>CM026162.1:11713534-12095172 GCA_014825975.1 Bombus haemorrhoidalis | reverse complement strand
TGGTGGTGGTGGTGGTGGTGGTGGTGGTGTTGGTGGTGGTGGTGGAAAAAACGTAGGTCCAGAGAAAGAGAGAGAAAAAAAAAGGATAGGGAGAACGGCTAATATCAAATTATCTGGAAGCTGAGTCGATGCATCGCGCGTCACCGAGACACCGCGAGAATCGTTAGACGAAGCGTAGCGGTTTACCGCTGTCCTTTCGGTCCCGTTCTCGTTCTGGTTCGAGTTTCGAGTACGAGTGATTCCTCGACGCGCGTACATTGACCCCCTTCACCCTCGTCCTCACTCGTCGGCGACATTCTCGTCCCGATCCCCCTGACTCGGATCCCAGATCCCCGCTCCATCCTCATCCCTCGAACCTCGAAGCTCGTGCCTTTCGACGCGTCCGCAAAACAGCGAAGCTCCTTTCTCTCTCTCTCTCTCTCTCTCTCTTCATTTTCCCTCTACCGTCGTATCTCCGTCTTTGTCACTCTATCGTGGACCGCGTATGCGATCACGTACATACGGTACGCCCTCCAAACAATACGCATTAATAAATACAGCCAGGGATCGGCGCGGTTCCGTGGCTCGGCGCGGCGAACGCATTGCCGTTTGAACGATTCCGCGAATCGCGGAGGAGGGTTATCGAATAATGATCCGGCGCGGTCGATACCGACCGCACGTTTCGATACTTAAGCCTGCCGCTCGAACGCGAACCTACTACTATATTCGCGGAACGTAAAATATAGCGCAGAGTGCGGGACGACCGTCGATGATTCATGGATAGCTCGTAGAGAAACAATTTTGTACGTACGTTAAATATGAGAGATTGTAATTTCGAGAATGAAAAATCATAAATAACGGGCTGGCTTGCGAAATTAGTTTGGCCGGAGTTTAGGCGGGGCAGCAAGGTAGTGGATGCGAGCAGCACCGCTGGTTGGCGCTCCACGCGAATCACAACACTGCCACGCCGCCTTCCACCGAAACATGCTTCCGTTCTCTACGTCGGGATGCGCGGCTGCGAAAGATTCCTGATATTTATCGAAACATTTCCAAGGAACGCACAACGCTATCTTCCTGTTCGTATCATGGAAGGTGAAACGGACGTTACCTACGTACGTACTAAATAATCGTAGCTTGGTCGGAAGGACGCGATAGAAGGACGAAATAAGAGGAGCAGATGGAAAGAAGAATTCTTTCTTACTATGTACTCGTAGAGCAAGGACGGAGACGCGGCGCGGGTCGCTGTCCCGATATCCCGTTGGTGGCGACGCGTCGGACGACCTCGTGGTGGACGTAAACCAAAGGGTCGACGCACGTTCGTGACGGCGATGATCGCTGGATCGCGTGCACGCACGTCAAGTCACGCTGCTCTCGTGGCGCCAGAGACACAGTTGTACTACACACGATTAGAACGCACTGTCTAACACACGTAGTCGTGTATCCGAAGAGAGGACGATGACAACGATGACAAGGATGACAACGACCTGCCCTTACAGCGAGGGACGGGGCGATGTTACACCGTGTAGCAACGAACGAGAGATACTGAAGGAAAGCAGTACGCGCCACCACCTTTTTGTACGAGCGAACTGTGTACCCACGGATGCCGACTGTGCCGAGGGTTGAATGCCAACCAGCGGAGGGGTAAGAAAGTGCGCAGTAAGGAAAGGATGGGCTCCGCCCTCCACCCTCGCACCCATCCCCACTCTGGCCACTCGTCTACGCTCACCTATTGCCGCTCCTCCGCACAGACTTACGCTACCATCTGGAACCCCCCGCCGCTCGAGCAACCCCCGCGGCTTCCGTCACTTCCACCGGCAACGTAATATTACGGCCCAGAACGTAGAAGCCGACCCTACTCGTTTTCTCTCTCTCTCTCTCGACCGACCGACCGACCGACCGACCGACCGACCGATCGTCTAAGCTCGATCTGCATCGTCTACGGCGCGCTTCCTGTTTTTCAAATACACACCACCAGTTTCTGAGCTTTTGATCGTTTGCAAAAAATTTATAACGGATCACGCGTATCATGCCGTTACGGTCTGAATTTTCAATCTGACGTGCTGGTACGATCGAGTCTTGTTGAGCGTTTTTATAAGTACGGGGAAGCCCCGCTGGAACAGTGGCACCGGAAAAAGAAGTTCCTCCGATCGACGCGATCCGAATGTCAGTAACTTTTGTATTAAAGGTGTGTTTCTTTTTTTTTTTTTTTTTAGCATGTCGGCGACAGTCGTCCATTTCGTAAAATTATGTATTTCGTAAATTATTTTATTCTTCTTATCTTAAAAACTCTCTTTCGTCCGTCATTGTACATCGACGATCGTTTTGATACTTTTCTTGAACGCAAAAAATTGATTAGCAATAAGAGAATACGATCTGAGACGACTTGAACTCGTTACGCTATCTTACTACGTATCTCGTATTTGAGTCCGGGCTATACTCGGCCACAGTCGTTACAAATGGATTGATCGTATCGACTACTTCGAGTTTCCCTCCCTCGAAATGACGAACTTCTATAGCCTGGCTACGTTAAACGAGGGAAATTGAGAAGGTCGGTTCCGCTGAATAAGAGATTGAAGCGTACGACGATGCATAGAATTTCGTGCCGGGGGTTTTTTTCCTTGCATCATTTCCGTGCCCTTTACAAATATCCCGTCCGAATATTCGTTTTCATCAAGGTTATTCGCTCGTTGAACAGACCAGAAGGGATCGGATCGCGGATCTGTACGCCATTTAGGAAATTTAAGATATAAGAGATTTAAAGCTATTGAAATCCATAGAATACGCATGCCGTGCGCAAAACAAAATATCCGAAATATATTTATAACACTTGATATGAGAAAGAAATATTTCCTCCCAGTCCTTTTTCTTTTTAATCCTGAATTTTCATAAAAATTCGCTGTCTAGAAACGATGCTCCGTTAAGTTGATAACCGACCGATCTACGATTCGATCGTTTCGATACGCTCGACCACAAGTCATACTGTGATTCTCCTGGCACAATGTCCCGTTGAAGAATCTGGGCTAATGCCACGAAGTAGTATCTTCCACCCATGTGATCGAAGCCAGCATCGGAATCGCATTGAGATCAGAAATTCATAAAATCGAGATGGAATGCCGTCCGACGAATTCCTTCGCTGTGAGTATTGCTCGTAATGAGCATATTAATGGAATCGGAAACCGGTTTAGCTTCGATAATGCACGCTCCGTTTCAACAGGTCCTGTCGCCCTCTTAACTTTATCTTTATAGACGAACTTTCAAAGATCGGCGTATTCTTTTTGCGCGACAGTTTAACAAGTCGGTAGGAAATAAAATTCGCGATCTCTCAAAAGTGGATAGCTGTGTACGTTAAAGGCGAGTTGAACGTAGGATATAAAATAAGTAAAAATAGAAATTACGAAGAAGGAGATCCATCCGCGATCCGCGTAAATCTGTAGGTAAGATTCGGTAAAGAGATGCACATTTTTGTAAGATGCGTATACTCGCTTTTGACTCTGTGCCTGTGACTCGAACCGTACATCGATCTAACCGCGGCGCGTAAAAAATTAAAATGTCGAAGTAAGCCAGCGAGCGGAGCGCATCTCCTTACTTTATTCAGCTGCGCCACGTTCTCCAGTATGCGGCGCAGTTCCTGGTTGGTCTCGACCTGGAATTCCGTGGCAGCGCGTTCGCCAGAGTCCGGTGAACCGTGGGAAAACGGAGACCCTCCGCGACGCGGTCTTTCGGGGACGAGATGGGGCGATAATGCGGCTCAACGTGCATTAATCAAAGCCACGTTGATTTCTATTCCTTATTTGTACCGCGCATAAATATCTGGCCGATAATTTAACGACGACTACTAAAAAGAACTACTGGTTTCCAGTGATCGATAACAAAATGTTTAGGCAATCGAGGTGGCGATTCGCGGGAAATGCAGTTTAGAACGGTTCGAGGGGAAATCACTTGGTTTCATTGGGATAATAAGTTAAGAAGGGCTGTTAAATATTCGCTTCGGTATCGATCCCGGTTTTCCTTTCGAAAGAAAAATCCCACGAATATGGCACGGACTGTCGTAATGCCACCTTCTATCGATGATTGCAAGACGATAGAAGGGACGCCATCCAACGGCGAGCACGAAAACTGAGCGCATCGTCTGTTCTAGCGTGATAAACGACGATTTCGGTCGTGGGAACGCGCCCCTTACATCCTTGCTTGCCAACCCTCGTGGCGACACTTCCGCGCTCCGCCGCTCCGATTTTTCTCTTTTCCGCGACAACCTACGCGACATCCTTTTACCATAAGATTCCAGAACACCACCCTTCTTCGCGCGAAACTGTATCTCGTTACGAGAGGGAGAAGTACTCGAGTCGTCAATGGGTCGGTCGGTCGGTCTTATCGTCCGCACGGTCGCTATCTCAAGGAGAGATTTCCTGTAAGAGTCCATACGTACGTATCGTGTCTGAACGGCTGGCTATAGTGTTTACAGTTTACACATAGAGATTTTTCTATCGGTATGAGATTATATTACAATACATTAAAGAAGAAGGACTTCTCGACGATCTTCAATTGGCGCAGTTAACACGAGACGTTGAGCTGTGTGTGTAGAGCTAGAAAGAAGAAGCTCGTTAGCTTTCATTGTATGACGAAACAGTCGCCAGGATCGCGCGATGATAATAATATCGTATATACGTAATTACGTTTCACGTAATATCGTGAAATTTTCGGTCAATATGCCGAGTGATTTGTAATAATTCACGTATAATTTAACATTCACCCAGCGAGATCTGAATCATAGAAGCATCAGCCATTTTATTTTGTAATAGAAAAGCCCACTGAATAGCAGAGTACAGTGTACAGTCGTAATAAATATATCTTAGAAAATAATGATCGACGATAAATAATAATTGACCTAAATAATAATTAACGCGTTACAGGGTTAATTATAATATACCTGTAATTATATATAATAGTATATACACACGTTGAAATTTATATATAGTTAAACATAATTTGTACAGAATTTTCATCGAAATGAATTTATCGGGGATCGATCAGATCAGACTCGAGCTTCGTTCCCTTCGAACAACTTCTTCTTACCACTATATAACGCGCGACTGACGCTAGTCATAGACAATTCTAGTTTTAAAAACATACGTAAAATTGTACCGACTCCTTCTCCTTCGATAATGGTAGGTAAAACTATATGAACGAAAAGCTATAATCTTACGACAAGCCGTTGCCGTTTCAGCTTGGCCGGAGAAGTTGGTAATTAAGGCTGAATGAAGACGTCACTTTAATTGGCCTCTGCAGCGATCATAAACCTACAAACGAGATACGATTTCGAAAGAAACATCCTTCCCACTCGTTTGCCGGTGATTTATACCGGCGCGAGTTTCGCGTCGTTTATTTCGAGAAATTGGAGGCAACTGAAAGTCAAAGTCAAGGAAGGAGAAGAGTAACAACCCGCGAAAGGGGCTTCGTACGAAGGAATATGAACGAAGAGCGGAGAGAACGAGAGGAAAACGAACCACGAGGGCAATAACGCGTAGGTTTATTAGCGATGATAGGTAGACACTTGGGGCGCTCGTTTAAGTATTTACCCACGCCCAAAGGACAGCGAGGAGAGTGAGAGAGCGTGGAACGCGGTCGCGGTGGTCTCTCCTTCCCCTTCCCTACGTTGGCTACCAAGGAGGAAACAGAAGGAAAACGAGACGCAGAGGTAATGTAGAACGGCAAAAAGGGGGAGAAAGAGAGATGCTGTGGAGAGAATGGAAGAGAGAAAACGAGAGGGAGAGAGAGAGAGAGAGAGAGAGGGTGGGTAGGGGGAGAGGGAAAGGGAGAGAGAGGGAGGGAGGGGGAGAGAGAGAGAGAGAGAGGGAGAGACGAGAGAGGAAAAGGAAAAAGACGGAGCCGAGAACAGCCCGGTCCCGAAGAGGGAGACGAGCAAAGAAGACGAACGCGTGTAGGATCGTTCGGGAACGAAGAGGAAACGAGACGGTACCAGAGAAGGGGGCAGACAAACAGACCGTAGGGGGTGGAGGGGGTAGCGAGGAGGATTCAAATATGGCGTGAGGCAGCAGTGGAATGTGGTTGTTATATACTAGTGAGACATTTGTTTTGATCGTTTTACCCATGGCCGTTGGACTATTGTCGGTGCTTTTTTCCCTACCTCTTCCTTCGCTTTGTTGCGCTTCTCTCTCAACCTCTCTACCTCTCTCTCTCTTTCGCTCTTTTCCTTTTCCCTCGGAATACTCGTGATCCTCTCTGGGAGTCCGTTCCCCATGCCCATAGCAGAGCAAACCACGAACGCTTATTACGTCGCGTTGTTTCTCCTCGTGTCCTCCGTTCGAGTTGCCCTGGAAGCCGCGTAAGAGAACCTGCGTACCCCCGCCCCCCCCCGCCCGTGTTACGATTTCCGTCCATGCCACGAGATACATATTCCCGATATCCCGTATCCTGATTCTACGGATCGATTTATTTCGCATCTGACGGATGACTGCGAGTTTCCCCTCGTATAATCGCGAGCCAACGAATAACCTAGATAATTGAGAATATTTTGAATACACCATGTATACAGAGACTTGCTTTGGATAAAAAAAAAACAAAAAAAAAAAAAAAGAAAGTGCTGGGATACTCGTATACAGCCTGGAAATTAGCTTATCGGTCTGAGAATTAGGGACTTTAACGTAGAAACATCTTGGATAACGTTAGGTGGCAAACGTTCGTTTGTGAGTTGACATTTAAAACTAACTGATATTTAAACGACTTCTATTTATTATCGCTCCACCCCTATTATCTACTATCCTCGCTTTCTACTAGGTAGGTTCGTAAAAAGTTCCTTCGACAATCATAAAGTGAAATAAATACAAGTTGATTAACAGAAATAACGAAACGAAACGTCCGGTTCATTCGCCGTTGGTCCTTAACGAGTTGACTGCCGAGCGAATCTTCTTTCGCGCTATAGAGATCGCGATACTTACATTGGAATATTGCGATCTAATATTCGCTATAATATCTAACTTGTCTACCGTTGAACGAGCACATTTTTTATCTTATATCGTTAGTACCAGTTGCTCGACGTTCTACGAAATTGTTCAGTCGATGACATTCATTTTATTTGAACGGCAACGACGGTGCTCCATAATCATCGTGGCAATCGACGTGTTAATAAAAGCCACTGTATGTAAGTCGGCTGTTTATCGATTTCATTCGAGCGGGCGTTAATTATCTCGGGAGCGCGCGACATTCTTCTCGACGGCAGCTTGACGGGTCGTGATGTTTCATATCGCGGGTCGGTGTTACACGAGACAAATCGAGGCTCCGGGCGTCCCAGATTACTGTGACGCTACAAAGTCCCAGCCAGCAAGTATCAACTTCGCGCTTCTGGCTAACTCGTTTGCTAGAAGAGAAGAATGCGACCTACGTGTCGTTGCTCGGCCATTTAGCCTTCCTTTCCATACATCTTCGCAAACAGGGATCTGGAACAGATGCTGGGTTAACGATTATCGCTATGTTCGTTCGCGATCGTCTCCGCGATCGATACCGAAACGTTCCAGTTCTCGTTACTCCGGGTGACGAGGAGAGAGAGTTGCTACTGGCGACCAACGACGTTTCGCAATCGCGTTTAATTCGATACTGTTATATTTCAACCGAGCTTTTTGAAATTTAAACGATCCTTGTGAGAGACATTTCGGTTAAACTTGGCTATTCACCGATGTAACACGTGTCAAACATTCGTTTATTCATTTGCGGGATAAACTTCTCGATACGGCCGACTGACATACGGAACGGCGAAACAAGAGAAAAGAATATATAAGGAAAGTACACAGGGCGAATGATACGGTATTTTTATGTAATTGTGCTTGGATCTACGGTAACTACGCGATTAATTTATATTTGGCCATATAGATACTATTGCCCTTATACTCGGTCAACTCGGCAACGCTTTGCGCAGTAATATCAACGTTTTCCCACCTCAACCAACGAACCTGAGAAAGAGAGGCTACGAAAAGCCTCGGCTAACACGGACGGAGCATTGGCGTGGTTTTAATACAGCGTACTTGTTCATATATTTCTGTCTTTCTCCTATCGTATATCACCTTCTTTTAAAAGTGTTTTCCTCCCGTTTAATTAATAAATTGAATTAAATTGAATCGAATTGAATTAACATCGAATTCTTAGGAAGCAACGACTTGCTCCATAAATGCATCCGTCAGGCAAGATGACGGTACAAATAATGGTGAATTCTAAGACGAAGTTGAAAAACAGTGCATATTATCTTTCTCTGCTTTTCTAGCAATGAATGCAAGAATAACTTCGACATTTCCCATGACATCTCTCGTAGTGATTGACTTTCTCTTTGTGCCTCAACCGCCCCATTGGATTCACGAAAATGACCCTGTCCTCCGGATGAACTGCACTTCGACTCTCGCGATCTATCGACGTACGTCGACGGATGCTGAAACTTCGCGAACCATTTCGCGCGTCTCGACGCATCAACGATTCCCTGAAGATGCCCCGGTTCCCTCTGGTTCATATTCGCGACAGAAATAATCACGAGTGAAATAACGAGTGCCATTTCGTCTCGGGAACGCCGATACAGAGTTTGCTCGGTAAAATTATATATCGAGCAGAGTTCTCTCTCGTGCTTACCGATTTCCTACTCGTCGTAGCATCCCGTTTCCCTGTTCCTCTCTGTCTCTGGCGATCCTCTTTTCCGTCCGACGATATTAATAACGGAGGAAACGTCATACGCCGTCGAGGCATCGATAATCGATAACTACGAGCAGAGCGAACAGGTTAATCGTTTCGCGAGGAACGGACACCGATTCATGGTTGTCGGACGAAAGGATAAAGTATGAAAGAGGAAAGTAAAGAAAAGGCGAAGAAAAGTCGCGTTTTGTTTGGACGATCGCGCGAACGATAAACACGCGTGCCTGGAGAAAATGTAGAACGTCTGGTGTTTTCCACGGCTGATCTAGATTTCTATCGTACGGCTCTGAGCGCAGCGTGGGTGGAACCAGCACGGGTCTCTACCGTTTGTGAACGCGAGAACACGACGCAGCGAGCGTGCGAAGAAACGCCGGATGCTCGGTACGTCCTGTAACGCCGTATGCCATATACATTCTCGCGTTGGTTAATCGATCACAATTTCATATTCATCAAGGATGTGATCTTATATACCCATTGCGTAATAAGCGAAATTTGTTGATATTATTTAAAAGATTATAGTATTTCTTGACTTACCAGCTAATAACATCAGTGAATCAACAAGCTACAAATGTATATAGATTATGGACTTGCCTTGTGTGTGCGTGCGCGCAAAATTTTAAACGAAATAAGATAAATATGCGATTTGTAAAATATACTTTTAAAATTCCATTTGCCTTATTACTAAACTCGTTAATATTACGTAAAGGTAATTATCACTGACGCTAATAATTTGCTGCTTGTGAATCGTAAAATTTCGATAATTAATACTCGTTGAATTACGCAAAAGCGAATTATGTATATAATAATACTTGGATAGTTTTCTAATCGTTCGACAACGATGAGAATAACCTCATTTTCTGCGAGTGTCCTAATTTATGAACGGGTTTGTACGTCGTACGCATCGTCGCCGCGTACATATGTAAGCGCGACAACTAGTAGCACGCGTCACTCGTGCTATATCTTTCTTTTTCTATCTCACCCCGCCTAGAAGGCGTACGATGATCGCCTCGGCCAAATCGAGTGGACTCGCGTTAACTCGAGCGCACTTTGCTGCGCAATAATAGACGACAGATGCACGCTACTACGTATATATACGGCGAACGCGCGCCTTCGACGACGACGACACTCTCGCTTTCGGTCCGTTTCATCGAGTCCGAAGCAAGCGCACGCTCGATCGCTACACTTCGAACGAGGAAAAAGAAACTTATCGCTGGCTTCGGCGTATCCGTGTCGCGTCCAAGGCTTTTTCCTCTTAGCTCACGATCGTTCGTGGAATTCGGATTTCTCCGACCCTGGAGATCCGCGTTGGTGTTTTGCAATTTCCAGGCCCGACAGTTTCGGTCAACAGTTCTAACCGTGTGCGCTGGCCCGGGCGATAATTTCCTCGAAAATCCATGGCCAGCGTACGGTATACGCGCGCTGGGAGAGAACGGCCGGCCTACATTCCGCGCGCCGATTCGGCGACGAATAATCAAACGGCCGCTTCTGGGCGTTGCGTAATTTACGGGGTATATACGGACGGAAGGTGGCTGGACCGGAGCTGGAAGGGGCAAGGAAAAAAGGACGCGCCACGCCGCGGGACGTCCGCACGCACGGGACGATGCCCTTCGTCCGAATTTGTCTCGATTCGTCGCCCTTCGGCTTCCCCTCCTATGTTTTTTCGCATATACGTACGCACACGCCTACACCCACGTATCGGTACACGCACACGGGCTACGTCATACACGTGCACGTATGAACACGGCAATAGGTCGTGTACACGCGCGCGCCAACACGGTCGGCGGTCGGTTATATGTGCCAAGGCTGAAGAGACGAGCCTGTGTGTAAGTAGCGTAACCCGTCGAGGCCCTGTTCGCGCGTAAACAGAGAAGCGACGACGTCGATGAAACGTCACGGGAGAGAAAGGTAAGTATGGCTAGATCGTCGAGACGACGTAGTTTTAGGTAGTCTCCGTCTTTATCTTCATCCACCTTTATATTCGTCTCTCTTTTTCCTTACTCCGACGATACTGCAACCCGATAGCCTCGGTTTCGCGCTCGATTAATTTCACAGTGATCTTCGCTCGATCGAATAATTATCCATTCACGCCAGGAGAACGTTCGGTCGCGGAATAGCTAGCGAACATCCGTCGAATGGGGCACGAACGTTGAACGCTATAAGCGTGTACGTACGCTCGACGGAACGGGGGAAATAGGTCGAGACGGGTTTTTAGGGCAACGAGATATGGGCCGATCAACCGAAGGGGCTATTCTGAACGTTTTTACCGCTGAAATTCATGGAAAACGTGTTATTACCTCGACAACGACGACGATACTTCCGTCGATACTTGTATCGTCTCATTGTACGTACGCGAAGAACCCGCAAGGAGTATAGGCGCGTCAACGCCACGAAATCGCAACAAGCGAGAAAAGAGAAGGTGTCGAACGAGGAAAAGGCGGCGGTGTCAGCTATGTACGGCTCTACGTTATGTATAGAAGCGAGAGAAGAACGTGGGTGCCCTTGTGCGTCCGGCCGTGTGAACGCTTTTGGGACAACGCGAGTACACGCGTGGAATGCGATGCGTTCCCATCGCGCGCAGACTATACGCACGGTCGAATGAAATGTGGTTCGTGGAAGGTGGAACCAGCACCACCGTCGTCGGGTTCACGCTCCCGCGCACCGTCTTTACATAGTCACAGTTTGCATACTTAACGTGGTCGAGCAACGGCATTCATGGATGGGCACCCATTCCCTCCTCCTTTCTTCGCCTTTCCTCTCCGTGCTTCATCATCTTCTTGCTTTGTCTTCTTTTTCTTCCTTACCAGTTTGTTAGCTCTTACCCTCCGTCTCCTCCTCCTCCTCCTCCTCCTCCTCCTCCTCCTCCTCTCCTCATTATCTTCCCACCCACCCTTTGTTAGTCGCGACCCTCCCTTCTTCGACAACCGTACGTACGCGTTCACGCGTCTCGAATTCAGAATCCCTACAGTTTTCATCGATACGTGACCACCAGCCGAGTGTCTTCTAATATACCTTCTTTCATAAATGTCGAGACACTTCCTGGTTTCGTACAGCGCTAATTGGGTTAAATTATCCAGGAAACGATCGACTGACTGTGATTTTGTATTCTCCTGGAGTAACGATACGGAGATTTAAAGAAACCTTTTGCCACAGTTACGTAAGAAACACGATGAATCAAACCTGCTATGATTCTCGGGTTTTTATATCTTGATCATTGTAGTTTCGCGAAACGATAAAATTCTAATGTTTTCAGAGATTGTTTAACGTAGAATTTCGAAACGAGAAATCATGCGTATCGATATCGATATTTATCTATTTTCGTGCTATAGCGACCGACTATTAGCTTCAAATGTTACTTTCATATCCAGAATTAACCAGAACATGTATGTACGTGGAGGGGGAATATCAAAGATAGCAGTAATGGATAATTAAAATAACGCACAAATAGGGATAAATAGATACGTATAATTATTTTCCTAGAATCTCGGTCTATCTACTCGCTTCCGAAAGATTATCCCACTTTCTGTTCGGTAGTACTTTCGGTGCTTCTAAATAGGAATTAAAATCAACGTTTCATTCCACAAAAAGCACACGACGACGGAACAAACGTACGAACGTACGTGGTTTCGTTCGACTTTCTCGATTATGCCATGCCTCGAACTACGATCGAGTAAACGAAGGGGATCGAAGGACGCCTTATGGCGTATCGAGTGAAAACTCCTGGGACGACCCTCCGCGAGGGGAGAAACAATCGTACGAACTGATACTCGGTTTACGTATTCAACGTGGCGCTAATTAACGCCCCTTGTACACACGGTAATGGGGACAACAGGGTGGGGCGGGAGCGTGGGGGGGGGGGCAGCTGGTTGTTCTCAGCCAACACGCCATTGAGTTAATTAGTGCCGATCAATTCACACCGTCGAAGGTGATGCCGGACGTAACGGCGGAAGTCGGACACTGTGTCTGGATTTTTCAATGATAATCTTTTAAAATGCAAGCCGAAGAAGGAAATCGTTGAAAAACTTGGTCAAAGTATGCTCGACGACACTAGGTTACGAGGATTTTTACGCGATCTTCGGTTATTACACGATAACATCGATCGTTCGAATCGGTAACGTCGCTTTGCAAATAGCACACGTCGTTCGTCTTCAAGTTCAAACGTAATATTTAAAATGTCTACCATACGAAGCTTTCGTGCGATATCAATTTCGGTTGAAACAAATCTTATTATAGATAATTACTTCATACAATCGATGACGCGTGCAACCGCAAACGTTTGTTCATTAAATGTTACGGGGAAATTAATTTACGACTAAAAATATATAGGATTCAAACGATTGCACACATCTCTAGGTCTTATCTTTTTAACCGTGTTGATAAAAATATGAACATGCACAAACATCCGCAGTCTACCGATCTCTTTTTAACGAAGGAGGCAACGTCTGACCGATGGTCTTTCGAAAAGTCGCGCGAACTTGGAAATAACAAAACGATTTAAAATACTACGATATATACAAAGTTGTACGAAAGCCAGGAGTTGCTGTCATCAGCTGCTCCCGTGGGATTAAAACGCGCACCAAGCAACTATCCTCGAAATCGAATACTTGTGCGATAATGTTCGCGATTGCTACAACACGACCTTCATCCATAGAACACTCACACCGACTAAAGACACGTGGACTCGTAGGCCGACTGTTTAAAATTCTTTAGTAGAGTAAACTTTATAGTATTCGCCAGTTTTTCTCCGTTTGCAATTGAATGACCAACTACTATTCATAAAGATTCACTGGCACGCAACTCTGGCGTTGGTACGCGAGCAGCACGTGTAAAATAGTGACAAAGCTAGACTGTAGGGAAGGCGCGTGTTCGCGATAAGAATACGGATAATTGCGCGTTGACAGTGATCCCCGAGAGCGGAAACGTCAGTTGAGATTGTTACGAAAAAGATAGACTGGCCACGTCCGACAGATTCCAGCGCGGTGTTCACGGTGATTTTTCTTTCCTTTTTCTTTTTTTCTTTTTTTTACGTGATCCCCTTTTACACAATGTTTAAATAACCTGTGACCCGTATCTGTCGATATAATGAAAACCAAATTTTAACGTGAAGCGAAGATAGGTAGGTATTTCAAAATGTAATTAAAGAGTTGGCAACGAAAATGATCTTTGTGAAATCGGTCGACTTTTTAATTATAAACGTATTTATGTAATCAAAAACTGGTACGTATTACAACATGCTGGAACATTCATATCAATTTCATATTAATTGATATTAAACGATCTATGTTCTGCCTTGTAATCAAACGAACTTCGTATTTTAATTAATTAATTCTGTAATTAGATTTAGTTAGAAGAGTGATGGATATTTTGTACGAAAAGAAAAAAAAAAAAAGAATGTTAATTTATTGAACAGAAATGAAAAATGCTAGAGATTTTTTTTCCTTCTCCTACAAAAAAGTAATTATGCACAATTCTAATATTTATGATTCTGTGCCTACACATTAAGACGACGTTCTATGTTGTACCAGGATCACGGTGTAACATACACCATTACGCGATGATTTATACTACACGTTAAGTATCCACTGTATAATTTCTAATCTCACCTTCCTTCCTCGCATTCATTATTAATATAAATCAGTTAATGCGAGCGTGTCAACAGACAGACAGTTCATTTACGTATATGTTTATTTAGACATTCTCGGCAGATAAAGAAAAAAGTAGTTTGAATTTACAAAGATCGGTGAATAAAACAAACTATTAAGACAGATATAATCTATTAAAGTAGAAACAATCAATGCAGGTTATGCGTTAGGTTAATAGTTTCAGACAAATCACAAGTCCTTGCTTTATAACACTTGCGTAAACGCAATCTCCTTAACGCTCGACATAACATGATTTATAGTAATTTCCTTTTTTTTCTTTTCTTGCTTTTAACACGATCCCGACGATCGATAATTGATAAATTGAAACTTCGAACAAACGACATTTTACACGTGCACTGACATAATACGTTCGTACACGGTCGTAGAAGACTTCGCGGGTCTCGCTGGACCTATAGGCTGGAAATCCGATTTTTACCGAATAGAGGGTCGTCGCGACGCGAATAGAGCGTCGTTGACGGTCACAT
Source organism: Bombus haemorrhoidalis (assembly GCA_014825975.1). NCBI lineage: Eukaryota > Metazoa > Arthropoda > Insecta > Hymenoptera > Apidae > Bombus > Bombus haemorrhoidalis. The sequence continues at coordinate 12,080,381 of CM026162.1, read as the reverse complement.
CGTGACGTCAACGGCTTTTGCGGTGTCGAAGCGGCCAGAAACATCGGAGGATCGTTATTTACGACAACGAATCGAGCGTGGTCGCGCTTGGGTTTACGTTTTCTTACGCAAGCCCGAGAAAATAGAGTCACAGTCGGCACTGCGACGCAGAATGTTAAAAGCGAGGTGGTAGCGACGAACGCAATAAAAATTTTGTTTGCGACGTGTACGCGAATACGTTGTTACGCAACCGATTGAGCCACGTACGTACACGCCACGAACGACAATAAAAATTCTGCTTGCCGAGCACGGTTTATTTTGTTACTGTGAAAAGAGCGAAGATTTCGTTCTTCCGAGGGTAAGAATTCGCTCGATTCAATAACACATTCGCTTCGAGCTAATTAATTTACTTGTAATTTGCTAAACTCGATTACGAACAACTTCTTACATATACTTTGATCGATCTGCTAGTGATAGTGTATAAATTTTATCGCGATGTACAAACGAATATATTTTACGAATACCAGTTATTCGTATAGGGAACATCGAGAAGTCCGCAGAGTATCCGAGTGTCTTCTGCAAAATGGTTTATACCGTGCACGAAACGAAGTAAGAAATATTAAAATTGATCGAAGTAATCGATAGACGCCACAGATATAGACAAGGAAAGCATTAATTTTATTACAGTGACTTTTGGAACTGACATTTTAAAATCGAACCGAACGACTTTGGATCCTTCGAGAAACTTTTAATGATTAATTCACTCGATGACGTGTAAAGCAAATCTTAAAAACATTGCAATTGATCGAAATGGCGGGAAAAATAATTCTCAGCTTTTTATCTGCGTTTGTAAGGAAAATTTAAACAACACAGTTCGAAGGTTTATATCGGTTACGTATGTACATATAAACATTTCATCGAAATCCATTAACCTTATTATGAGCTAGAAACGATAAAAAAAAAAAAAAAGAAAAAATGGCACGAAACGTAATTTTCACAACCTTCGGTCTAAAATCTACATCTTTCGATGGCTATCGCTTGTTGCCGCATCTCAGTAAAATTTACAGCATGTATACATATAACTGATATAAATGTTGAAAATCTGCTGCTTATATTTTCGTTACAAGCGTAGATTAAAAAAGTTAAAAAATCTGACCTTTAATTCTTTTTTTTTTTTTTTTTTTTTTTTATTTCATACAGTAAAAGAAGCCCAATTTTAAACAAATTATTCAATTTAAAAGGGTGCTGCAACAATTTTGAAAGTCATTGTAATATCGAGCGCTTAAACTATTTGATTCGTTACTAGCAGTATATATTTCTGCGATTGATACGTCCGGTTTTAGTAAACAGCGAAACGTATTCTACATTGGCTGCTTGACAATGATAATTTTTATAAAAATGTAAATAATGCTTTTGCTTATAAACGTAGGAAATTCTGTCCGTTATATAATATTAATTTGGTAATATATTATCGGCTAATATTAATTCGATAGCAATCATTGCAATCGAGAGAGAGAGAGAGAGAGAAAGATTTTCGAAAAATCCATATCCTTTTCTGAAATGTCAGAGAACGAATGATTCTGGGAACTAGGTAACGTATAAATCGTTTCACAGAAGGAATATTTTCTCGCACCATGGTGTGTATGTAAGTAAGTATGTATCAGAGCATCGAGAAGCCTGTATATTCGATTACAATAACCCGGTACAACCAAGGCCGCCCAGATGTAAACATCGTCATCTTTGTCGTCTTCGAACAAAGTTGTCTCGATCTTCGTTGCTTTTTCAGGGTGTTGTCGGTCGTGCGTAAAAGAACTCGTTGCTCTTTGTCGCCGAGCCAATCTCGAAACGCTCCGAGAATCGAGTCTCTGTAACTACGTAAATTGTTTCTGTGGAAGGAGCGAAGAACGATTTACGATAGGACGCGATTATTCTACGTAGCTTTATACAAATAATCCACGATTTCAAATATAATGTTCTCTCAGCGACTGATCTCGCGCTAAGATTTAGAAGGTTTCGAACGTTTATCCAAATCTACGGCGAAAACAACATCGTCGTCTCTGTAAATGTGCTCGACCGTCACAGACACACTCGTCGCTTCGTTTACCATTCGAGCTCGTTGAAGCTGCATTTTGTCGCAGTGAATCTAAATCAGTTTAACGAGCGTGTAAACAACTAACGAAAACAGGGCTATAGGTTGGGAAATTCGCATCATTTTCATAGCTACTTGATATCGGAGTTATTTATTTATTCGACAAACTCTAAACTGACTCACTCGCCTAATCTCTATTTCCAAATAAACATGTCGTCCCCCCGTTAAACTTGTTACAGATATGTACAGATACGTGAAATACGGCGAGGAGGAAAGGAAGCTTAGAAAGAATGCTGGAAAAAGATCGATCGAAGAAGCTGTTCCAATATGCGGCAGAAGCGACAAAATCGCACTCAAATCGAATAACTTCCTCGAACGTGCTATAATTTATAGTTTATAGTTAACGAACATTCGCATTAACAAAGCTTTCAATATCTAGCCGACGTTAAAATCAAATTATAATCAAATAATAAGTCACATTGTAATCAAAGAATTATCAAAAATTATCGAATTCGTCATCATCTTTTCCCGTGCGAGTTCAATTTCAATGATAATTCCTCTAGCGTGGATATTGACGCGCTTACGGCAAAATCGAAGATGCAAAAATACAGGGAACTCGCGTAATACAACAGAAGAGACGTATGAAAACATCGAAAGTAAAATATCCGTTACGATATTCGATAGATGGAAAGAAATCTTCCGTTTAGGTTCCGTCTCTTCGGTTATTCGCAAACATAAATATTATTCGAATTATGTTGTTGATCAATGATTCCTTCCGAACGGCTGAAACATTAGACTCGGCTTCTTATTGGTGCAAACACTTGAATTTTTTTTTAGAGAGACAGTAGGCAGAAGGAGAAACGGGCAGAAGCTGAGAGGAAGCTTCCGAGTGGAGGTCGAGTTGGAATCGGTCGAGAGCGGTAAACAAGGAGGCGAGAGTGGCGACGAAACGAGGTTGGCCGAGCAGCCGCGAGGTCAGTGACTAAAGAGAGAAATAACGTAGAACGCGATATAGCCGCGCTACTCTGCCTATTGACGTTCCGAGGACCTTTTACAGAGGAACTAGCCAGGAGGGCGATCAACATCGGCTCCGATCGCGTGTTTCACACCGCTCCCGATCTCTCCGGCCAACTCTCGCGCGCCACTGTTTTATTTCCTTCCTTCTCGCTCCCTTGGCTAGACTCCATTTCTTCTGTTTCTCTCTGTCTATCTTATTCTCCCCCTGTTCCTCTCGCCGAGCCATTTTTACACCCTGATTCCCCTACTCACCCCACGAAGACAACACGCTGCAAGTACATATGCGCACGATTTTCACATTTGTCGACGCCACGGTATCGCACAGACCGTTGATATCGTTTGGACACACTCGAACGCGAAACCATCCGATTCGTTCAGCGCGCTTGGCCGAATCGATCTTTATCCAGCCTTAGAGGAAACTCGACAGACGAACGATATATCTATAATCGATGGTATGTCATGCAACATCCGAGGTAAACGATCGCGCACTTCCTTTACATCTTTATTCGCGAGCGTTTACCAGCGTCCGTTCGCTACGCCTCCGATGCTTTCGTTTATGCGTTCGTTTATTTACCGCGTTAGACGGGAGAAACGGTGGAACGCGCGCCGCGAGTCCAACCGACTAGAGTGACCAGACCACTGACAGCGACTACTAAACAGACGATCAATGAGAATCGAAAGCGGCGTTCAAAGTGAATGCTCGATTCGACTGTCCTGTGTATATGGCGCGCACTCGTGCAGGAGGAAAGAGTCCTGGTGAAACGAGGACTCGAATACCGAGCTTCCATCGAACGCAAAAGGCATTGGCGGTAGACGACAAGGAACACGCGTCTTCCGAATTCGCTGTTCAGCCCGATTCTCTGCTGCTCGTAAAATACAACGTAGGCCGCGTTGCTGGATAAATACGACGACGCCGTGACCGAAATCGCCGTGACTCGTGTGGCCACGAGTTTTATCAAATAAAATACCACGAGATTCACTTACCGTGTCAACGTGGAACAAAGGTGAATCCTGGATGCTCGCCGGCGAGAAACGTCTTCGACTTCGTAGACTGATCGAAAGTCGATTGATGACACTGGATATCGGTCAACACCGGGAACACTTGTTCTATGTAAACACGCGTATCAGTCACTACACACGTAAACACATACGCACAGAGAGAGAGAGAGAGAGAGAGAGAGAGAGAGAGAGAGAGAAAGAGAGAGAGAGAGAGAAAGAGAGATGAACACACGAGGTTGTCCGTGGTCGAGTTCTCAGAGAGACCGACGAACTTGGTTAAACCGCACTAAAATACCACGTACGCGATCGTGTTCCGCGAGACGCACGGCGAACGATCTATCCGCGTGCGGTGCTATTCATTCTGAGCCGGCGTATCGCGTTTGTTCACCAGAAAAATCACGATTACTCGGGACGCAGATTCCCCGCATGAGTCGCACACAAGTTGTTTACTAGAACGCGCACCACGCCATGCCCCGTGAACGCGCGTCCGCCTCCGTATTCCCCTCGTCCCGCCGAGCAAAACAAGACTCTGCGCAGTAGCCTCGCGCGCACCTTCCGGGCCATGTTCGCACGAGGCGATGTATGCGCCGTTTGTCGTTGCCTCGTGGTCCACCAAGGCGCCGCTGTTCCACTGCGAACCTCCCTCTCTCGCTCTACCTTCCTCTCTCGCTCCCTCTTTCGTTTTCTATCTCTCTCTTTCTTTCTACAGAGAGACAACTCGCGCGCACGCCATCTCCCTCTCGCTCCAACTTTCGCTCGTTCTCGTTTTCCTCGACCTCTCCGTCTCTCTTCCTGAGATTAGCTCGCTTGTTCGTCGTCTCTGTCCCCCTCCCTTTTCCCGAACCTCGCTCGAACTCTATCGTTGGGTCCATACCATAACCGTGCTATATGCTCCGACGAGGCATAACGGCCAAACAGAATTCAACGGATCTCGCCTTACGTTCTATAACGCAACCACGATTCGCCACGTAACGCGTAAATCAAGCAGGTCATCGTACCCTCGCGTTGCCACCACGCCGGTCCGTTTTGTTGGAAATTTCCAAGGGCATGCCGCACCCCTGCGACGACATCTGTACGAGGATCTACAGAAATAGCAGCTGCATCGATAAAGACGGGGCTCCGTATGTGTACGTTATCGCGCGAGTAAATAATTAGCGGGAAAATTCAAGTCGATTTCAAATTCGCATTGCGTATAAGGTCTTTTCTTTTCTTTTCTCTTTATTTTTTCTTTTTCGATAATAACGTGTTACACAGCTTTGTCGCAAAAATTTCATCGGCAGTACGTCTCTTTGCGCGAAGGTAGGCAAATATGAAAATGAAATGACTTTTGATTATAAGACGAGACTTCCGAGCGTCACAGCGGTAGAAACGATCTTTGCTGTCTCGTGAAATTCTTAAGCTAACGTCTTTAAGTTAAACATCGTGAAACAGAAAATAGCGTGACGAGCCCCAAGGACATGGAGAGAACGCAAACAAGGGCCAAGGTGTCTCTGTTGTAATTCGGGCATAGCTCCGGTTGCGTGCACCTCCTAAAAGCAGTGCGATAAAATAGTTTTACGTTTTTCATACGCGATTGCGATGCTTAATTCCGACGCTTGGAAAAGATCGGTCTGAAGAATATCAATTCTCTCACCATCTTTCAATAAAAATGACAACCAATCCTGTAACCACTTTATCAAGGAAAGTCACGATCGAATAAACGATAGCGCTTCGTTCCGTTCGCGGGCCAATTATCTCTGCGGTCACGCTTAAGGCCGTAACCATTGTAATCGAGCTTCCACTTCCAATTAGAATTGCGACAGTGTATATAACTGCCGCTGAACTTCCTCCATATTCCGTAATTACCGCAGAAAGTATTCCAATTAAAGTGCCCAATAAATAACATACCTGAATGACAGTAAAATATTCTCTTTACAATGGTACTTCCTGCTGAATTATCCTATAGTAAACAATAGTAAGTGCATTTTAGCGCAATATACAGACCTTTGTCCCGCATGATTTATTAATATATTTTAATGACAAGGCAGCGATAAACGAAGACACGTACGAGACCAAGGGAACGGTGGCTAATGCCTGTTTTCCATTAACATCGGTTTCCTCTATGTACAGTGGCAAATACACGGTGGCCAACGTAATGAACAATCTACTGGCTACGTACAACATAGCCACTCTTAACAAAATTGACGTACCGACCCAGGAGTTTCGCTCGTTTTGCGAATTATCGGATAATCTTCTAGCTTCTTCTATATTTCCTTTGTGCAAATAGGAATTCTCTAAGAGGTTCCCTTTCAAAAGTACGTGAAAGAGCGTAGTAGCCAGCAGACCGATCGATGTTAAAGTCAACACGATATTCTGGAAAGGAAGACGTTCGTTAATACTTTCCTATCTCGATCAAATTATCCCCAAGTATCGGTAGATCCCATTTATATTTATTATTATTATACTACGTTGTACATATAAACGTTCGGTAAAATTAAGGTCAGATATCAGGAAGGACGGAGAAAGGTTCAAGCCCTGCCCTCTCCATTAGAAATTTTTTGCTCGAATTAATCGCTGGCGATTAAGAGCATACGACGATAACAAGGAACATGTATTTCCATCTAATATATTCCTGTCAACGAGATACGCGTAATTTAGATAGTTTTCGATAAGTTTAATTCGAACTACTCACTCTAAATTTATAACTATCCTGTTCAGCCAATCGCACCATCGCTTCTTCGTTCGTGGGTAGAACGATCCACGTAACGACGAACACCGCAACGGCTGCTCCAACTTGAGCGGAATACCTGTACCCCATAACGTTCACAGTCTCTATAAATAACGAGAAAAGATTGCATAGGACGACGTTAAAGTTACCTTATTGCAGTTAAATCTGCTCGTGCCAGCAGTGAATTCGTTAACGTTGGGATCATGGACAAGTGCGATATCTGTACGGCCGCCCAGCCAGTTTGAAATATAGCGATGCTGCACACGTAGACGAGCATGATACTTGCGTTCGACGGTTTAGTAAAGCCGCCAAAGATCACTGGAAACGACAGCGTGACCATCACCGAGCCGACTATGTGCCAAATCTTCTTCTTTAGGTACTGATCGACGAGTATTCCGAAGATGGGAGTCATGAAGGCATCCACGATTTGGCCTTAAAAACAAGGAAAATCTGCCGTAACGTTCGAAGAACCTCTTAGATTTCAATTTTCGGTTTTGCCTTCTCAAACTCGTCGATGTAACTTTTTAAGCTTGAAACTTGTGAAACAAGCGTTGAAGATACTTACTAGAGACACGTTTCCGTCACGAGCCGTTTAATCTTTTTAATCATCCCTTTCGTATGGTTTTTGCTGAATTAAAAATTTAACAATCGTTTACCTAGAAGTAAGAGAGCACCAGCAACGATCGGTTCCAGCAGGGCCACCCTTTGGAAATAGATAAGAGTGTAGGAGAACCACATGGCGGCAGTAAGGTCGTTGAAAATGTGTCCCAAAGCGTAAGCGATTTTCGTCGAGGTACTTAGTTTCCTCTCCAACAACGGAAACCGCTCCTCCATGTTTTCCATTTTCGTAAAAGTTCGATCGACGAGCTTGACACGATTCCAAAGAGACAAAGAAAATTTCAGTGTGTCCGCGCTTCAAGTGAATTCGTTGAAATCGCACAAAGAACTCTCCATTTTTCGTACGTGTCCCTCTGTAAATTAGATCATGTTCGTTCGAACGTTTCGTTCGAAATACGAAATACCCGAATTCAATCTTTATGTACACTACTCGCCAAAAAGATAGCTCAGGTGTGCTGTCTTTAATTTCTCAATAACGCGTGTAAAGTTTTTCGTCTGTTACGTGTAATATGAAAACGTTACGAGCTCGGAATATTAGCGTGTAACGAAAAAAAAAAAAAAATTGTTTTATTTTAAGAACGAAACGATAGCACATTTACAATAAGAAAACAATAATCGACACAAATTCTAACTAACGATAATTACTTATCAAACGTATATACTTATTTACATAGTTTCTGGATATAATTTTAACTTAACGTGTCCCATTCGCGTACATACAATTGCATTTTTTAATTCTTGTACGCGTCGATGCTGCCTTCCATTCGCGTGTACGCCGTGTACAAGTTCTGCCCAGCGATTTTCAATAATATTAAGATCCGCGAAGCGTGCAGACCACGGCAAGATAGATATATTATTTTCATTGAAATATGATTGGGCCAATCTTGATGTGTATACAGATGCATTTTCTTGTTGAAAGATGTAATCAAGAGCAGAAATGCGTTCCGCGTGATTATTTCTTCGTTATTTGATTAAATTTACGTATCGGACACTGTTCATTCTCCCATCGATGAACTTGATACTTGTCTTGCCGAAATAATCGATGCCGGCTCGAACCATCACGCTGCCTCCTCCCACTTGTCGTCCAATTGCTGGCATTGTCTCTCTTTTCTTGTGTCATGAAAATAATATCGAAACCCATCAGGACCATCCAAGTTGAATCTCTTTTCGTCCGAAAACAGTACCCTTCTCCATTTCTTTCTCCAACGCACTCTTTCTCTTGCAAAGCGCAAACGTTCTACTTTGTGTTTCCTTGTTAAAACGAAGGTTTCTTTCTCGATTTTGGCCTCTTAATATCTTTGCAGGATAGTGGAACTCGACGAACACTCGAAACGCTGGCACTAACGCTAGATTTTTCCATTATTTGCTTGGTTAATTGTTTGCATTAACTGCGAGTTAGAAACTACACGTAAAATTGCTCTTATCACGATCGGATAACGATGACGGCCGACCGCTACTTTTCTTTTTGCCATGATCTTCAACATTTTTTGAGAAATTGTGTAATGTTATACTTTACGACTTCTCCTTATTACTTTCGATATTTTTTCTACTGATAACTGTTTGCCGTTTTAGTCCAAGAATTTGACTTTTCTCGGACTCGTTTAATCTTCTTCCACGTCGCATACTTACAAATTTATATAATATCGTAATACCGTAATCCTTACTCGTCGATAGACAATGAACTACCGAGCAATTTCTAAACGCATTAACAGAGTGTGCTATCATTTCGTTCTTGAAATAAAATAATTTCTTTTTTGTTACGCACTAAACCTCATAATATTTTCAATTATTTTCAACGAACCGCATATTAATGTTTTCATATTACACGTTACAGACGAAAAGCTTTACACGCGTCATTGAGAAATTAAAGATAGCACGTGTGGACTATCTTTTTGGCGAGGAACGTATGTACATACACTGAACAAACTAGAACAGTTGAACAACTACAAACAGTTCGTTATATAAAATAGATATGAGCGCAGAATATTCAATACAATTACTAATCTCGTTATGTTATCCGGGTCTGATTTGAAAAAAAAAAGATAAACTCCGCCACCTTTGTATAACTAATACAACTTAACGGATCGAACGAATCCTATGAATTCGCGTTCAGAAACAATGTAGCTTACTTCATTTTCATTCTCAATGGCCCCAAATGTATATGATGGTAATCGATTACAATTGTAAAAAAGAATGGAAGGCGATAGGATCAAGTATTAATACAATATATGACTCGACGGTGTAAGTTACACGCTGTCTACAATTACCTACGTTTTTCTGCGGTGATGAAATGGGATAATTTGATTATACTTATGCCATGAGAACGCAATAATTGTGTCCTACAATCATCTTGCGAGCTTCGAATTAAAAAGGCACGTATTTAATGACTTCCAATTAGTTTTAAATACATATCACGATACAACTTCGTATTTACAATTGCAATTATTCTTATCCACACGCGCCTGTGTTTGTAATTCAAAAGTCTTGTTTCGTTATCTAACGTTCCAACTATAAGAACATAACTATTACGACGTTAACGTCCTTCAACAGAAACTTCCATCTTCGAATTGAAACTTACATCTGCTTGTTGCTACTTGCATTCAAGCGTTGATCTATTTAACGCGACGACGCCGGAAGCCACAAGACGCGCATGAATATCGAAACTCGGGAATATCCGAACGCTGTCTAAGCAGAGGCTGTCATTAACAACGTCTGAACGCGGCAAAAACCGCAAAAGGACTTATTTTCACGGAGATCCAATATTTTGAAGGAAGTGGCTTTGATCGGCCTTCCTTTCACCCGCGAATCAATTCGTGGTCACAATTTCCGCTTAAGGCTATTACACTTCGAAGAAAGACGCGTGGAAAGCTTGTTAGTCGGTCGATCGGCCGCAAGAAACACGGATATCTCTGTCGAGGAGCGTGGAATCGTTGACGAATCGTAGTAAAAATGTTCACAAAACGTTTCACGATTACATGTCACCGTATCGAATTCCTCTACGGCAGCTACGTTGTTACCGGATGAGATCGTATTTGTTTTCCGCGATTATTTTGCCTCTTCCGTTTTTCCTGTCGCGTATCGATCGTTTAGAACGCGCTGAACGTGCGATCGAACTTTCAGCGAACGCCACGCACTTCAACTCGCGAGTATGAAATTCGAAAGAATTTTTAACAGGATCACGGATTGACAGATTTACGCGAAGAATTATATTTGGAGGAAGAAACGTACGTGCTTCGTCGTTGCAACTACGAAGCGGAACGGGCTAATCTTCGGTACGTGCGCTGACGAGCCGGTTCATTTAAACACGCATTCCATCCGCGGCCGTGAGCGAAACACGCGACTATCCACGACGTGACTACCTGAGCGACTGAACTTTCAAACGTGCGCCGTTTCCCGCTTCACGGCCCCAACATTATCGTTTAATCGACGACACGATTATAATAACGCATTACCGCCTTCCGATAGCTTTCCGATTATCTTATCGAGCGAAAAAAATCTCTCGAGATTATAAATGAAAATCCATTGGCGAGGCACCAAGCATTATAAATGTATGTGATACATAAATAACATATGTATACTTCTTGTCCGCACCGGATACCTTATAATAATTTTAAACGTAGGTTTTATTAATAAAATCTCCAAAATATAGCGCAATTTAATTTTCCTTATAATACATCGATGAGTATCGATACAATTGTATAATTAAAAGACCCATAACGTAAACGATATTTGTTCATGCTCGACTTCCTACAGACAAATCTTAACGCCTTTCATTCCCATTCAATGCGTTTCGATTTTTTTAACAAAATACTCCTCGTATTACGTAATTTCTGTGAGATGGAAATTTCACGAGGGTCGTTTTTTTTTTTTTTTTTACGAATCTAACAATTTTACATCTATCACAAGTATACCATTTATTAACATTTTAATTGTACTAAGTTTCCATAACTTGTGAATGGTACTGTATGTATCGGAGAGTACATACATTATTGAAAGAATTAAGGTTCAGTGACCAATAGTTTGAACTAGAGAGACTTCAAGATAATTATAATTTCAAGGAATATTATATATAAAGTATTAAACTAGCACAGGTAATTGAAAAGTTATAGAAGATCATTGACACAGTTCTAAATAAAGAGTTATTCTACGTGAGTATTTGTTCCGACATGTGTAGGTAATACATAAGATAAAATACCTAATTATCATTTGAGACCCCTTATCGCATAGCTATATGTGCGTGTGCGCGTGTGTGTGTGTGTATATATATATAGGAAGGGTGGACGTCGGTGGTTAAGTTTCATTAAAAAGATACAACCAGGCCAGCTGAGGTGTTCCGAGTCGGACGACGTAGATCTGCGATTCGGTGCATAGTCGCAACTAATGTGTGCGTAGTATACATAGGGGAGTGTAAAAATGTCCCATAAGTAGACAGGAAAGGCTGTGTAATCCGATCTCGCGAGAGAAACGCGAATGAGAACGCGTGCAGAGAAATCGATTCTGGACAAGTTCTTGTACGGTTTCTCAGTTAGGTGGTCTAGCAAGCTTTACACAGTCTGAGAGTTCATTCACCGGCAAGCGGCACAGACGACGAGAACTACCTTAATCGAGCTGGTATTTTATCGAATGAAATATACCAAGTTTGTATCTTTCTCGGTTGCTTCTCATTTTTCTTTTTTTTTTTTTACAAAATTATATTTATTTCGAGTAAGCTTATACAAGATGTGATAACCGATTATATCGATGTTTACTTAATCGTGATATAAATCTTAACTTATATCTTCAAAGTCTGTCTCTTCCTCTTTTCTTAACTACTTTACGCTAGCTCGTATATGTATATCCAACTGAGTATACTCGTATTATCTAGGTATAACAAACACTTTTGTTCACTTGTCTTCATAAAAATGCCTATATCCTGTGTGCTATCGTTTGATAGACAACAATATAGAATGCGTTCGAGCATCTCGAAGTCATCTTCGAAACAAAGAGGCTTTACGGTCAATAAATATTTGCCTAAAAAAATATTACGAGGAACATTCCCAAACGTTACGATAAAAATAGAACAAACGTTGTACGATATTACTATCTATATATATATATATATAGAATTCTTAGGCATATTTGATATGGTAAATATATTTGACAAACGCTCCACGATTGTTATTATTGTGATCGCACGTTTTAGTACGTATGCGTTATTGATAACGTGTATATCTGGCTGATCGATGATTGAGAAATAAATGGAGAATCACGTATGTGTAAAATGCATATCGATATGACTTTTCGTATATCCCATGTTAGTGGCACTATAACTTCTTTCTTTCAGAAGCAGCGTATTCGGTACCGTCGAACTGCCTCAAGTGGATCTGTAAATACATTTTCACTTAATAATATGAATATTATCAATCGCATAAATAACAATAAGCCGCGCATACCTGTAAATGTAAGTTTACTTCTGCCGCTCGACTTAAATATGGAAAATTTCCGCCACTTTTCAAATGTGCCAACTTTGCATTCGGATAACATTTGTATACTTCCTCTCTCACCGAATTCGATAACGCATACTCATCAAAAACGTCTATAATCGTGATAGGCAAATGACATATCTTTTGCGGCTGTACGTAACAATTCACGCAATTCATCGTCAATCGAGAAGCCAATTCCGGTTGCGTTAAGCTTTCCAGCTGTGAATAAAAACGATATACATACTCATATAGAGATCTATATTAAACGAAAGATACATACTCTTTCCACCATAAAATCAATCGCTTCTACGATCTCTCCGTCCACCTTGTCTGTCACGAAGTTTCCCATTAGCATCTTTTTCAATACCAACGATGGTAAAATCCAAAAACTACAATTCGAGTTGATTAGTAACAGTAACAGTAAAATATGCGAGATAACGTATCGCGTTCTGTCATACGTCCGCTTATCTTGAAACGAGCGAGAAACAAACGATGAAATACGATGAATTCGTTTGACTTTATAGTTGTTGAAAAACAGCAAACGATTACATAGCGATACGAACGTACTTACACCCCCGCGGAGTCGTTGTAATTAAATACCGACGTATCTGTGAACGAATTACACAGAATCAAGGACACTACCCTAGGACAGTGAGCATTTGCCTCGGTGAACTTTTGCGCCAGAAATCCACCTAAAAATAGATATTTCGATTAAATCTCCGAACGTGTACTTGCTTATCGCGTTTGATGTCGACTTTCGTTCGTACGTTCTGACCTAATGAGGTGCCAAAAAGATGCACCTTATCTAACTCCATGTAGTCTAAAAGTTTCCTGAATCCATCGCACCATTCCTTAACGTTCCAATACACGGGCGATTCGGCCTGAAACGTAAGTTAATTTAACTCAATTGATTTTCTTAGAAACCAAGATCGTGCCTCGATATTTATAAAACTTACCGATATGATTCTGTATCCTTTAGCTGCTAAGCCTAATACTTGCTTAAAAAACACATCGGCCGTTCCACTGACCGGTGGAAGACATATGAGCGGACACTTGACGGTTTTTGGACTAGAATCGTATACTTTCCATCCCTAAAATAAAGCACATCATTCTCACCATACGTACAGACATTTGTATGACTATTCTCATTAAATGTTTACCTACTGAAACGCATCAAACAGAGACTGAAGGAAACGTCGTTGTGTTTAATTTGCGCGATCGACGATAATATTGATAGATGCTTCGATCTCGAGAAAGAAACCAGATAATAACGTAATAGGGAATAAGTAATTTTATGCTCGTGGAAAAAGATTGAAGACTTATTAAAATGCGCAACGGTAATATAAAATAAACAAAGTTTAGCGTCTTTTGTAACATTTAGTAGGTAGAAAAATTTCTGCTCAAGCTCTATTTGTTTATCTGTTATTCTAAATATATGAATTTACATGAATATTCGCAGTCTAGTTAAGGCGGGATTTCCTATGTGCGTTCGTCCGTGTCAAAAACAATTTAAGACTCGAATATAACACGTAAACAGCGGACGCCCTCGTACTATTAAAATTTACAATGAAGAACATGCTTCTGTTTTCGCAACGACCTCGTATGATTCACGTTTAAGGCTGCTTTCGACGTGCACGCGTGCGTTGGACGCACACAGGAAATCCCGCCTTTATTAGGTCTGTTACGAACATTATTCGTCTGTATCCGTATACGTGTGAGATTTGTTTACAATGATCACGGAGACGAGGTCATCGTTACAGGTCTCGATCTCAAGCGTAATCTCACCAGGCAGAACCTTCAAATCAAAGATTTCCACGTATAATTAATATACTACATTAACGATCACCTTGGTGCCGTCGGCGTCGACGACAATTTTTCTCAGCGGGACGGAACTACGAAAGCTGAGATACTCCTGCGATCGGGACAGCTCACTCGAACACGACATTTTCCCCGGTCCACTCTTGTCGATCTGTCTATAGTTACAGGATGGCTTACGTTCAGCGTTACCGATATCTACAAAAAACAGATAAAGAGAAGAAAACTTCAAGTAGCAGGGCTGTATAAGGTTTAAATTTTACGCGACACATCGTCAAGATTTATGTACATATTCCTGAATAACTGAATCGCGAATTACAATTCATTTAACCAATCGACGAACGATCCAAGATTCGATGGTCGAACAGAAGGCGAAGCCGGGTCTGGTTTGAGACAATGTAAGAGTTCTTTGTTAATCTGCGGGCCAAATTAGTCCTAGCATCGTTGGGGTACGGTTAAAATTCCAAGTTGCTACACTTACTACAAAGCTGGAGTATATAATGATTACGATCGTACGTACGACCTTAGATTAGACTTACCTCAAGAGCAGCTTACGAGTCGTACGATTCTTCTGATATCGTTACGCGTAGCAGACATCCTTAATACGTACAGGTTACCACGAAGAAGCAAGTTACCCAGTAGCTCGAAAGGTCAAATCACTTTAATAACAGTTGTTTGCAAGCATATATCGACAATGTTGTTCAGTTTACACCCCCTTCCGAGCATTGTCGTTCTTTGTCTTTCCTATTTCTTCGCATGGGTTTCGTTATAAAGTCGCTATACGAAGCTCCAATGGGCATGCGCGTGTTCTATCGTGTTACGTCGGTATAGTCATATCCGAATTTTATTACGTTACTGATTTATATTCCGCGTGTACGCACTTCGAAGCGTGTACTCTCAACCACGTTGACGTACAATTTCGATTCGAGTTTCGAACACAGTTTACGAAAAATTCAATGCCTACGTAATTACGTGCTTAATTACGCGTAAATTAATGCGAGGTGCGTGATTATGGAGTCAGTGGTATCATCTGTCGGCGAGCGACTGGTACTTTTCTGGCGACTTTTTAGGATTAGTATCGCTGGTTCACCGGTAGATGGCTCCATTATCCCTAAAACTGTATACAAATAGTGGCTTCAAGTAAAAGAGATACAGAGGAGATAGAGAAGTTCGTAGGGGGGAAAAGGAGAAAACAATGTTCCTTCCTGGGTCTGCTAGAGGATTCATCGGTCAGACTAATCCAGCAGATCCGCGTTAACTTTAACTTGATTCACGAGCAGCTCGAGAGTTCGATTTATAGCTCGAGAAATATGATTTTTTTTTCATTTTCCGAAAAAACTAGTTCCTCCTTTTTACCGTTAGATGGATATAGCGTTTCATGGTCCGCGTTTCGATCAAATTTTCGTTTGCAAGAAAAACGTTGATTAAGAGGATAAATTAGTAAACTTCTAAAAACGGATTCTCCGAACTAGAGCCTCGATTTTCTTTCTACGTTCCTTTCGACTCTTAGAATATATTTATAAAAATTTAAAAATTTAGAAATTTAGAATGTCAGGCCTATCCTGTGTGCGTATACATATTTTGTCAATGGTCACATCCCTTTCTAGCCTCGGACGGAACAGATTATAATCTGTACCTGTGTTTTCACTTTACGCTCTCGATAAATACGAATTTAGAGATAACGGAAGTAAAACGATGTTACGTCATTATCAAATATCGCTCACGTAAATGTATAACGTAAATGATGGTCTTTTCATTATACGATTCACCGTAAGGATATGTACCTACGTATGTACTTTCTTCGAACTGTAGGATAACTAAAACTGGAAATAAACGTCCATAGATCGCTAGATGGCAGTCATAGCAGCGTTCATACAATGAAGAAAAAAACAGCACGTATACAGTCTGTCAATAATCGATCACAAATTACTCTATATCGTTATCTCACATCAAATATACTTTTAAATAATATTTTGTAGATACATTAGTGCGGCTCGGATATCATTTGTCATTCGTTCTTTACATATTTTATGCAAAAAAAAATCGTACGAGCATCTTGTCGATAAAAATTTATCTAGACCGTAATTATGTCTGAATAAATAGAAAAAGGAAAACGTTATCGAACGTAATACAAATGTTATACAACGCTGGTTACCTCCTCGACAATTCTGTGTCAAGTATTTGCGCATTGCCGATTTATGCGGATAATCATAACAAACGTTTGCACAGCAATGAAGAAGGGTTGCAACCACCAACTCGCGCAGGAGTGTGGCACGTACATGTTCTATGTACACGTTCCACCTACACTATCTACTGTTGTACCAACTGTGAAATTAACGATTTTGCCGTTTCTTTGGCGCTACCTAGGGAAATTTACCGACCATCTCCTTTCCTCGTTACCCATCTCAGCCGTTAGTATTTGAAAACTAGTGATTTTTCTCGATCATCAAGCGAGATCGAAAACGATACAACATGCAGGAAAAATGAAACGTTAAACGGTAAAGTATATACATGGACGCATTGCGACTTCCAGGACAAAGTATATCAAATTGGCGCAGCAATCGACGCGATAGCTTAAAATCACGCTCGAACGAATAGAGTTCGGACCAATGGAATTGCAGCGTGTTTGATAGAAATTCACGATGAAAAGGCTAGTAACATCTCGAGCAAGCCTACCCAAAGCCTACGCAAGCGACGATTTATGTTAGAATTTCCGGCAACGGTAGTAACGATCCTTCGAGACGACTGGAACGGAGAGGGAAATTTTCACCGACGAACATTAACAGCAGAAAGTCATCTAGGAAGGTGGACGGACGTTGGTTCAAAGAGCGGTGCTTTTATTTTAATCCCATAACGTTTACGCTTGTTAAGCGATCGGCGATAATTAACAGCAATTCATTCGACTATAATACGATCCATCGTCTCGGTATCGCGAGCATTTATCAGTCGCGATTAATCTAAACTTTCCACAGTCACGAATGCGAAACGCTCGGCAAGGTTTACATTGGCAGAGGCCCGAGTCATTAATAACCGATACCGAGAGAACCTCGTTGCTGTCCTGCGTTAATTCGACGTATCGAATCGAACGACACACCGACGCTCGTTAATCTTCTTCCCCAATCCGTCACTCGAAGCGATTTATTTAAGGAACGAACGTATGCGCGTACGCATCAACGTGCATAACGTTGTCTCTCTTCCCTTCGTTCTTTCCCGTCTTTATTAGGCTTCTTTTCGCCTCGCGTAAAAGCAAGCGCTCTGGTTAAACTTAATCGATGCATCGGTATATCGTCGACGGGGGGCTGTTGAAATATCGTCGCAGAGACCGGACGTCGGGACGATCCTTCCCGTTTTAACAAATTCCTCTATATGAAATTTCATTTCTTCGAATACGGCTTAATATTCATCGACAGATTCTTGAAATATTCGTGGATGCAATGACTGTTCACCCGCTAAGTAACATAATTCTTTCGATGTTAGTAACCGCATAGAGTTACGTTCCGTTTTGTATTTCGAATCATCGAAACTCTTTTTCGAATGCCACTGATGCGTTGCCCCCTTCGGCGAGAATGGAAACATGTTTCCATTATCACTTTCGTTCACTGTTTCTATTTGTATAAAGTCGTCCTTATTGCCGTCTTTCACGCAGTGTGTGCTTTTCGTGCGCTTTTGCTAATTCCGTCCCACGTTTGGACTTTTTAATTATCTCGTATTTTGCTTCGTCTCGTACTAAATTCCTATAATCGGAATTCGCTCGATCGATCAAAGAGAGAGAGATACATCGAAGAAATAAGAAAAATACATTGTATACGATCGCTAACGATATATGTGCATGTTTCAAAGGGGAAAAAGTATTGCCGTTATTGACAATAGAACCCCCCACCCCGTCCGAACAACCATGATCCGAATACCGCATAACATTCGAACATAATATTTCCCCAGTAAGTAGTATATTATCAATAACGGCGATAGTATTATATTATATTTAAGTCAACGAAAGCGTGTATACTCTTCGCAATAATTGCAAAATCCAAAAATCCGATATCAGATATTACGGCTGGATTGGTAGTAACGCTAATTAAGATACATATAAGTTTGCTCTTTGTTATGATCCTCGACCTGAAAGAATACAACAAACTTTTTATAATACGTACTTACACAGAACTTTTATATATATACATTTTTTGTTGTTTTTTTTCTCAGACTGGTTTAAAACGTTGCCAATACAATCACGATAATCAACGATAAGAATATTTCGTACGACGTACACAATATATAGGTAATTTCGTAAGTTTCCTGTGTTATATGTTCAAATATTTTCTGTACGCAGCTACGATTCTTCGCTAGTATCTCCATCCATCCAGGTATTTATCCAAGGTTGCGGAAAACTCTATTACTTAAGAAACCTTTTATGGGATGTTAGGGAAAGTTAATGTCAACAAATTTTCCTAATGTTACGATGACTCTTCGGTATTGTTACCATTGGCGTAACGTTAACTACGCTTTGGATTTTAGAATGGTTATACGTGGTTATACACGGTTTACATGGCTATAAATACCTGTAATAAAGCTCGCGATCATTAATCTTCGACGGTAATTTCGGTTTGCAGTGGCGACATTCGCCGTCTCCTTTGCTCTCCATTCCGCTCCCTCGTCGTCATCCTCGGCATCCCTTTCGTCCCTGCCCCTACTGGCCGGTTGGTCGCGCGGCGCACAGTATCCTGCACGTTCTCGCGCTTCCTAGGATAATTAATGATCCTAAAAGCGATCTACTCACGGTTGTCTCGTTTTAGGGCAATCTTTCTCCGTCTTCCGAGCCACCGCCTCCGCCCCCCTCCCCCATCCCCTTCGTTCGACCATTCCTCTCGCGTTACGTGCCCGAAACTTCGTTGCGCGGGGTCATCATTTGCCCCGTTGTAATAGTCGTGCATACCGTGTAAAACGATGCTGGGTGAAGCGCATCGGATTGTTCGATCGCTAAAATCACGGACAAGATGGCGATACCGAGCGTTTCCCGGCGAGAACGCTTCGATAATCGGCGAACGTCTTCGGAAACGATTAATACCCGTTTAAATAGACATAACGTTAGTGCTGTTAATAACATCGTTATTTCTCGGAAATTTACCTTTCTTATTGTGTTCGATGGACGGATTATGCAGCAGCGTCTTGCAAGTTTTTGTCGTTACAGTGTTTCCAAATTCGTTTTACACATAACAATGGTATTGTTCGAGTGTCGCATCTACGATAAATCTCGTTGAAAGGTAAGGGATTAGCACCGGCCGAAGGAGTTCGGTAAAAATGGAAAGGGAGAACGTGAAGTATTAGCATAGAGAAAGACCAGGTGGCGTCTTCGGCCAGTCTTCGACAGCCGTCGATCTCTAATTATCTGGAAACACAGGTAACACAGCGGCAAGCTTCCTTGCCTTCTTTGCTCGATAATAAACGAATATTTTCATGACAATCGTTCGCACAGTGGAGAAGGATGAGCCGAGAGACGTTCGACCGGGCATTATCTCACCTTGGTTAATTCCTCCGCAGGTTTTCTCGCTCAACATCCCGATCCATCGACAAACGTTCTCGCCTCGCCTCTTCGTTCCTCTCTCGTACGCGCATCTTGTCTTTCTTCCCGGCCAGTGAATACGGAAGCGACGAAAGCTGGAATTTCCGGTTGATTCGGCACGCTAACGATGGGGTGGTTCAACACCCCGTAGGGACCACGAACACTTACGCGGCGATCCCCCCATTGTCAACCTTTTGCCGCAATCCGCTCGTCGATTTGCACAATAATGGACACGCACCGGCGAACAGCAAATTAGCGGAGAGAAACCGTTGAATCGGTTTCGCGTCTGGCATCGCACGCTCGCGTTCGTCAGCGTGCGTTTCGATGCTGGACTGCGACTTCCTTCTCGATCGTCGAGTTGACGCCAAACGAACGTGATCGACCGTGCAACTTTCCTAAAAAAAGGGAAGGACGAAAGGATCGTCTATAGGCAAGCGAACCAACGACCGATGAATCGATCCGCGTTCCAGGAAACCGAGAAACGAAATCAGCCGCCACGGAACGTATAATAGAGCCGGATCATTTGCATTATTCTAATGATCGGTTGTGCGTTCCACGTACGGTTTTGCGATTTCTTTGGTAAGTCGGCGCAACGTGGTATCCACTGTCCGAACGACGTCTCTCGAACGTGAAAATGTACCCACGACTGTTGCAAACTACGAGCGAAACTGCGCGACAGCAATTCATCGTTGCGATGATTCATCGTTGACGAAAAAAAGGCCAACGGTCTCCTGTAATTGAATATTACCGGCCTAGATTCCCGCGATCCGATTCCACGAACAGAGTACCATTCCAGCCTGCGTATCCGTTCTTGCATCAATATTTAATCGTGGCTAACAAGATGGCGTTGGTATGCACGCCACCCAGATGGGCTATAAAAGCCCAACCAGGCCCCGTAATAGTTAACTTACGTTCTCGGTACATCCTTGCGCAGTGGCGTTAGTGTGCATACGTCCATGTGTCGGCGACAACGCGTCTACATATTATACGTTGAAGAGAGACAGAAATAGAAGAGCGAGAAGAGGGAGAGAAAAGTTCGCGAGGCGTACAGAGAAAGAAGAGGAACGTGTAAGATTTCCGAAGGTAGAACGGAGAACGAAAGAGCAAATAGTCGGACCTCGTGGCTAGGCGCAGGCCTGAGAATTGTCAATCGAAGGTGCCAAGAAACGAGAGAATGTCCCGAGGCGCCCGAGGCGCGGCTTCTCAAACATCCTTCCTGTGTCAGGGGCCGCGAATATTCCCGGACTTGCGCGTTATTCCGAACGGATCGTGATTACTCGCGTAGCGTATTTGCGCTGTAGTCTATCTATGGAAAACTCAAATACAAAGACCGGGAAGGTTATAAAGGTGAGAAGAACGCGATAAGCCACGTGTTTCGCCTTTCTCATAGAAGTAGCTTTAAAATTTAGATTTTTCAAATATCGTTTCCTTTGGCAGTTGTATATTTGCTTCTACGAAACTTCCTCCACTGTGTTTCACTTCGTTTCAAAGGTGTTTCTTTCTATATAGTCACGACGTGACCTTACGATCGAAAGATCGATAAAAATCTACCCGCTTCTTACCTTCCATTCTTCTTACTTCTCCTTATTTCGCAGGAATCTCTAGGTTCGATAAACTCTGTAACAGATTCGATGATCGTTCCGACAAATTTTAGAAGCTAATCAATTTTTCAAAAGTCTGAGATGAAAGTAATTCAATATCATCGACAGGAACGGTTCTCGGATGGTTTTCTCAGCATGGTATTGCCAACCAAACATAAAACGCATTTATGTCCGATAAACTGCTTATACGGGACTTGATAATTTACAACCCAATTAATTGTCGAGGTAAGATAACTGTCCACTTACAAGTATTTAGAAAAGACAATTGAAAGGCTACTGTTAAAACTTATTTTTGACCTAATCCTTCACATCTTTTGTTTATATACATAGAGATTCTTTAATACGATAGAAATAGGTACACTCACAGTCGTCTGGAATTTCCTATAATTTTGTCGTTTATGGTCGAGCATACGGGCGGATGCGTAGGGAAACACGTGCGCGTATTACGTATGGCGAATAAATTATACTCGTCTCCTGCGACGTAATGACGCTCGTGGTTCGAACGAAACGAGTATCTAACCTCGAAGCAATTCACGAATTTTTATAGTTCAACCTTGCTCTTGTTTCAGCAAGCAGAGAAGATGCCATAAAAAAATAAGAACCCTTAAAAGATACCATAGGTGAAATCTCATTCCATGCGAATGCGAATCATCGTCATCTTGCAATAATAGGAACATTTCTACCTCCCGTTCGATATTAATGATAATAATTTCTATTTTACTGTCGCTGTTAAGGAAGAGACTTGGCTTACAGCTTTTTCATTTTTATAGAACTATCCAAGCCATACATATTTCCCACAATCTCGTTTTATTCGTTTCTTCTCCAATCCTATCTATTAACGTCACTTCTACTGTTACGCTTTCCTTTTTGCTTACTTTTATCTGCTAATACAGACTGGCAATTAATTTTATTGATTTCTCAAACAAACAAAAAATATACCAAGATGAAATTTCACCCGTAATATCTAATTACCATTATTTTCCAATATGATTTTCTTCGATAATAGCTATTATGTTTTAAGAACTACCAACGTTCCTTTTTAATTTCAAACTGCTAGTCGTACGCGGTCATCGATAATAATTCCTTTTTTATTCTGAACAAACTCGAAATATCTTTAACAGTTAGAAAAATGCGTTGACGTAAACAACGATAGAAAAGATGCAGTGCAAGTAAGTAGTTACTATTGATGGAGATAAACAAATTAAAAACAAATCATTGTATATTTAATTTGTCACTAAACGATTAGTATTATCCTAAACAAACATAAAGATTCCAAAGACTAGATAAGGGTGCTGTTTACTAGTTTGAAGTTGGGTTTCATTTCGGTTAGAAAGGTTTCTGTATTAAATTTTGAAAATCGTAACGGTTAAATTGAAATGAGTGAGGTCAAGACTAACCAAGGAGGTTCTTCGGCAGGTCGGATGACCTTCCAAGAAACACCGTAACGGACAATGACTACCTACCGACTCGGAAATTAGATGACCGATGAGTTTTCACTCGCTGTGCAAAGAACCGAAGGAATCGAGGCGAGCTGCGATTTCTTCGATGTCTTCACTTTCCAACTGTTTCCTTTAAAATATTTCCTAATTAAAACCGTCATTGAAGGAAAAGGTGACCTACATGCTTGATCATGGATCCGATCTACTCAATACGTTTTGGGGAATTTTATTTTATTTACTGCTCTGCGTTATACAAGCGAACGACGTAAATGGAATTAAATGCTGCGAATAAAATAACGTATCGGCGCTCCAAACTTTTTGGATTCCTTCGCTTTCCTTCGCTTGGTTACAGCGGTTAGTGCGATGAGTCACGATACGTATATGCTGATTTGTGCGCAGAGACTTATTTTCGCGACTGAATAGCCATGATATCTTACATATTTTTACACATTATACTACATTCCTCTACGATCAATTGTCGCACCTTTGAGTTACGTATAAACCTATAAACGCTTGCGATGATTTTTAATACCGCTCAAAGAGATTTCTAATGCAAATTACATTTTTTCCGTTTTAACATTCAACGTCGCGTACACGCGACTAACTTCCCAAAGGATCACTTTTACGTTGCAAATAAACCGATTTTTAATAAACCGAATTTTTCTTCGGTCAGCCGATATTCCCTCGACTCGACCAACCGAACGGAATCGCAAATCGCACGAGTAAATCGTACATCGTCCGTGGCGTGCAATTATCTCGCGGTTGGTCCGCGAGGTCACAGGGGCGGTTCTTAAGTGCTGTTCGCTTCGTTCCTCGCGTAGATCCATATACCCTTATAAAGGATCACGTTTGTAAATCATAAAATTCGCAGTTTCACACGCTCTCCACTTCGGCCAGCCCTTCTCCCTTTCGTTCCTCGTCTCGTTGGCGGAGGAGGAGAGCCCTCTCCGCGGGCTGCAATTACCTGCAATTTGTACTACGAACAGCGTATACGCCATCTTGTCTGTATATGTGACGCGGAGCGCATGCAGATGGCGTACAAACGCGCGGGAGAAACCGGCAGAAGCCTGGGGAACGAGGCGAAAATGAAAGAGGAGAAGCTGTAGGACTTGAAACTATACACGGTGGAGAAAGGAGGACGAACCGCGTAGAGAAACGAAGAGGAATGGCGAGCGAAACGGGACGAGGAGAGTTAAAGAGGGTGCATGTTCCGCGCAGACGTTGCACGCCGGAGAAAATCGTAGCGACCGCGTTCGCTTTTCCAGTATTCTCGTTCTATTCCATCTACGCCAGTTCGTATTCTATTTTCTCCTTGACCTTCTTTTATCTTTGTAAGAAAATATTGTAATTTTTCCTTAATCCTGCAATCGGTGTAATCCTTAATGTTTGCGCTACGAACGAAAGGTACAAAGATGGACGAGTGAGAAACATGAATCACTTAAACAAGCGTAGTTATTAACCATAGTCGGTTTATCGAATTTTCATCGATTCAATTTAATTACATATCTGATTGTGCATCTCTGTTATACGAACGAGATGTCGTTTCGATGCGTTACGAAAAATCGATCAGAACGAAGTTTCGCCGTCATCGTTAAATAAAACATCGTTGTAATGAACGAAGATCGAAATAAGTAAAACGTTATTTTTGTGTATTCAAGAAAACGGAAGAATAACTGACGAATAGAAATGGCAGGTATGTACCAAAATGAACCGTGATAGCTACGTCATATAATTGACGAGATCGAACAATCAGGATGTTAATTGATGGACGAATGGATCGAAAGTTATGGATCCAAAGTTAATAGCACTTAACGGCAAGTGCATGGATCGCATTTTCTCGTTTCTTCTTTTCTTTCTTTTCTTTCTTTTCTTTCTTTTCTTGTGTACTCTTCGATCTCGTGTCCGCGCGATCACCGATGTCCCGCATAGTTTACTACGGCACTTACTTACTTCGTGTACTACGAAGAAAGACACTTGCGATACTCTTGTCTGTTTACGACGTTATGTCTTGCCAATGATATACATATATACAAGTTGCTTGTTGCTCGTGGGAACAATTTTATACGACATCCGGATGCCAGGATTCGTGTTTTTCTAATATTCCGTCCATGTTCCGCGAATATCGACCAACCTTTGTAATCGAACCTGCAATCAAAGCACTTGATTGAAGAACTGAATATCTAATTTTGTATAAATATAGGATTCTGAAAAAGAACTATACATCGAAGTAGATACTTAAAAAATACAATTTAATAATAATAATAATAATAAAACGTCTATGTGAAATCAGATGACTGTATTTTTTTGAAAGACGAAAACGAACAGTACTTTGACGTTCGTTGTATTTCGTTCATTATTCGATTATTTTCGCTCAGGTTTTCGGGTGTAAACGAAAGTCCGCGCGTGTATAGACAAAGGGGATCGTTTACGAATGAACAGTCAGATCAGTACAATGTTGCTGCGTTCACGGCCGATTTCACCTACAAAATACATTCACAGTCCAACGGCCATGTTTTCGAGATTACGTATTCATTTATATTTCGCGATACGAATCCTCGGAAACTCGAAGCAAATCGCGACTCCATCATAGTCAGATACATAGTAGTGTACAATTTTCTCCGGAAACATCGTTTTTATCACGGAACACGATCTGTTGTCTAATAAAGGGAGAAGGTAGGTCTCGTGACTGACATTTTTCGCGTAGTATCGCGAATAAGATCGTTGCAATCATGGTCAATTAGCAGGGACCTTACGCAGCCATATTCTCGATGGAACATGATACGAGTATGAAGATGCAAGGGGAATCGGGAATAGACTCGGCCGTTTCCATCGAACCCTCGCCCGCTCGGGACAGCACACGAGTTAACGAGCGTGCAGGAAAATGGAGAAAAATATAGACGTCAACCGGAACGTGGACATGGCTGACGATGGTTATCAACCATGGTAACAGCGCTCCGCTTGATAATTGAATTCCTCCGTCTCAGAAAGTCTTGCAGAAAATCATCGTATCGGCGGATTTATTGCAAACTGTTCTAAATTTTCGCGCAAAGAATATGGACACTGGATATTTCATGGTCAAGCGACCGAGATGAAACGGAAGCGAAAACACTGAGGGAAACTCGCGCGAGCCCGCCGAAAATCTCCGTCATCCGCGCTTGAGTTCGCCGCATAGGGGTCGTTATCCGGCAGGGTGCGCGAAGAGGAGCGTAAAGAGAGGGAAGGGAGCAAAGAAAGGACGACCGAAAGATACACGAGAGAAGAAGAGGGCAGGTAGAGAGATGAGGGAAAAGAGGGAGGTGTCGATACCGGGCGTAACCCGTCGGTCTACCGCCTACCACAGCCTGATATGCACTGCCAGAAGACGGCGTTGGCGTCCCAGGCCTCCGCCCACTGCATACTATTTCGCCTGCCCGTTCGTTCTTTCCGCCAGCGACCGTTCGAAGCCTGCATCAAGGCGTGGAATAGTAGAGGGGATTGCGAACACGACGGAATATCCCGGCGTCAGATCACAAGGGGACGCGAGTGTGCGCGCGTCAGCTCCGTGTTCGGCAGTTCCACCGTTTCTCCGGAGCATCGCCTGCCGGTCCGTTCTCGTCTCATTTCTTCGCGTACCGTTTCATCTGATCGGTGAGCTTGTTGCGATTCTTTTCTTCGTTGTATTTACACCACTCGTCCCGAGTCGTAGTCGTTCTCGACTACGTTTAGTTGCTACGATGCGGAACAACGTCGATGGCGAGTTCCCTGTGTAGTCACGAAATCGGTACCAGTCACAGTCTGTCTTTGTCACGTTCGTGGAGTCTTGCGAACGCACCCGCTTACCTCGTGTCCTGTTCCTTTTCCCTGGCTTTACCCCTCCAAACCTCGCTACGAGTCTTCTTTCTCCCCTTCTGCCTCCCCCCCCCTTCTCCGATCTGTCCTTCCTTCCTTCTTCCTTAGAGCATAGTCCCTTTTGGTAACGCAGAGTGCGCGCATTACCACTGCACCACACACAACACTGGGCAACACGTAGGCGAAGTGTACGCGTGCGCGCTCTTCCCTCGTAAACTTTCCACCTTTTTTTTCTCCACTGTGTAGTGTGTTGTGTATCGGCTGCGAGACGACTTGGGCGTTTGCGATAGAAAGCTCGCGCGCATGTCAGCCATAAGCGCGCCGCGTGTGTTTCTTTTACTTTAGTGACAGAACAAATTTACAACGTCAACCCAGGAACACCCACTATCTACTAAGACGACATCGATCGAATTTATCTTCCATTGGAAGTTGGAATTGGTTGGTATTGTGAATTTTTGTGTAAGAACAGCGAACATTTCGTTGCATTATACGAAAGTATCAACTAAAGGCATGAACACGTATTCGCGTTGTTTCGATTACAGTGTTTCTTCGCAGTGTCGATGAGACGTACTTCGAACTCTGTTACTTTTCACCGGTAACGTGACACTTACCGACGGAGCCGATATTAATTCGTTTGTTTCGCGTCACGTGCGATTGGTGTGTATCGAGGATAAAAATCATACTTGCGATCGTGCGCGCGGTTCGTTTCACGCCGTGATTTCGTTTCTTTTGTAAACGGTGATAAACGCCGGCGAACCATCGGTTCCTCCTTTTTTCTTCGCATTTTGGCAGCGTGTTTCGCTGCGGCCGTGTCACTCGTGTCGTGGGCGACCGCGTTGCGGTAAAACAGTCAAAATTCGGGTGAAGAACAGAGAACCGTTGCCATCCTACGCGATGGAAATGAGCGACGAGTATCAGGACATGGGAAACCCCGGCGGAGGGGTAGCGATGGTCAACATACCCATTACCCATCACCAACATTCGCCTGATAGTCCATTGGTAAGTTCTTTCATTTTTTATTTATATTCCATCGTATTTTTTTTTTTTCTTTCGCCGTACAAAGACTTGAACGTATATATAAAATAATATGGATTAATTGACGCATTGTGAAGAAAAATGAATTAACCTTAACATTCGATAAAACGGGTGAATCCGCTATCTAAGGTAGATACGAACATAAGATATTCGGTGTAACAATTGATTTTCTATAATCGATATAGTTCATTGGAACAAATTAATGCGTACAAATGTGTTTTGGTCCACTGCCTTTGCTCTGAATGCCTCGGCTATCGATAATCACGTGGCTTGTCTCTCCATGTTTCTAAATGGTAGTTTCACAAAAAGTCGATACTCGATCGACAGACTCGTGTCTCGATGTTCGTATGTTCGTACAGACGTAAAAAAGGAAACAGTGATTATAAACTGTAACTAGGCATTGGAAATTCGTTAATTCCAGCATTGAACGTAAAGAATGTAATTTAACTCGGAGAGAGAATTACGTCGTATCCTGTTGTCACGAATTTTCGATTGGTCGATGGATAAAATTGGCTGACAATAGAGAACGGCCGTGTATTTACGTATTTACGATACACATCACTGAAAATACAGCGAAATGCTACAATGTGCCAGAAGGGCAGCATGGTTTACAAACAATGCCAGACCGACCGCCTTTGCGGCTTCGTAAGCGTTTTTTATGTATCTCAGCTACGAGTTTTATGCACGTGCCTATCCTGATATAAAAGTCACATTCGACTTGTTTATAACGTGATCGTCCTAGAAACTTCGATGAATTTAATGCTTCGTAAATGCTAGGCGTGATAATTCTTGCGTATTTTGAAATCTTCTTTAGAATATCGTAAAGGTAGTACCAACGTACTATCGAAGGTTGAATAATTTCGACGATATTGTTATGGATCGTTGATATCGCGAAATTCTTATACGACCGAGTTCACAAACGTTCTAAGAATAACGATATCCTTGGTGGAGGAAAGATAAAGCTATATCAAATAAAAAAGCACGTCGGTCGTTCTCGCAGCAGAATTAGCACTGTTATTGTTGGCACGTTTGTCCATAGTCGACTTAATTTTCAACGGCAACCCTTTCACGATAGCGTCCTCAAGCTTTGGCTTTCGCTTCTCTCTCTCTCTACATTCAATTTCCATTGGCATTATTTTTTAAATCCATTTATTAATAAATCCATGTATACCGTTTATTATAGATACGTATAATGAATTTTCATACTATGTTATAGAGAATTCATTGCTCATGCGAAATGACCGTTGAACTTTGTCCTTACGGGATAATTTCTCTTCATAAACTGTAATTTCAACGATAAGATACAAGTTGTAGAGGGTGTTTATGAAATCCAAAGAGATTTATTACTTTCGTGCCCGGATATTTGCAGTGTCCCCGACTTTATGTCTCATTAATGTATTTAAGTACTTTACATCGGACAACTTTATGCCTCATTAATGCTTAAATAGTGACGTCATTAAAATTAGTAATCTATTGCGACATCATGATTTCATAGCAAACAGAAACTAATTTTTAATGACCATGCTCTTATTCTATCTCACTAATGATGTCATCCATCATAAATTTCGGATAAATAGGTATTTATTTTTCTACTAAAGATTTCACCGATATGTGCGCGCGCGCGCACGCACGCATATTTACTACATATATTTTTATATAATTTTACTATATATATATATAGTGAAATTATATAAAAAATATATGTAGTAAATATATATATATATATATATAGTAAAATTCGCTCTGCTTTAAAGGAAAATTTTTGATTGCAGACACAAACGGACGGATAGTACCAATAAATTACGAAGCAATAACCGACTTTTCGTAAAAACGTTCCGTAGATTGCAATTTACACTCATAGAAATACAATATAAATGATGGCCGTCTCTCCAGTCACGAATCTCAATGGTTATTGTCAATTTCAATCTCTCGGTTATTTCCTGCAGTAAAATATTCTGGTGTGCGTTGATATTTTTATCCTTTCTTTTATCGTCTATTCTTTTCCACGTCTTTTACACGCTTCCCTACTTGCAATGCCGGCCCCATTACAATACTTTGGAATAATAATAACCCGTAGCGAAGTACCCGAACGTTTCCACTCCCCGCCATTGCGGATCGGCCAACGAGATCCAGGAAGCACCGTATTTTCGATCTTTGCAATATGTCCGTTCTAAAAATACGTTCATCGATACGCACGACCCCTGCTATGCCGCGTATATTTAACAAATTTTACGTAATCTCATTCGCGGCGGTACAGCATGTCGGTCGCTAGATCACGCGAGGGGAAAGTCGCTGATTGAACGATGATAGCGCGAGTGATGGGATCAAGTTCAGTATGTATCTGTGTATATCGTGACTTATAAATGCGAATCAAATTCATCGTGTCGTTTTTTCAAAGTAGTATGCGCGAGCTCGTTTCCAATTTCGGAACGGGTGTTAACAAATTTCTAGTAATTTATAATTGTTAACGACGATATTTGAACGAATTAGATACCTTGTAAGCAATAAAAACTAGTAATCGAACCGTGGAGTTAGAAAGGCATTAACATTTCGTTCGATTTTTATGAAAAATTCAAGGGTTTAGCAGAGGCAATGTACAAAACCTATTAGGTTGTTCCAGAAATTCCTTTCGTTTCCTAACGAAACAATAGAATTCCAATGGAACAGTGTTTTTGTTATTCAACAGAATAATATTGGAACGAATAATGTTTTGCATCTATTATTTCCTTACAAAGCGAAATAAGCTTTATTTTCTTGTTATTGTACCATAAATCTATTTATTTCTATCATACATATGTATATAGCTTCTAATTAAGTCGCAGATTTTTATGCAAATCTATATTCTCATGAACGGGATTAAATAAATCACCTAGATGGTGATTTATTTCGTTCGCTAGGTAATTACGAACAGATATGATATTTTTAGCGTTTGTACATTTTTGCAGGATACCGCGCTAGTATCACGATAATATCTTTGAATATCACGTAAACGCATAGAAAATCTGCGCTCCACTTATACCAAGTACGTACCAAATCAACTAATATACGTTCAAGTTTTTCATCAAGTGTAACAAGTCAGTGTCCGAATACTTAATACCGACCGTGTATCTGCGACGTGCTTGAGCCCATCGCTAAATAGCACTGTAAACAAGGAGAATAAGAACGGGTTAACGAGGGTTTCGCCTGCGTAGAAGATCCTTAACAGCGAGCGAATTGCCTGGGGATGAACGACGCGACGCGTCGCGTTGTCGTTGCGCCACGAGAGAGGTGTAAACACGAACCCGGTTGATTCAGTCTGAGCTCGTTGTCAGCGTGTGCGTGAGCTCGTGTCACAGGCCACTCTATACGTCGAGTATTTGCACGTACGGTCGCGTTAAGGGGTGAGCTGTGTTTCGGAACGAGGAGAAAGAGGGGCGATGTAATTCGCGCGCGCGCGCGCAAAGAGAGGGAAATGAGTTGGAAACGGGGGAAAGAAAGGAGAGGGCGATAATCGGGTGAAGATAGAGATCCAGGTAGTAGTACAGGAGAGGGAGCGCAAGAACGCGGGAAGAGGGGAAGGGCGGGTGACGAGGGGCAGCTTTAGCTGGGTCCAACGTCGAGGCAAACGGTGTGCAGAACGTGGTACAAAGGCGGGGATTCCTCTTTCGGCCAATCGGATCGGCTAGCGAGTGCGCTCGCTCATATACACGGCTAGCCTGGCCGTTTCACCTGCAGACGCCATGTCGTGACGTCATGTTTCGTTAGGACGGGACCAGGTAAAACATGTGCGGTACCATTGTCGTGGCAGTGCTGCTAGCGCCACCCTGGGACAAGGGTACTCTTCCTAGATTGTTTCGAATTCAGACAGTTAAGAAGTTAGTTGAGTTAAGGTCGATCGATGTTCGGACGAATGAAACGTACAAAATTGGAAACGCGTATACCCGTATGAATCTTTATATTTGACCGTTCCGACGCAGTTGCCAGGGCGACAAGGTTTTTAGTACTCGCACGGATTGTGATTACAGTCTAGCACGATCATCGCAGAGTCGATTTCGGATGACGCGTTCTATTCAGCAAGGTCGTATTACAATTTTAAATTACAATGAACAATGAAATATATAATTAATTCTATTACTTATACTCGGCGAAACGCGATATCCATGATATTGCGTGTTGTACGTACTTTTACATATTCATTATCTTATGACAGCCTTGAAAATCTTTTGTTGCTCACCGATGACCGACATCCTGTTGAACACGTTAATAGCCTCTTCGAGTCAAAATTCAGATAGGTATCCATCGAACGATTCGATCTTTATTCTCGCGAATAGCAAGTGGTTGGAGTATAATGATACAGGTATATAGAGAGAATGATCGTTCACGACTGTTTCGTGGTTCGACGTCCTTTGATACAACTTTGACAGTTGCCAAGGTGCTATCTTCTGTTCTCTAATTAACATTCCCGCAGAGGAACGACCAATTACGTTGGATAGAGGTTTTGATTAGGGACAGACCTTAGGTGAAGAACGTCCTTGACAGTGTATCAGTGTTTCTTTTTGGAGGGGTTGGTCGTGCTATTCCCCATTATCTTGGCGGAAGATTATGGCGGAACGCGGCCCTAGCCTCCTCCCTCGAGGAGATGCCAACTATTATTCGGCCGTTTTACGATAGCCCTATAAAAATCTCATAATTAGATTTTGAAGATAATATCCTACCGGAGCTCTCGACCCTTGGCCGCGCCCCGGCCCGTAGCAAGGCCGGGCTGAAAATTGCAAACACCAATCTCTTCTCCCCTTCTTTCTTTTTACCTCGCAGATACGTTTGCAATATGCTCGACCGAGAAAAGAACAAAAGGATTTCTGGACTCGTTCTATTCGTATTATTTGACTGACAGATGCTTAATTTTCATAGTCGTATCTATCTACATATGGGGAGTGACCGAGGCAAGTTGATACAGAGAGAAATTACCTCGACACACTGCGTTTACGATACTCCGTCACATCGAATGTCGCATGTCGGGTGTCCAGTGTCGGACATTTACTATCATAGAGTGTGTACATTTCATTTTGATCGAGTTACTGTATATACGGTATACCAAAATAATATTTTTCTGTATCAACCTGTCCCTTTATCAGTTTGTCCTGTCTCTCTATCTTTCGTACAAAAAAAAAAAAAAAAGAAAGAAAAAGCAGACGTTGTACGGATTCAGTGACTCGTAATAATGCAAATGCACAATGCTGGCATGTTTGCAGTACACGTGTACTGAAAATACTCCAAAACTTATTACCACTGGTTAGCCGATAAGGTAATGGAACGGAAGGTCGATTGACGTCTGGATCAAATTTCGCGCGCATTTTATACGTGCTCGCGTTTCATGTTCTATGTATATCCTTCGGCGAATAGAAGTCGCATTTTCACCCTTGAATGAGTATCGATAATCCAAGGCATCCGTGTATCTTCCATTTTTTGAGTTATCGCACAATGCTGAATAACTGGAGGGTTCGGAGCAAACACGAGCCTTCTTAAATCTCTCGGTTTTCAATGTTAGACAATGCATTCTAGTTGAAACTTAACTTGACGACGTTAAAATGATCTATGCCCAGATCGTGCACAATTCTAATCAACCAAGATTAGATAAACGTGTAATCACGGCTACGTTTACAACCTTTGCATAATATGAATATTTTGCAAATAAAAAAGAAAATAATTTCCTGAACGAAACTTGAGATTGCTAAAATATCCTTTTCTGCGCAAGCTTGAAGAAAATGTCATCGAGGGTTGATATTTCACGAATTATAGATGTTGGAGGAAAGACGAATTTAGTCGAATCGAGTCGCCGTTGTAACACATAGTTATCGCTATCATAACGCCGCGAGCACAACGATTCTGTGAAACGGTGTTGCAGGGGCGGAGTGAAGGATCAATCGCGCGAAATCGCATAGCCCCGTTCGTGAATTTTCAAAGACGGTGTCGGACGCGGGCTAATGGATCGGTGAGCACGATTTTATCGCGACGATCGCCGCGATGGCGTCAAAGCGGTTTTCGCGTTCATCGGGGCGCATCGTTGAGGACGCGATTCGCGGAGCGCGCATGCATTCCTCGTTGCAGCTGCAATGCGCGTGATCGCGATCCAACGGGCCGTGAGCCCGTGAGCACAGAGTTTATGCCGATGGTGGGGAATCAGTGTGGCCGCGTAGACGAAAGGGGGGGGAGAAAGAGTGAATGAAATAAAGAAAAAAAAAAAAGCGGTGGACCAGGCTGAATCGCGATTGGTCCAAGCTCGTGCCGCGGTCACGCCTGCCTTTATGTATGCGCCGTGCCGAGAACTCCGTTCGATGGAACGCCGACGCGCCGATATCTCCACTCTGCTTTCGATTTCGATTTCTTAGGTTCGCGTGCGTCGTTTAATGGCAGCCGACAATTCGTCGTGACGCCGCCGTTTCACACGTGTCGCCGTTCGCTCGAAATCGCATGTGCTTTACATGCATCGATTGCGTACGAGGATGAAATAATTATTTCTTGGTAGTATTGACGATATTCTTTTTTTCCTCTTTTTTTTTTTTTTTTTTTTTTTTTTTTTTTTTTTTTTTTTTTTTTTTTTTTGTTAACTGAGAATACGTATCGTATTTAAAAAATCGTAAAAACATTATTCTTAAAATTTGCATTAATAACGTGAATTTTGCGTCATTGCGCTGTTTGGAGATATTTATTTTTGCGATAACACACGGTAAATGTATTAGTGATGCAGGTTATCGATACGTTCGAATATAAAGCTGATAGCTATTTTGCTTGGTTTCGTATAAATGTTCGATGCGAAGTAACATTATAGAGGTCTTATCTCTGGTTAAAAATGGGTTGCCATTGATCATGTTAACGATGAGCGGAATTAGACACAATCGATCGAGGGTCGTCATATCTATTGCCGTAATTTCTATCGTCATAATTTCTATCATTAGGCGGGGGGGTGATTATATGTCGTAGGCGGTATACGTATGACCTTCGGCGTACGTCAAATATTCTTTAATAATGTTCTTTATAGTTGTAAGCGATACCTATTATTATAGTAATTATACATCCTAGGTGACGTCACACAACGTATGAAATTGTGCGCGATGCGTCGATCGTAAGAATTTCCGGATAACTGTCGAACATCGCGTTACACTTAACGACTCAAGTACTTACTTACTCTCATCCGCCTCGTGGATCAGCAACCACGGATATCTGTATATTCTGTGAATGTAACTGTCAATTACACGATGTCTCGAAGAGTTCTTTAACCACGTTGCCTCCTATCTGTGCGACGATCCTTCTGCGTTCAATATACCCTTAACAGTGCAACCTGGAACGTTCCTTCTGCTACAAATTACGAGCGAACGAGGAGGAATAAAATTCTGATAGCCTCGCTTTCGTTTCTGTTCGATGAACTGTGCTTCATAAATTATCCTGGTCTTTATGGTACCAGTCGTTGGTTCGCTGGCGGACACTGAATATTCTATTAACTTTTTCGACATCCCTTGAAACTAACTTAACCAAGGGCAGGTAAAAAAGAGCGTGTAATTTGGCGATTATTTTTCTTTGAAAATTGCATTTTGTTCTCTACATATCGTATTGGTTCTATTTTCAAATTACGAGGCAACATAGTAAAATGTAATCGTAAAGAGGACGGGGGAGTACGCGAGTATGCCAAGGGAAAGTGAAAGACGGTGTAAAAAGGTGGAGAACGACATCGGATCTGATTTTGGAAAGAAACAGGCTGCTGTCTCTCGGGTTTGTTTGTTGTCTTCTACGAGTCAAGTGGAACTTTCTAAGGTTAGCACCCAATTGGCTATCACACCCCATCGTGCCTCGGAGGGAAAGGTACGAGCGGCCATTAGGCAAGACTTATAAGGTGGCTACTGCCAGCAAGGTGGTCGTAGGGTCCTCTTAGTTGGAAAAGACCCCATGCAGGTAATGGGCCTGGCACGAGCCTACCGACTCTCCCCTGTCAGAGCTCGCATGTACCGCCTGTAAAAGCACCGCTAAGTCCAAGCCGATTTCACGCAGACGAGCTTTCACGAAACTGCCGTTTCTTGCAGCGTTGCGTTTTCTTGCCTTCCCTTCTATGCTATCCTTTTGTCGTATCGGAACAAGCGAATTATTTTAGCTGTGCATGCTCTCGGATAATCGAGAGATTGTTAACTAGGAATGGTAGATAGGCGAATTCTTTGCCTCTTCCTTCTCTTTTCCACCGTTCCCAGGAATCGCGAATAGTTTCTCTTAATTTACAATCGGTGTTCCGTTTTCCATCGTTCGAGGCGTGTTTGCGTCATATCCGGCGCGGAATGGAATATCGATCGGACTTACGTTATTTTACGATCGTGAATCGCTCGTATAGCGTGTCGCCGGCAAACTTGAAAAAGGGAAATCGTTCGTATTTTTGAGTATACCCCTACTCTCGGTTGGGATATTTAATTTGAGCCACCTTGTGTATCGCGCGGGGTCCTAAGTAAACGCTAACTCGATGGACTCTCGTGGATGCTCGTGCATGCCCGGCGACGAGGAAGGCGCGGAGGAAAAAGGCGAAACGGGTTTCTTCGTCGAACTCGTGCAAACATCGAGAGCCCAGAGACGTGCCACGACCGACCACGAACCCTCTTGTTGACTCTTCAACTTTACTCGCGCCTTTTGCTCTCTCTTTCTCCGATGGCGCTGACGCTTCTTCGTTCTCTTGGTCCGAGTCCTCTGCTGCACGGTACACCGGTCT
The DNA here is from genome assembly GCA_014825975.1 of Bombus haemorrhoidalis. Classification (NCBI taxonomy): domain Eukaryota; kingdom Metazoa; phylum Arthropoda; class Insecta; order Hymenoptera; family Apidae; genus Bombus; species Bombus haemorrhoidalis. The sequence goes on along the minus strand of CM026162.1, from coordinate 12,043,513 downwards.
CCTCCAGGTCGGTCGGGTCGTCGACTTCTTACCTGGTCGCTTCGTGGAACCACGCGAGAAACGGAGAGAGACGAGTTTAATTTAATTTTGTATGTGCTCGTTGTCCGATGAAGCAACGTCAGGACACGATTTCGTGGCGGTCGAACTCGCGGTGTCGCGTTCCGATCGGTCGAAAGTAGTTGGTTGGATAACGATGCCAGAGAAATCTCGAGAAACCTTCGAGAACACAACCTCTCTGTGGAACGCCTTGGTATTCGCTTCTTAATTCAGTGGCTGCCCGAACGAATGAAATTATCGGGAGAGCTCGCGTCTCGCGTGCGAGGAATCGGTATTGAAGGGGAAACGAGTTCCGCGGCAAAGGTGGTGCTTTCCGTACAAGCTGTTAGAACACAATGATTTATCGAGGAATAACTTTGGTTAATATATTTAATAGGCTAGAATAATCTGTTCCACGAGGTTGAACGTTGGCTATAGTGGAAGCGGTTTGGCAGGAGGCTGTTGCTTCTCGTCAGTATGCAACTGTGTGCACCGAGCGTAATGGTGGTTTGCGCAACCAATGCACTTTGTGCCTTAATGCACACGCACACGGCAACTCTGTCGTGCATTCGCGCCCGCGCGCCGATACCGGAACGGGACTCGCGTATATATACCTCTGTCTGTCTGTCTGTGTCTGTGTCTGTGTGTACGTGCGCGCATGCGTGTGTGTGCGTGAGCGCGCGCGCTTGCGTGTATGTGGCCACGAAAGAGATGCCTGACCAACTCTAGTGCCGTAACTCGCCCATTCACGTATCATTATCCGCACCGGTGCCTGGATAACGCTGTTGCAATCGGTGCAATTATATTTTTACGATCTTAGCCAAGGCTTCTATTCCGTGACTATTAATGTTCGTACGGCCACCTCGATGTTCTACGATCGGGGATCGCGCCGGTTTCTAACCTAAATACTCCGGATCTGAGAAGGCAATTGTTTCTCTCGGTTGTGTACCGTTTTGATCGGGGTCGATCGCCTCGCCTGGGAATGGCGGCGAAATAAGAGGCATAGGAGCGCCCGCGAAATAATTTTACTAACGGTAGCTGGACGATGTTCAGTGCGTACACGGAAATTTCCATTCCCAAAGTTTCCTCCTCGTTGGTTGGATAAGAGCGTTTATAAGACGAATTAACAGACAGACGAACAAGGATTTTCTGATCTTCCTAAAATTCTTCAATTACCGACGCCTTTCCATCTGATCCTAATTAAGAGCTTCGTAAGACATTTACAAGGGTTTTATGTGAACTAGCGAAGAACGTAGAACTTTGTATAGAAGCTTAGGCTTAGTTAGCCGTATACTTTGTTTATATCTTATATTTGCAAATAAGCTTTATTTTATTTGCTTTATAATAGGCTTCGTGGATATATATATATATATATATATATATATATATATATATATATATATATGTATATCTAGTAGCTAGAATCCTACATAGAATAACTAAAATACTTTTATAGCTTGAAAACGACAATTAAGTTTCAGCTCCTTTTGCCGCTTTCTAAATTCGCCTTTTATGTTATAAACTATAAAAGATTAATTTATGGAAGCAAACGAATACTAATTTGTTCTTGATTTTATCTGTCTGGGTAAATTGAAGCAGTGATTTATGCTTGATTTATACTGATTGTTATGATTAAAAGTTGTAAATCGTGGCACGATTGTTTTTTCAAGGTTCGTAGAATATCCCATGGGAAAAGGATTAAGGCCGTAAGAAACATAGCTTTTAACATTATCTTAGAGGAACCATTTTTCTGGAAAGCATCCACGAGCCACTGCGTTTTCCAGGGCTACGTTCTTTTCTTTTGCCCTGTTCAAACAGTAGGAATAATTTTGTAGAAAGTAGCTGTCACCAGACAGGTCAGTTTGATGATTTTATAACTGCTACAAGGACGGAAAGATAGGCACTTCTTCTTTTTTCATATTCGCAATGTTATTACATTTTAATTTTCACCAGGTAACTCCATAAAATTTGACAGCTATTATTAAGACGTGATGGAACCAAACAATATCGCCGCAATGGGAAACAATAGCAAGGTGTCTTCTTCCAGTTTCGATCTGAAGATCGTGCAAGATCTATCAGTATTTATTTCCTGTCGTTCCTACGAATATAAATATTCATCGAATCAGTGACTTATTTATACATCGAAGTTTCCAACTCTCATCGATCATTGAACGGCGGCACGGCTTTGAACTACATGTGGCACCAGTCATTGTCTTGCTAAAACATCTGTGATTTCTCTGTTTTTTCAATTTCTATCAGAGGATCGATCGTCTGCTTACTTCGAATTACTTTATCCAACTCGTCACAGGCACACCGTTGTCTATCGAAAGCGAATACCGAACGAAACCTTTCCTCGTTAGAGCAACAATTAACACGTTCGCTGCTACCAGAAAACCATATGTAAGCGTACTGCCCCAAAGTGGAAGTTTTAAGATTTAAGATTTATGAATAAATAGACCACTCGTTCTTTCTTTTGAAATTCGTCATGCCAGATCTCCGTATCGTACAAAAAATTCCCATATTCTTCCACTATACATATATATATATATCTGTTAATTTTTGATCGGAAGGTGCGCTCACAACGGCGTTCTATATTTTTCGCGAAGCGAAAGTTATCGAGCGTACGTAAGCTCCAGTTGTAGCAGCGCTAAAATATCGTGCCGCATCCACCGGTATTTACCGTTGACGCTTTTGTAATAATTATCCATGCAGAGCGTGCAGCTGCGGCCAAAGTATCTCGTAGCTGGGACGACCGAGAGCGTGTTATTATCGATATTTATTACCGTCAATTGATTTTACTAAGCAGAGATATAATAATCGGGTGTTGCAGTTACTGCGTACGAACGAATCACGCTCGCAGGATTTTGCATCGTTTCAAACTATGCACTTTACGCACGCCCTACTTTCGTTTTAATAAATCCGTGGATCGTGCCGCTGGTAACGCTGGCTTTGATGTCTTCCGTAATGGGATATAGTCCCTCGGAGGATTACGTACAAGTGTATCTCTGGCCGTTTCTTTTCCATCCGAATGAGGACATACCGTTTCGCCTTCGCGACGACTTTAGTTTCGCGCCTTCCTCGCCGTTTAATTACGCCGTTTCTATCGGCGATATTTTGTTGCCTCGTCCGATCGTCGAAAACAACCACGTTTTACGACCCTACCGATCCCTGTAGCAATTTTCTCGAAAAACTTGCGATAATTTACTATTTGATTGTCGGCAATTAAAACATCGAGTACGGAAGTGTACGGTTGGAAAAAGTTGTGTTAAAAACATCGCAATATCGCTAGAAATCGTAACAGAGCGATAAGAAAACGCCGAAGCTACGAGGGAAATAGAATCGAAGGACTGTACGTTAGGGGATTCCGTTAGGCACATCCGTAGAGAACCTAAGGATTCGGGGCGGAAAGGAAGAGTTGGTTGGTCGCTGGAGCCAACACGGCGTAGCAAACACGCGGACTAGCAGCCTCGGGAATCCAAGGACGAACGGCAGTTTCCCTTCGGATGGACCTGAGGACCTCAGACAGGGACGGTTCCTAGATGGACGACGACGATATCGACAGCGTATTGTGTATCGAGAACCTTGGTATCTCTTTGGAATTATCGATCGAGAGAGAGAGAGACCCTCTCGCTGGGGGGTCTTAAGACGACAGCCCTGGGCCCTGTTACTCGTCTCTTGTAGAAACTTCGACCTCGTCGTTTCCTTCCTCGGCACGATCTTCGTCACGTTGCGGAATTTCGTTTTTACTACCGTGCCATTTTGGAAAATAAACGATCGATTTTATTGATTTACGCGCCAAGTACCGTAAGCATAACCGTGGACAATGAAAAAGATGATATATGGTATAACGATATTTGGCGGGTAATCTATGGTCTACCTAGTCTATGGTGATCGAAAGAGGCACGAAAACACGATGGATAAGAATTTGTTTGCGTATTTACATAAGATATCCGAGGAAAAGATGAGAATCACTGGAGGTTGAGTTGTATCTAGCAAAAGGGACATCGGAGGGTAGGCCGCACGTGCCGACCGTATGTTTCGAGACGAGAAGGTTTTAGAAAAGAACCTTTCAATTTCCGTTCTCGTAGATCTTAGCCTGCCGTTAATGCATGAAATTCAGATGCTACCGTTGACTGGATCGTCTTACGTCGCAAGAATGAGAATTTATGCGGCTGCTGTCCTTGCACCGTAACGCTTATTGTTACGCGATTCCTCTCCCATAAGTATCTTTCTTTCGAACCTGATCATTACGTTGTTACGCTCTTTCCCTTTTGATTCGACTTTCATCGGACGTGTAACAGTCGGCGAGCAAATTTTTTTTAGCGCAACTAACGGAGCAATAACGTTTTCGCGTTAATTCTCTGCCGTATTTATAGAAGATCCTTGAAGGCTGTCGTGGCGATAACATGGCTGGATTTTACTTGGTAATTTTTCACGCGCGTCAGTGAAAATCACGTAGTCGACTATTTTTCTTTTTCTCCTTCTTCTTCTCTTTTTTCTTTTTCTTTTTTCTTTTTCTTTTTTCTTTTTCGTTCGCCGCATGGTCGGTTGGGTCGAGCAACAATTCCAACAATCGTAGAACGGTATACACGCGGTCGCATTGTACGGGTAGTCGCCGTTTGTTCGTTTGCGGCAGCGATTGCATTCTGCCAGCCGAGGCATCATTGTCGCCCGCGGAATACAATTAGCAGTAAATTAGCATACGCCATCGGGGCCGATAATAAAATCCTGCATATTATAACGATTGCATCGGATCTCACAATGCCGTTGTCGACCACAAATTATTAATTTAATGGCTGAGAGCCGGCTTGTGCTACTCGAACGCGGAGTGAGGGAATTACGACTCGGGAAACACGCCGTCATCCGATGGAAATTCTCTCGTGTGCCACGCGGCGAAACAATGCAAGTAAAAAGAAAACAGCCGTACGCGTGACAACTTTAACATTGTAACAATCGCGCTGCAATCTTCGTTCGACCGGTTCTTCTTTGAAATCGCACGCGTTTCCGGACATTTGCATAAACTCGAGTGAGAGAGATGACGTTTCTCGTTAAAGACACACCTGTTGTGCGCTACTCTCTCGTAGATAGATAACGTCTGCTCGCGTGAAATATTCCAATACGGAATAGAAACTTCAATTTTCTCCAGGAAGATAATCAGGGTTAAGCCGGGGAAAGTTACCAGAGACCAAATGGGACTGGAAACCGCCGTTCGTGGAAGGGTAATGGTGTTTTAATAAGAATGTTGGGGGTCGTGGAAAGGATCCACGGCTGGTCTCTACGTTACAAAAAGGCAAGATAAACACGTAAAGATGGAGAGCGGTGGTGGATGTTTCCGAACGAAAGAGAAGAGAGGGAGATATTTCGGAGGTTATGCTTGGGGCCCGTGTCGCGCCATCAAACTTCGAAACGGAGGTTCGCCTCTTGACGTCTGGCGCGAGTTGCATTCGCTCGTAAAGGCGTCTCGTAACTCGAGGCGTTATAGACATCGTCGGGGGTATATAAACGTCTCATCCTATGTACTTACCGACCGTTCTCCTTCCCCCCCCCCCTTTCTCTCTCTCTCTCTCTCTCTCTCTCTCTCTCTCTCTCTTTCTCGACCGGTGCACGTCGCTTATATACCACGTTCGTATGGTACATACCACCGATACACAGACCGGGGCACCGGTCCTCGCGTTGAATACGCGAACGCGCTATCCGCAGAATGCACATAACGGGCTCATAACTCGGAAGACACTTCTTTGTAGCGGCGTGCCACTCGCCTATACCGTATCGACATTATCAACGGATAGCCCGGACACGTCGGCCGCTTCTTACGCGGTCGAAACGTCGTATTAAGGAATGCAGCTGTATAACGTATATATGTACTTCGTAGCGCGAAAAACGTTACGGCTATCGCGAGCTTGGAAACTACTCGCGGCAGTAATGGCGCGCCGCGTAATTGCCAGGGATTTAGTTGCGAGAGGGTTAAACGCCGCGAGTTGTTGAGATGTCTTCGAAACCACGCGAACCTGCCGCTCGCTGAATTACGAATATTATCGGCCGGAGGATTTCATGGATCTCTACCGTTTTTACTAAGCTGTTTTATCGTCGTTACGAATATCGATGTTGCATGGATAGACAGTCACGTTTGCAAGAAGGGCAACTAGGTAGCAGCGATGCATTTCACCTTAAACGATGTTTCGTTCGCGTGCAGCTTTGATGCTGCTGTTGCAGAAACACCAGAGGGCTTATTTTTCTGCGAACGCTAGTTCCCCGTTTTTTTAATCCATCCGTTTTGCTCGCAGATTCGTTTGGTAGGTTTTTCCTATGGGGATAATACTTTGATATTGCCGAGCGTAATTTTTCCTGGATCGTTACGTAGGTTGTAGGATCGAACGTAGTCGAAATACCACGAGGGAAATAAAGGATCTAGACGATCAAGGAGAACGGTGGTAGAGACGGATGAGAGGGCTGGGTAGGAAGAGCCGGCAAATGACTGCGAATATATCGCTGGAGCGTTTCGCATCGTGCTGCCCCGAGGATACGCGGCAGTTGAGTATTCGTTCTACGGACAACGTTAAGGATTTCAAAGCGATCGAATGCATTCGTAATTGCTCTTCCTATCTTAAAGCCGTTCCTTTCTTTCCGTTTTTGTTTGCTCTCGGAAGCGTGAAAAATCAGGTTCAACGATAGTGACGTGCCTGCACGTTAAATAGCTGCCGAAGAACGCCGGTGTGCTGTTGAACGATTGCGTTGGAATCGCTGAACGCGGCCCAAGCTAGATTCGTAAATAATATAAATCTTCGTGACCGCTCTCTCCTCCGCCGTATCATCATTCTCGGAAGTAAAGTGCAATCTTGGAAACATCTTGTAATATATTTTAACCCGGAGGGCGTTCATCCCAACGCTGTATTTCGCTCTGGTCTCGCTATACGCGAACAGGCAGCGTTCACGCGGCCCGATACGGGAGTTCCGTGACTCACGAGGCTCGTTTCACTGGAAGCTAGCGCGAGAGATATCCAAGATGGAACTCTGACTCGTGGCGGAGTGAAAAGAGGCAAGATTGGAAGGGAATCTCGGAACAAGAAGGGACAGGAGTGAGCGAGATCGTTTTGAATATATCGCTCGGGGGCTGTCGAATCGCGCCGCCCTGTCGACTCCAGGCCGAATCCGTTGCACGCCGGCAGGATTCAAGAATCGAGCGCGGATTGGAGGAATCCACTCCTCCGGTCTGATTCTCCACGCTCGCTTCTCCAGCTTCGTGTCCTCTTTCCTTCTTCTGCCGCCTTTCCCAGAAGCAGGACATCCAGCCAACAGGAACAAAAGTTCGCCCCGTAAAAGATCGGCGTAATCGTTATAATTAGAGATCGTAAAGCGTCGAAGAGGGCCGCTCGCGCTTCGATGAGAAAGCAGGAGGGAGGAAGGGAAAGAGAAGGAGCGAGAGAGAAAACGAAGCGGTAAGTAAAAGAGCAAAGGGGAAAGACGGAGAACGTTGCAACGCGCCACTACGAAGAAACTTTGTTCAAACTTCGATAACTATAATTCCGATACGATACCGAGCAGGCACTCTCAAAGTAAATTCAAAGCCGATCGTCGAGATTTTAGAGTGGACGAAACGAGCGAACGTATCCTGGCTACCTCGTCGTCCAACGATACAACTTTTCGTCCGAGACCCAGTCCGCACCCCGGGACACCTGTGCAGAAAGTATATAAGGTCTATAACCACAAGCGTTTAATGCACGCTCGCAGACAACGCGGGACTACACGAATTTTATAGGCTGTTCAGGGTTTCGGCTTAATAGCCGAATTCCACGTGCACACACGGCCACTCGTCAGCCACGCCGTTTCTGCAGCGGAAATCGTAAGCGCTCCTATGGTATGGTCCCACGATTTTTAGCCCTCTATCGTTTCTTCGTACTTCTCTTTCTGCCTTACTTTTCAACTTTATTCGTCGTTCTCTTCATCGTCCTCTTCATAGCCTCGCTCCTAATTTTCGTTCTTCATAATTTTCTTCGTAGTCTTAACGATCTCAATTGCATCACCGCCTTTTTTTTTTACCTTCGTGATTTTTTGTAAATGCACGTAATAATTTGACGTGTTGACGTCGATAAAAAACTATGCGAAACGGAATAACACACTTGACTATATTGCATCGTAGAAGCAATCAAACCGAGTACAAATATTCGTAAGCCTGTCAGCCAATGGCACGGTTGTTTCGCAGCAGATGCTTCTGTCTAACTATCCGAACAGCTCCGCGTGGAATCAAGGAAAAGGGAGAGAGAGAGAGAGAGAGAGAGAGAGAGAGAGAGAGAGAGAGAGGAACGGAGAAAATCGTTGGTCTTCCATCGGAACGTGAAAGTTTTTCGACCATCGTGAAACAGACCGAACAGCTTTAAAGGCGCAATTTGTCTAAAGGAAAGCCGACAATTAATATAATTACGCGTTCAATAAGAATTACCATACGCCTAGAAGGGTGGCCGCGTAGTCCAGCTGCGCGTTTTTTCTTAGCCTCTTCACGATCGTGATTTTTTGCGATGCCGGTTAGACCGTAAACCAAGAGAAAAGAATCCACCGGCTGGTCGAAAGACGCGCGAGCGAGGGGATGGTCTTCATCTTGCAGAGAATAGTCGTGTCGTTCCTGCTTGCTTCGGTATTATTTTCTGACAGGACGTCTCGCGCCTTAGTGTTCGCAAGTAGTACCTGCCATCGTGGGTCGATCGTTCTGCGTAACGTATCGCTAAATTTACGATGGTAGATTCTCTGGGCGGCGGATATGAAAATTTCTGGCCTATCGCGTTCAGCGGCGCGCATCGCGTTGCAATCGTTAGTCGGGCTGAGCTCGTATAAAGCTGCATATCAGCTTAAGGGGTAAAGCTAACTCGATTAGTCGCATTATTGGTATCGGATAATATGCAGCGCAGGGGTTCCCGCGCTACCGGGGCATATTAGTAACAGAATCCGTACAACGCTGCCTCGTTTGATATTACCTACCTTACCGCGAGCAAGACGGGTGTGTTGCGTTTTCTTACCGAGCTCACGATCGACCGCCCTACCGTCTCGTAGAAGTACTTACACTTATACACTAGTGCACAAAAGTATCCGGAAACGTCGATCGATTCCTAACAACAGTATCGCGAACTTTCCCAAAGCACGTTACAATCGTGTGATGAATTAGCTGTTAGAAGTAACACGTACTACCTTCTTATGGGATCGTTAAGTTAGAAGTCTAAATTATCTGTACAAAAATATAACAATAAAGTATTTTACTATTTCTTGTACGCACTACCACGTGTATGCATTTGCCATTTATATCCGCGGTTTAGTGGCAAAATTATAGACGATCGAATGAAATTTTAATCGACGTATCTTTTACAAGCGTATCTTCGTCGTTGTTTGTATTTTGTATCTTGCGTGAATCGAAAAGTTCGCGATGGCTTTATAGCTACGAGATGCGATGTCTCGTTACCGTGTCTCTTAATAAGAAAGTAATGTAAATTCTATTGTACCCAGAAAAACGTAGTAATCGTTGCTTCGATCGATCAGTTCATCATTCACTTCGGTTTGTACACTTCGGTCAAACTTAAATACTGTCCCTCCACAAATCGACCAAAGTAAGTTTCTGGATACTTGCGAATGGTAGTGTACCTACGTCCACGGGTACTCGTACACGTACGCGGTCTACACGTATACCTCGTAAATCGAACGTTTACGCCCGGAGAAACGTATTGCCGCCACCGCATCGAGACGTCTCGGAAAAAATATCATCCTTGTAAACTGTTCTCGTCGTGGCTTTTATTCGCCGCTCCGATGCCTGACAAATTTCTACCATTAAGACCGTCCCACCTACTCGGCCGGTCGGCGATTTTTATTTGTTCTCTTCGTGCTCTTAAAATATTCCTAGCTTAAGAGAATTAAACGTTACAACGGTGGACGGTGGACGGAGATGTCTATCGAGGAACTGGGAGAGAGAAAGAGAGATTTCTTCTTAAAAATAGAATCTTTCCTCGAGATCATCGAAGAAGACGAAACACCACGTGTGGCTGCACCCGGGGACACAGGATCAACTTCGAAATGGTTTATTTCCGGCGGATGTGGAATAGGGACGCGTCCCTACGCCTTCTTCTTCGATTTCTTAAACTTTCGTAGTCATCGATGAATTTCAAGAGTTCCATGATCGTTCCTTTCGTTGAATTCGAGGGTGCGCGTATCTCGCGCGTACGTGGTTATATCGGGGAAGAAGGTGTTCCTTTGTGTTAGCTATCGTCGTGGTCCGGAACGAGCGAGAAGGATGCTGCGCTCAAGAGGGCACACGCGAACGATCTGCACGCGGTCAGCTGGAAGTGTGTAGAGTGGTTCATGAGAGTATTTGAACACCAATCGCTAGACTGCGAATGCAATTCGATACGTTCGTAAGCGTAATTGAAGGAATGAAATCCAAAAGGAAATTTGTTCCGTTTGCTAAAATCTGTCCTAAACATTTTGTAATTTCTATATCTATATATATATATATTTTTTTTTTTCGTATTTATTTGAAATTTGATCGGTATGATCACTATAGACGGATGTAATTAAGGCGGCAATGAAATTTCAAAACGTTTCGTACAATACAAGTAGCTAATTCGTTCATAAAAGATGGCTACAAGTGTTGGAATACTTTCGCGAGCCACAGTATATACAGCGAGGTCGCGTGCTGACACCGACAACTTCCCTAACGCGCAGACCTTAAGTCTGTGGCGAGAAGCCCCGTGTTTACGGTATCCCGTTTCTTTCTCGTTTACCGTCTTCGCGCCCTATACGCGAATTTGTTGTATGCGCCGCGTCACCACCCGTCAACCAACCCTTCGTTTACTCCGTAACCAACCGTTCGTTCTACTCGTGCATCCTCATCTTCGTCTTCATCTTCGTCCTTATCGGCCAGGCAATCGCGATCGACCTTCCAACGGATCGACTTCGTTAATTTACTTCCGTTACTTTCGTGATTTATCTCGCGTTCGTCGTAACCGATGTTTGCAAGGTTCGAGCGTATTCGTCGTGTTTGATCAGTCTCGAAGAAAGGGAACTGGGTTTACGAACGACGGCTAATTGCTCTTTATACGCTACCTCGTGATTTTATGGCAGAGCAGCACACAATCGAAAAGAGCGTGGAAACTGAGCGGTTCGCTCGTGGTTCCAGCTTGTTTACCTACAAATTTGTTTCGCTGGCTCGGCGACCAATTTTCAAAGAGAACCGCACGCACGCTCCTGGCACGAGTCTCGAGAGAATGAGCTCTTTGGTTGTTCCATGAATACCTTCTAATACAATAGAATATTAATCGAATTCGGTAATGAAAAGGGACTTTAGCTTCGTTAGTACGTGGCGAGTCAGGATTTGTCTGGTTTCGTTTGGTTTCTTCTTGGTTCGAGGGGAACTTTGGCTCGAGGGATATTCTACTATACGCAATTAGCAGGAATACGCAAATAGCGAACTTTTTATTTCCATGAAATCCATAAGCAGAAGACGGTAGCTGTGTACATTCGCGCCATTCGATACGAACGAAACGCGGAGGAAACGGGTTTTCTCAAATTTCGTTTGTGAGAAGAACGGCTCCGATGACCGACACAACCATGTCGCGATCGTCGAATGTGTGCTATCGCAGAAGCAGAGGCAGCCCAGGCTAACATATTTCAAAACCGTCGTATTTCAAAAATGTATGTCACTTGTTCACCAGAATATTTCCTACCAATGCAAAGGACATTCGTTGGTTAATAGAGTGTACGTCCAATAAATCGTCCATTAAATTAACCACGTTTCTTGCAGTCTCTCTAAAGAGAAATCGAATAATTCCAAAACTAATCCTTTCGTTAGATGAAGATCGATCTTGTATCGGTAAGCTTATTAAGATGTGCTTTTTAATGCGTGAAAAGGCAACGGAGAAAGCCATTGAAGAAATCATTTTACAGTCGGCTTCGTTCTTAGTAGGTCAGTTATAACGCAGAATTTATACCATTACCACGATCGAATTGCCACTGATAGTGGAAAAAGGAAGAACGAAGGTATATAGATGTTCTATTCGACGAGAACGTTAAATAGGATGTATAAAGCTTATTTTATTTTCGTATGATCGTGCTAATAACGAATTGAAGTGCCGTCGAACGATAACCTGTTCCATATTTCAAGAAAATATCGCTTAAACGCGAGGTCGCTGGACTCGATTATACTCTTGGAATACTTCCATCGTTAAAGTAGGAGCAGCCAGAGCGCATCTGTCTACGTAAATATGGTTACGCGATTCTGTTTGACATAGCAACGTCAACAACACCCTGGAAGCTTTTACAGGCCAATATGTCACCTCCCTCTCGCTTTCTCACGTATCTCGTCGCGCTGAACGAAACAGAGTTTACGGACTCGCAGCGACCGCGCACTTTATTATAAACACACCTTTACGCGGCCGCCACTTCTCTAAGCCGCCTTTAAGCTCCGTAGACTGGTGGGACCACCTCGGTAGCGGTTCCACAACATCGATTCAACGCGTTACGTCGCGATTTATGCACGGTGTTGCGTTTCATTCGATTTATTCGTACTAAACCGCCCGCGAAACTGCTTCTTAGCGGGATCGTATACTTTCTGCGTGTGGACGCGTCAAACGTACAAATTTAATCCTTCGTATTCGATAGAGAATAAAATTCGATACTTGAGACGTCGAGAAGAGAATCGGATTTACATTAATTCTTACGATGTAATCGAGAATCGTAATCTTAAATTATAATCGAGAATCGTGATCTAAAATTATAATCGAGAAAAATGAAACAAAGTTATGGAGTGTGAGGTCCGGTTCGACGTACGACCACAAAAAGTTAATAGATCGAACATCTTCTCGCTGCAAATTCAATAACTCGCCGATCCAGTTCAATGGAATATCGAAGTTCTATAGAAATTCATGCATCGCATGTTCTGTGTGGCGAACGCTGTTGAATCGATACAACCTTCCCGCAAAATCGATGTTACCGCGTACAATAATGTATTGGCAATAATTTCTCGGAGGCATATTTGATATTCAAGCCCCGATGAATATTCTCTCACGGAATGAACGGAAGGTTAAAGAAGCATATAAAGTTATTCCACGAATTTGATCGGGACATTGCGTGACTGCAGATGTTCCTGAAAAGGTTGGTATAGTAGGCAGTATATAATAAGCCGTACACGAGGATCATCTTTGATCTCGTGTTTAGGTTATAGCGTCCTCGATAATTGGATTAATTAGCGCTTTTTGTCGAGGCAATCCCTGTAATCTATCGAAGAGAGGTTCTTCTCGAAACGACTCGCCTTTCAAAGGGATCAAACTGGTATCGAGTATCGATTCACGTGGGAAGTTGCCCTTTTTTTTCATCGAAACGTACGAACTACGAATTTCCTCGCGAAAATTATAATATTGTTTAATTATTTATCGACCGATCGGCATATATGACAGCGCATTATGGCTGTTTCTTATTAACAGATCATCTATTAAGCTTCGCGTATGTCCGAAGGTTTCAAAGTTCATCGTACTAAAACCGATTCTGAAAGACTCTATATTATAACGATGTTATGTTATATAAAACATATACGAGAGATAATATTATTATTTCAAAATACTTATTTTGTAAGAGTAAAATTAATTGTACGTGTAGAAAATGGTAATCCTAGTTGAGAAAAGACGAAACGCGCAGGTACGCGGGAGAAATTAGACGGGAAAGATTAGTATGCTAATGGCTTTCTATCTGGATGTATTTAATAGACGTCTGAAGAATAGGGAATTCCCCGCAGTTGTATAATAAAACTGCGTCTATTTTGCATTCCTCAGTAGCTATTTCTCACGAGAGCAGCACTCTCAGGATACGAAATTGGTTCATATTCCGGAAGCGGCCGGTAGTAAGCATCCTGAGAAGAAACTATAACGCGAGTGCTAATTGTACAAGGTACTCGTACACCCAACCCTCGAGTTCAGCGTTCAATAGCAGAAACAGATCGAAAAACAGAATAGATCGAATGGATAGAAAATATTTTCCGGGCCGATAATCGCGGTAGTCTGTCGAATGGACGAACATCTTTGGTCGATATCCGCTCGAGTAGACGTTTTTCGCCTCCCCCAGAAGCACGCCGGAGAATGATTTTCTTTCAACTTGGTACGCAATCCCATATATGCGAGCGACGATTGTATTATCCCAGTAGTTAATGCTATTTCGCGAGGTGAGTTTGACGAGTTTACGACGCGATTCTACGAGGGTACAAAACGGATGGACGGACGGTTCGCGACCGACCGCCCCGTCGCCCTCTCGCTGCTCCGCCATTCTTGATTTATGCTCGACGTTACCTTTGCCAACGGATTTACATCCTGATATTTATTATTCGCAATATTATCGCGCGCGCCTTTATTGCGTTAGTCGAAAAGCTTCGAACGCCAACTTTGCCGTCCGGGAACAGCTCCTCCCAGCCTTCTTTTTCTCCCCTTTCGTTCAACTGTGTGTCTCGCGTTAGCGATGCCTGCGGCCGTGTCACGTTCGATGCGATCTTTCGAAACGCGTACCACCTTTTATCTTTAGCCTCGTCTTAAATGGCACATCGGTCTCGCAAAAATCACGATCACTCTCTGACCAGCGAGAAACGATAGCTTCCAGTTATACACCCTTGTATTTCGCACGCCATCGTCAAAGACATTAGCCTGACACGACCACCGATCCTATGGCGCGAACTTCTTCCTTTCACTGCGTTCGCCCTTCCTACGTTTCAACGGTCTTTTCCTTTTGTGAACGCTCGATACTTGACAGATCGAAGATCACATCGATGTAAGCCTATGAGTCTATGAGTTTGAATCTACTCGCGTGCTTTAACTTTTCGAAATATCGTCCCTTTGGTTCCATGATTAATTAAATTAAAAGTTTACATTTTCCTATCTTTCCGATGGGTTTTCGTGACTTAAAGGAGGGAGTCGATTTTCTAGGATAACCCCGAAATGGAGAACGCTATTCAATGGTAATTAGTAGCGGGTCGATTTACACTATGATTTTCAATCCGCTTGTCAATTCGTTCAATCCGAATTAAGTAAGAAGGGAAGTAATTTCGAACAACCCTTACGCACAGCCTCGTATGCTGTAATTTGAAGACATCCTTTACATCGATATAATAAACGTAGTTAGCCTAGGTGAAGCTCGAGGCGGTTTCACTGAAAATTCTTTGGTATCAGAGCTCGCCTTCCGCGAAGGAAGGCCAGACCCGTGCGAAATAGTTGTTTTGTCGAAGCTCGTGTATCATTAAATTAACGTTAAATGAACGGTTACGCGGAGGCGTAATTTCGACCGGGCTGATGTTCCGTGTATATCCGAGCAACCGGTAAGCCTGGACCGATTATTCATTCAAGCAGCCAAAAGAGCCACTGTCGGCTCCCGTTCCTTCCAACGGACACGCGATCGCCTATCGTCATCGTCGCGTCGATCCTCCTTTTGCTTCCCAGTGACCTTGCATCACGCTAACCACCTCGTACCTTGATCTTTCTCCTGTCTTTCGATCCAGTACAAGTGTCTAGTCACCCTGTTATCGAAGATATAGCGTTTCCATTGATCATTTTCACGCAAACCTATCCAATTAATGGATATTAATTACTTGACGCATACGTGGCTCGTCACATTCTTTTAAATATTGCAATTTCCCATCTTTACGCATTCAATCTATAAACTATATCTCATAATAAAATATCATGTACCTACCGAGTATGTAAATAAGAATTTAAGGGAAAAGTCCAAATATTTTGATCAAATATCTTTCGTATAAGATATTCGTTCGAATTTTCGTCGGCAATGCGGTTAGAGAAATGATAGTTTCGAACCAAGAACCACATCAGAAATGAAAATAATTGCACGCAACGGTAAGCGAAAGGCTTACGTAACTTCTATAAAACGATTAACAACCTGTTGATAGATTCGTCGATGGTTCTACTGGTAAAAATTATAGAAATTATAGAAAAGTTATGGAAAAGTAGAAATTAGAAGATTATGAGAATATCATAACGATCCATCGCGGAAGCTGCACGCTCGTTAAATTTATTACCAGCAGAAGAATTACCGTGCAACTTCCCTGATCGATCGTGAGATACGCGTTTCAATCGGTCGTAAATAACGCGAGCATTCTGCGTCAAAATGCGTTTTCGTTCCAAATCGTCGATCGCAGCCCAACGAGATCGAAGGCGGGTGAACATCTATTAAAACACATCCGTCGTCGAATCGATCGACAAACGTTAACGACACGGAAACCACTCGTTCTTCCGCGATCGTATTGAAATTGAAAGTTGACCGCATCGGCCAATTTGCAATCTTTTCCACAAAATTACCAGCCTCGTCGTGCTCTCTGCTCGATTACAACACGCTATACAAGAGGCAGCTATGTCAAATTGAAGCGAACGTAGAACGATTTCGAAGCACTTGGTAGTAGATAAGCAAATGAGTAGGCACGCGCTTCTGTTCTAACGCTACCACGCTCCAAGGTCAAGGCTGTTTCTTTCCAAGAGCATCTGGTATAATCTCGTGCTGCGGTTCTTCACGAAAAACTCGTAGGAATGACTGCGTTGGATATGTTTGGAGATACAGTCCCGGCGATAAATAAACTCTCGATGCGTTCGTAGTCATCGACTGGAGTCGAAGGTGGAGAAGAGTTTGAAGGAACAGGGGTAAATTAGCGTTATTTCGGCCGTTATTAGTGTAATTTCTATAGGTTAATATTAAATCCTGAATTTTGTACAGAATAATCAAGCTTGTCGTATATTAAAAATACACTTCCATTGGTTTCTATAGCGGTTCTATAACGAGAAAAGTATAGGAGGATGTCGCGTTTTATTTCGCGTTAAGAGCAAATTCGAGAAACGGAGAGACGATTTGGATCTTGTATTGAGATTATTTGAGTCAGCAAACAGGCATTATATAAGAGGTAGTAATAAAATAAACAATAAAATAACTTGTAGAAAATCACATACACGTGCTACTGATTTATGATAATTACAATCGCGAACACTAGCATCGGTTGAATAAACTTTTTACCCTTTGGATACAAGTTATACCTATCTTTGTTAGAGAATTATGGCTGTCAATGTACAATGCACAATGTACATGATATATTTCATCGTTTATTACGTCTAACCAACAACGAATCGAATAGCCTATTTTCAAACGTAGGTCTCGTAAAAATTCTTCATAACCGAGTTTAATGATTAACCGAATCCAAATATTACACCGACTCAAATAACTCTACATTATCGTCTGGTTACGAATTGAAAACCTAGTTAAGCGGCCGGGTAGTAATCTCGCGACTGCCTCCGAAAACGTTTTCCGGTGAGTCGAGTGGAAAATGTTGCCTGTCGACGATGTTCTTCTTATCTATAGAATGTGTCTCAGATAACCGGAAAAAATTACAGCGGGAACACTTAAGAACCGGACAGCCGGTCTTACGTATCTCTTTCTTTCCTCGTGAACTTTCGGTTTCTACTCTCGAGTAGTATAATCGAGAGAAATCAACGTGCGGTCTTCTTCTTCTTCGCTCGAGCTCTCGTATCAAGGAACACGCGTTGAAGTTGTTGCAGAGATTTAATAAATTGTTTAATAAAATGTTCCCTTGTCGAGCGTCAGGCGACGTTGATTTCGACGTTGAATCCGAGAGCAAGAGCGTGGATATAGGCCTCGTGGGTGTTCGTTAAAAATTCCTCCGATATCCGATGTCGTTGGCATTATTTCAGAACGCTCGTCGTCCTGGTCGTCTTGGGGTCGCCACGGCAATCGATCTTACTTTCCGCTCGACAGCATTTTTATTTTATTTTCGTGCCGATGATAAATGCGCAGATTACGCGCTCGCCCTGGCCACGATGGTGTATCACCGTTAAATAGCTCTTCGCCTTGTGTTTTATTTTCTTAGCCGTTGTACGGTTGTTACCGGCGAGATGTTACAACGCGTATTTACACGCTGTTTTCGGCTGGAAACGAGCATCCTAGAAGAATAGGTGGCGGTACGTTGCAAGAACCTATACCTATATTTGAAATATTTGCCACTATCGCGATAGAGACGATCGTTGGACCGTATTCGGCGAAGCGTCGAAAACAATGGACAAGTCCAACACGCTGTAGGTAGAGCGCAAGCTCGTCGAGTTCCTCGAATAGTTTTCCATAAATTCGTTCTATTCTCGCGGGCGGCGACCGAGGAGTCCACAGGCATCTCGGTTATTCTAGGTTATGGTCTAAGACAGACGGTTTCGCGGAAGGAAAATCGGGGATTAGGACGGAGAAGACATGGGGAAAGAAACGATGAGCGAGAAAGCTGATCATGTGGTCGACAGATGGTGACCTCCCGGTTCGTTGACAATAGATTTTCGGAATTTTCCTTACGTTCGAACCGAAGGACAGTTTCTCCGAGTGCCCGTTTTGCCGAGCTAACGAATTCCTCTTCAATTACGCCTTCACGTTTTTCCAAAGCAATCCTTTGATCCTTTATTTTTTATATATATAAATCACGTTGTTCAGTGAGTCATATAGTGGTCATAAATACCCGACGTCGCTCAGCAATATCAAATAAAAATTCCGTTAGTAGATAAAAAAAAGAGAAAAAAAAGAAAGAAAAAGAAATTGCTGCTAACATTAATGTTGTCTTTTTCGTATTCCTTGCTTTTTTTCCGGTCGCTGATTTAATGTTCAAAATGGGCTACTTTACTCGTCCATAAGTAATAAATAGTATTTCAAGATGTACAAATCTGTTTGCTTTCGATCCCATAATCTCCTGTCGGAAATATCTTCTTTCTTCGTGCATTCCGAGATAAAACGTAAAATTCACGATGTCTCTGTGAAATATCTCGAGTACGGTTTTCCTGTCGCCATCGTAATCGGCAATTCGTGATATATGCGAACGACGTTTGGTCAGATAAGACAAGGGTGGCCAGAACTGGGTAGAACGTTCGTTCCGTTCTAATGGACATTCCGTGCGTGCCCTTGGGATTCTTATTTTCTATCCCTACCACTTCTACCTAAACCTAGGCGGAGGCACGTTCATCGCTAAAGCAAACAACCCGGCAATCGCGATTTCTCGATAAACTGAGGAAACATCGATGGAAAATATGGATATTGCGGGAATGGAGAGTC
Organism: Bombus haemorrhoidalis; assembly: GCA_014825975.1. NCBI lineage: Eukaryota > Metazoa > Arthropoda > Insecta > Hymenoptera > Apidae > Bombus > Bombus haemorrhoidalis. The sequence continues at coordinate 12,024,373 of CM026162.1, read as the reverse complement.
AATTGGCTGCGAGTCCGGCGCTGTTGGGCATACTTCCTAAAGAAACTGTTGGTCAAAGCGCAATTAGTCCTTCAGGTAGCCAAGGGTCCCTAAAATTCTCCAAAAAGAATCTCAAGGTCTGCGAGAATGAAAACGTTTGGGGTACGGTCAGTGCAAAGTAAAACCGACGCCAAGGTTCACGTAGTTCGATTTTTCTGTACCGTTTCGTCGGTAGAATATAAACGTAAAGGATAGCTCCGTATTCTCGTGTTTAAAACCGTGCTGGAATTCAAGGTGGTCGAACTTGTAAGTTTTCTATGTCGTTGGTCGTCTAGCTGGATGAGTTAATGGACCGTAAAATCGCATCGTGGTCTGTCGCTTTTCTTTGCGTTTGTTCAGCGCCACCCCTTAGGCGCACGTGGTCTAGTCGAGTCTGTTCCTGTTCGTGCATTTCAAATCATCGCCAATAATTTCTGACTAGTTCAGTCACATACGAACGAACGATCTTCGGACTCTTAAGAGACGTTAAATAAACGAAGCTCGGATAACGAGTAACGGACTCGAGACGATGATAATATCTGATAAATTAATTGGAAATTCGAATTCGTCGTTGTCGAGGTGGGACGCGCGTTCGAATAACGCGACCAAACAACGTTCGACGTGGAACGATGCTAAATATCCGAGCGGCCAGCGTCTCGCGAACGCTATTTATCGAGTTCGGTCGGCGCGGCGGCTCTCTCCGAAAAGATCGAAGACGCGTGGGAGGGTCTCGCGTCGCTCGATCTCTCGTTGTTGTGCACGCACGAGAAATCGGATCGAGAGATGGTGATACAGAAATACCGAATAGTTGTCTAAAAGTGTGTGACGGACGGACAGCTGGCCGTCATTAAAACCCCATTAGCAAGGAGCTCCCCTCTGGACCACGTAACGCAGCCCCCAAGTTCTAACAATATCTTCCACGACGCTCCGCCACCACCCACGCTATTAATATTGCTCTATACCCTCCCCCTTTGGCGGCCAACGCGGCACACCCGCCCCCTCGAACTCTGGCCCCGGCTCAGCTTTAACCCTCTCTCCTCTACCGCGGTATTCGCATCGACTCTCGGCTCTTGGATTTAGATGACAATTATTACTCCCTAACAGTCTCTCTACCTTAACCTTCTTCGCGTATGTCATCCTTAATGCTCCGATGTTTCTCGCTGTTGCAACGATTTACTCGATTTACTCGAGCTATGAGAGATTTACGATTATTATTATTATTCAGATCGTTTACTTACCGGTGGCCACTCGCTCGAAATATTTGATTCGTTAAAAGGCAATCGCGTTTTCTTCTAAACGTTTCGACGACTAGATTTTAAATGTCGTTTCTTCGTTCTCTCTGTAAATCATCGGCGCATTTACATACGACCGTGATACGAAAATAAATCTTACGCGGTATCGTGGGTCAGTCCGGTAGAAATTCCGCGCGAAATAAAGACGCTTCTTATTCGACGACCCTGATCGATCAATCTACTTCTTTCAGCACCTTGGCTGACGAAAAAAAATAAAAGACCAACGTCCGCCGGCTCGACTGTGCGACTCGCTATCCGTCAAAGCGTGGTTCGCCGGAAGCCGGGGATATGTGGGTCAAGTTCGAAATAACTATACGGCACCAGAAGCCTCTTCTCTATGCGCCCCGTCGTTGTCGTCCTATCCGTGTTTACTTTGACCAAGTACATACACCGGTATTTCACGCCAATTTTCACGTTTCATGGACCCAAACGCGTATGAATTTTTCCGCGACGAACACGCTGCTTCCTCCAACTTCATCAAATTAACTTAAAATTTTCCTCCAATAAATCAACTTTCGCGTTACGTCGTCGTTGGCCACGCGTGTCTTAAGATCGTTCGTTACATTCGCTGAAGAACTCGAGCAAATTTTCCTTCCTTTGATACTTCGGAACGCGTACGAGTGAAGTAACGAATCTCATGCATTATCATATAATCATTTCCATTTCCGATTATACATATTTGTCGTGGAAAATATTTCCGTGTAAATCTTTCCCGTATAAACAGAAATCCCTTCGGAAAAGATGTTAGTTTTTTTGCCATCGGGAGCAAAAATATACGAGCGGGGGGAATTCTTTGGAACCAACCGATTGTTCGCAATGCATTGGGAACGATGGCGAAATAAAGGGGTTGGGGATTCGAATTTCAGCAAAGCTTGGACGTACAGTTTGTCGAACGGTGGTTGCCCATTCGGCGTCCGGGCGCAAAAAAATGGCGAAAGGGTCGAAAAGCGGGAGAGAACGTGGTCGTAGTAGCGTTTTCGAACAATAAGAGGGAGACGGGACGAGCGTCGAGGACTGCCCTTTCTCGCGTTTGCTCGCTCCAAGACCGAAATAAACGTTTGCTCTCGACCTCTTCTGCTCGCTCCATCGACGGACTTTTGGTGGCCGTGCGTGGCGAACAGGAGGAGGGCAGAAACAAGAGGGAGAAAGAGAAAGAGATCGGTGCTTGCCTTCGGTCTTTGTAGCGGCAGATCAAACTCGGCGGGTCATTAATTAAATCTGGCGGAGCAGCCATCGTCCGTCCGTCTTTCCGCCGCGTCTCCGATTTACTTTACACGAAATACGCCACGGTTATAAATATGGCTCTCGCGATGGGGACCCTTTTCCCCGAACTTGATCTTGCGGACCGCCCTCGGAGTCAGGGATACGGTATAAGCTCTCCCTGACGTGCCCGCCGATCGGGACAGCTTTTCTCGCGACTCACAAAGCTCCAAAGCGCGACACCGTCTTTACCCGAACAATTGGACGGACGCCCCTCTATATCGCGTTGTCCTGTCAGCTCGCTTCTTCTTTTTTGTCTTAGTTTCTTTGCTTCTCCACTTACATGCTGACAACCTGATCTCGTATCCGCGGCGAAAATTTGGCGCTCGGGGTACGCGTGCATTCTTAGAACGCAAGTCGAATTATTTTTATTTCGAAAAAACCTTTAGCGCTATGGCGTTCATCCTTTGTTTCGATATAATTTTCTTTGGTACACTGCGCTCGTATTGGAAGGCTCGAAAGTATCGCTTCCTTTGGAAACCGACCCATTACTTAGAGCTTGCCCGCTGGTAATTTCATTCGTAGATTTGCTGATCGAAATACGCATCTATTTTTGTCATGTCGTTCAACTTTTTTCGTTTCGTTGTCTCTTTATCCTTCCTTGTTCGGCGTGTTACTCAACGATAACGTTGAGTCTCTTGTTTCGCGTTCGTTCGAGAGGATTGTCTTCTTTTGAAAACACCTTCCGGCAAGTTTCACCCTTAGTTTTAGTGTAGAGGTCGATTTGTATAAAAATTCAACGATCCGAAATCTCCGCCTATCATCGTCGCGCTGATTAAATTTCCTTTTGTCCGTATTCGTTTGTTTCACGATTTTATTTACCGCGTTTCCATTACGTTGTAATTCACGATTACGTTGAATTTCTTGTTTTGAAAGGATCGCTCCTTTTGGAAGCACCCCCTGCCAAGGGCCAGCGAGGTTGCATAAGCGTAGATCGATAAAAATAATTCCTGCCTGCCGTGAGAGGTTCGAGATCTCGAATCTGGCAAACACGTGGAACCAAGATACTCGTAGAGGCCACATAGGCTGTACTCACGGCTACTTAACGAATCTGGTCATTTCGCTCCTTCCTTTCGATCGTTCGTGAATCAACGGAACGTTGGTCCCTGCGGAAAGGTCGTCGAAAATGCGAACGTTTCAGGTACGTGGATCGCGAGCATGTTACTCGACAAGGTGTCCCGTAGGAAGCTTCACCTAAATAGACAGGTTTGATCGATGCGCCTTCCCGGCGATATTGATAAATAAAGGCGATTACAGCGATGACGATTCCGATGGTCAATGAATTTATATACCTGACAAAAGCCCTGGCTGAGCCGATAAATCAGTCCCCTCTTCCCCTTAAGTCGTTCTCTCCTCCCCGACACGATGGTGACCGCCAGGGGTAATCTCTCAATCTAAATCGATCGATCTGCCAAAACGACTCCGATTCGGAGCTGTTTATCATCGACCACTTATGAATTTGCTTCACGAACGCACGAGTACACGGGTAACTCATTGCGTACGTACACAACGAGAAGATCTGGTGATGAAGCCGTGATCTCTACGTGGGAGCACCGCAGGGGGTCCGAACGGAACTCGTGTAGATACTTAAACTTTCGTTTTTATTGCGCGTTCGATGAACGCCGGGGCCATTCATTAAATCGTTGCACTCTTCCAACGCTTTGCTCACCTACGCGCGCCATCGTGTGTGGGTAAACGGCGCTTTGCGTAAAAGCTCTTTGAGTTATTGCATCAAACGTTTGCTCGAATCCATCCTCCTTTTATACAGCTCGTGTTTCTACGTTTCTCCCTCCTCTTGCGTTTCCACGCTCGTCTTTGCATGCCGAGAAACGATACAAAAGTAATATCAATAAACGTGAGTCAAAGTTTGTACGCTTTTATACGTTCAAGATTTCCGTGATAGCCACGATTCGTTTAATTTCTTGCTATCACGCTCGTATCGCTAACAGGAAGATCGACTATTTTATGCCGATAATATTCACGAACTGTTTGAAGAAGATATTCTTTTCCCGAGAATGATCAGTGGTGCGGTTTCCTGGTCATCGAATCGAAGAACCGCGCGGGATTTTACTTTTCTAGTTATCATATCTTCTACGCTTAATATATATTAATATATATAGTTATTTTTGATCCTTTAAATCGCTAGTAATCACCTACGCGAATGATGGTATAACAATTATTTCATTTATTTAATTTATCAGTAGAAGAATACGGAGGAATATGTCCGTATTTCAAATCGTTTGACCATTACATTTATCGAAATGGCGTGGACATAAAATCTAATATATACGGGACGTGCTATAAAGAATATGCGAGCTGTAACGAAGGTGAAAAGAGGCAAATTATTTATACGTATGTATATATAAAACCCTAGTAATTAACGTTGGAATTTATTCCAACTGCTAGTAAAATTCGCATACATCTCACAATCTCGCTAAAAAAAAAAAAAAAAAAAAAAAAAAAAAAAAAAAAAAAAAAACAAAAAAGATCAAAAATATCGGAGTGATCCTAATTCATGTACCAGAGATTGTAGATAGCATTCGTGAACGCGTTCGTTCGGCGAAATATAAAATAATCATTGGAAACCCGTTTTCTCGTTTGGACGTTCCCGGTGTTACCGGTTTAGGAAATTAGTTTGATAACATTCCCGATAACGCGTTCCATTTCGCGCGTGTTCCAAGCCGGTCGTACTTGGCATTTTACGCGTTTCAATTTGCCACGAGCGACGAAGACGCGTTTCCATTTTCCGTGGTAATAAAGATTTCGCAGCGTGAGAGGGACGCGTCTCGCGATGAGGGCTCTTGCGATTACGCCGTTTCCAATTTGCGGCTGCTATTTACGATAAGAAGTTATTTATTTTATCAAATCTGTTTCTTTCCGTTCGAGAGATTTAAAGCTTTATGTTTAAAGCCTTGGACGCGTTAAGGCACAATTGCCAAAGTCGTAAAGCAAACCCGTATACCTACGATTTACAGTGGGGAAGGATCGCGCGGTTTGACAGTGGACGAAAAAAAAAAAGAAAAAAAAAAAGAAAAAAAAAAGGAAAAGAAAAAGTGAAAAAGGGAAACTCGCTTAACGGTGCAACAGAGTTTTAGTCGGAGATACAAACGTCTGGTCGTTTGATGTATGACGCGGTACCAAAATCATCGCGAGCTGACGACTCTTTGAATAATCGGCGAATCGCGCGGCGCGATGTTCTAGCCGCGCGATACATCTCGCCGTGGTTCGCGCGAGCATAGGGCCAAATTAATCGTCCGTGTAATACGCCTGGAATCGCACTATTTCTTCGTTTCTCGACCTTCCTTTGTGCACTGGCTTACACCCGGCACTTCGTCACGAGGCCACCGACGAACGTTTAAACGTGACTTTTCCTCTTCTTCGCTCTTTACCTTCGTTCGGTTCCTTCGCCGTCAACTACGATCACAAGATATGTGTGGGAGGCGTCCGATGTTTTTCATGATAAGATGAAGAAAAACACAGAAATGTTTTGTCCATATCTTCGTTCTAATAATATTTTAATAAATAATTCCTACAAATTAAATTTCGAGATTCGATATTTCTTTTTACAGCGTCATATCTTTATTCTCGAGCGCATTGAACGTTAATCCAAAGCAGTCCTTGACCTTTTGTATTAGTAATTTTTAACGTGAATTGGACATAGATGAATTTTAAAGTGAATGGATGTAGAATCTAACAAAAAAAAGAAAAAAAGAAAAAAAATAGAAATTATTTCTTTTCTCTTCGTTCGATCTTTCATCTTCGTTCTGCGTCGATTCTTCCATCCTCGTCGCCTAACAAATCGCGTATCAATTCTCCTTTCCTTTATTTGATATTTCGCGTATCAAGAACGATACGCTCACCTCCGCTTCGCGGCGATATTTCCTATCAGTTTGCGAAATCGAAGTTCGGTGCATCCGCACGACCGATATCCCGTGAATTAATTTATCGCGTCGAGGAGGAAGGTTTCGCAACGCTTGCTACAATGACGCTGACGATATTAGAGAACAGATATATATATATATATATAAATATAAATACACACACACACACACACACACACACACAGAAAATTGCATAAATTAGAAACGCAGATGAGGACTATTTATTAATATGAGAATAGCTTCGGACTTTTGAAACGTAACTATATTGAGTTATAAGGAGGAAACAAATTGTGTTACGTAATAAGGAAAAAAAACACATTGATTTATTCTGTTGATTTAAAACGATACTTGAAACGTATCGTGACAACTAAACGATGTATCCAACGAAGATCATACGAAACAGAAAATAACGGACAGTTTTTCAAAGAGCAATGTGAAATTGGTGCGAAACAGAGGAGACGATAAACTGGTATTTCGCTGAAAAAGCGAAGGGTTCTGGATGAGCGGCTCGATTACAAGACAATAATTAGAATATTTAAAGACGCGCCACCCGTAGCGCCTCGAGCGTTTAGGCGATGATTTACTGGCCGCGGTGTTCGCGTACGCGCGTGTCTAGGGATCCACGCGCATGCATGAACGCATGGTCGCGCGGGCTTTGTTACCGAGCTACGGGTACACCCGCGAAGCGTGCAAACTATAAGGTATAAACAATAAAACAATCGTACAGAGAGCGGCGGCGCGGCAATAAATCACGCGAGACTCGGTTATCTGCCATGGCTCGTAAGCGTAAGGGATAACGCGTCACGGCCTGGCCTCCGGTAAATTTAGCTATTGTCGTGCCTAGGATATATTAAATCTCGTTAAAACGTCTTCATGAAGCCGAGGGTTGACTTTCAGGGAACGGAACTTCGCCGCTTATAACCAACTGCATCATGGTCTGCCGTGCTCGGTCACGGTCTCTCGATGATACCCGCCCATTTTGTCACTTTGACGTTTGCGTTTCTGTCTTCCGAAAAGAATGCCGTCGTTTTCTCTTGCTTTTCGAACTTTTTTTTCGAACGCACTACATCTCCAACTTCTTTTACGATGTACGAAAGTTTTCGGCAAGTCAGTTCCAACGATACGCTGCTCGCAAGATGTAAATTTACTCGTATCCATTCAACGGCAACGTTATTCTTTGATAATGTTAATTAAACCTGACGCGCGCGTATCCAAGCCAGTAGCGGCGATCCATTGCGTCGATCGAGCTGCTGACGATACACGTAAGTCGTAAAATATGTATGTGCAAGTAAATACCGCGGGATATGCACGAACCTCGTGTAACGCATAGCTTTTAAAACAATGATTTCATCACCTTGAAACCAGTATCTCTTAATTCCACTCGTCAAAAGCTATTAATACGTTACGAAAGAGGGCGCAAGTTTCGTGTATGCGCCGAAAAAGTTCAGCCTTATTATTTCGTTCCTTGCCAGAAGCTATTTAACGTAACGTTCTTGCAACGTCAGCCGAGCGACGAACGTTTCGGTCGCTGGATTCAGCATTCCTCTTTCGTCGGTCGCCAAGACAGCACGAAAAGCGAAACACAATGAGGCGAAGACCGAGACGCGTCGAGAAGTCCTCGTGACCGCTCTCGACGTTTAAAAATCTCATTTGCGCGTCTTCTTTTTTCGATCAGTCTCGAATCGAAAATAGACGTAAAACCGATAATTGGACGCGTTCGGCTCACGGACGTCATCCGGTTTCGCGCTTCTGCTCGAATAAAATGAGGCGACGATCCCGGTGATACATCGCTTCGCCCAGTGTAGTACAGGTGTAGAGCTTTTGTGGACTAATAGAGAGAGCCAGCTCCGCGTGAATAGACCTCTTGTGACTCGATTAGCTGCCCACGAGCCTGTTCCAGGCCCCAGGACCCACGTGTTTTCGGTAGGCGAACCTACGAATTATGCAGCAACACAATCATCCACAGGTATTCTCGGTGACAGAAACGTGGGAGTGATTTTTCTTCTATGGATGAGGAACAGGCCGCGCCCACTTGTTTACTAAGGGTAACAGTTTTACCTGAAGCTTCGCCCGGCCTGGCTTTAGCCACAGGACCACTCGCCGCGCTCTCTATTGATTTATTCCGTTCATCTTCAGCTAGTATCAGGGACCAAGGAAAGAAACCAGCGTGGTACAATATTTGTTCCTCTAAAAGATGGTCTTCGGACGGAACCTTGCGAATTCACTTCCCGTTTAAGCGTAAAGAGAATTTCTAATTCATTGTTCTGTGGATTTCTAGTATTCCGTGTGATGACTCCAAAGTTTATTTCAACATTGGAAAGTGTTACGAAACACGAATGTACATCATCGTATCTGGTATTCGGAAAGAATTTTAAAACCGGCGATCGGCGACGATGCGCTGACGTCGATTATCGTGTTAGAATCTTCGTTATCGATACATCGATTAACGAAGTGGATCGCGGCCAACGAAAAATTTCATAGCGATATCGAAATTGGATAATAGGAATTGGAAAGCGAAAGAAATTACTATTTTTGTTCAATATTAATATCGCGCGAAACAAACGTTCTCTCGTGGAAAGAAAACCACTCGATCGTCCAAACAGCTCCGTTACGCGAACAACCTGTGCCACGATCGTATAGTTAAGATAATCAGGATTACTAAATTTTATAAAAACCGTTTATAGATTAAACAGAAATGTTTCTGCAATCCGCCGCATACGATTAAGACGTTTGAAGTTATCAAGTTCGATAACTTCCCAAAGGAAGACGTACTTTGTTAACTTTGGAAAAAGGCATAGCCGGTCGCTAACGAAAGTTACGTTCGAAACCAACATATTTTACGTATAGCGTTATATAATCAAATATGCCTGCGTTTCGGTCGACGGTCCCATAGTAAGAAATTCGAACACCCACGTGCGAACAGCGGTTCGTGTTATAGAACAATGGTATATATTCCGAAACGCCTCTACCGTGATTATCGTAATGACGCCAGCTCTCCTCGAGCATCCAGCAACCTCTTCAATGATATAGTAATTTGTGGGCCGCCCCGCGACGCGAATACCGATGCGTCCAGCGTCAAATAGCGTCATTCGTTTTCACCACATTCTTTCTCCACTTGACTTTCTATCACGTACTTTCAATTTTTCATGAAACTACCGACATTCAGCGATACCGTGAAACTTTCACGACGTCTTATCAGAAAGAGAACTCCAGTCGCTGCTCGTTCGTTGCACTTGCTAATGATATCGAAACGCGATGCGTCTGGTTCGCCGCACAGTGAGTTCTTTTTTCACGCGAGTGAGTCTCACGAGTGTTTCGACAGTCCGTTCCATTATGTATATTTTCTAACCGAGACCATAATCTTTACATGTACGTGTTATATGTAATTTTTCGAATTTTAAATGTAATCGATCTGCTCGATATCACAGACGCGTAACTCGCGTCGCATCGCATTCCGGATGTCTCGCGTGTAATTTTACTGTATTTACGCGATTGTCAGGCATCTGCGATGATCTTTGTTCTATCCGTATGCGCGTAACGTTCTGTAACGTTGCGTGTACGAGAATCAAGAAAAAGTAAAAAAGAAAAAAAAAAAGAGAAAGGTCGTCCGAATCGAATCGCAGCGCGCGAAATGGTAAAAATCGTGGTAGTTTGAACAATATGAGGAGAGTAGATTGAAATCTCCACGATTGTCCCACTGGATAGGAATTCGACGGACGAGGTTGCTTCGTATTTGATTAGGATTCCATCAAGCGAGGACCATCGTTCATCGGTGACCACCTCGAACGGTCAATATTATCACACGTGCTCAAAACGCCGACAGAGGGACCGTTCTTATATCTGTTCGTCTCTCGCTTCGATCACAATTCGGTTTTAGATCGGAACCATCGGTTGGTACATCTTGCGCGGCACCTGCACCCGATAGGCATATATTTATCCAAGTCCGCCCTTTTCAGGTAGACGGTCGCCATTTGAATACACCCGGAGATTCGATGAATCTATTTGCATGCACGCCTCGTAGATAAAGGGGGGCACACCTTCGTGGGACGGTGAACGCCCCCAGGATTTTGTTTCCCTGGTTCCCTGGAAAAGTACAAGGTCGTTTAAAGGGAAATTCTAACCATTCGTAGGCGGGCGGAATTTTGCTTATCCTTACGAAACGAACTTTTATTTGATCCTGCAAAATCTTTTAAACGTTTTCTTCGCTGGGAGATCGATCGTATAAGACGCGGTGAAAACTCGGGCGAATGTTCTACGATACTTTCAGTTCCTTTAAAACTTTGTATAGAAAAAAAGAAAAAAAGAAAAGAAAAAAGAAGAAGCAATGGACGTGGGCGACTTAATTTGCACAGAGAAGATTTAGAGGGAGACGAGCTTATCGTTTAGAATTACTTGAAATTGTTTGAAGGGACGTCGACGACGTGGACGTAAGTACACGTTTAACCAAGTAAGATGACAATTTTGGTAACGTACCGAACTTTAAAACCGTCACCACTGTAAAAAGTGGAAATATGATTCGTCGTGCTTTTTTTCCTACGATGTCTTTGTATTAGCATATCATAGTTTATGCTTGACATTAGATAATTACCGTAGTAAGCTGATGTCACAACATTCAAAATTGCAACCGACGAGTGTAATCGTAGCTATTGAACTCGTTCGCTTCTTGCGTTAAACCATTTCCATCCGGTAAAGCCGTATCGCGAACGAAATTTTCATATCGAAGTGATATTTTTAAAGGGTAGCAGTGAAATGTATAACGACCGAATTATCGCGGTTAGTCGTGACTATACAACACGGTATACTGTACACTGTAATCTTTCGAATGCATTTACCCTGCCCGCAGAAAGTGGCAACAACTAATAACGCGTCGCGATACGATCGTGAGAAAGCAATTGTCGGGTTCTGCGATAGCACCGATTCCTCCACGAATGTAATGTCTACCATAAAAGATTCGAGGAGGCGATACTTGGAAACGAATTAGGCATATTCGCAAAAAGGAAAAAAGAAAGAAACAGAAAAAAAAAGAAAAGAAAAAGGAACAAAGAACAAACGAATTGAGAATAATTCAAAGTGCAATTATTCGTGGTGTCGTGTGTACGTGCAGGTTTGAGAAACGTTGGGCCGACCGTAAGGAGGAACCGATTCCGCGACCAAGACAACGGAACATCCGTTTTTTCCACGCATTTTACGATGCTCATTTCCGTTCTCGGTAATGTCACTTCGCATAGTTTTATCTGGTGACCGGTGCAACGCGCACGCTCGTAAAACACTTATGACACCCGTAGCATAATAATGCCGCCCGATAGCAGCTATCTTACCATATAGAAGGCCCACTCGCCATTTTCCTAATTAATGTTTAATGTTGCCGATATCTTGCCCTCTTTACTCACGATTATACCTGAACCGTTGATATCGCGTATCAACGCTCCCAGGCTTTTCTTTAACCCGTACAATCATGGAATCAGGTTAAAATTTGCGTAACTGTTATTTGACAGATAAACAGAAATTAAAGATATTACCGGTTGTATTTTAATCTTAATGGCTTTTCGGTTTTCCTATGAGTCACGCCGTAATGGTTCGAATGCGCATCATCGAACGAAATATCGAGACTTATTTTGCTATCGTTAGCTAAACTATGGAGTAAAAATGTGCAACTTATGCCAACATGTTGACACGTGAAAGCTGTATATGAAAAATACAAAGGAAAGAGAAACGTTCTTTTATCCGTATACCCGGTTCGCGAAAGTTATCCAAACTCTGAAGAACCGTACCGTTATAGATTTATGCAGTGAAATTTTTACGAGGAATTCGAAATCGATCGTCTTGATAATTTTACTATTAACCCTTCCGCGGTGTGACACGAGGGAGTTAAACTCTGTTTAACAGTAAGCTGTTAAACGTAGCGTCTATCATCGATTTCGTATTTCAAATACTGTCGCGATATGTAACAACTGTTATAAATAGTACATGTTAAGTATTACGTATCACACATATCGTAATTATTATCTATTTCCTACAAAAAGTCGCAAATATAGCTATTTTTCATATGTGATATCAGCAATATGAAAGATATCACCTTGAATTTATAAAATTTTTGTGAAATATTTCAAAATAATCTCTCATTGTAACAGTGTTGCTACCTAATTACGCATGTACATATGTATTTATCTATTTCAGCCCGATGGCCTAGAGAAATTAAACGTGGTTTTACACAGTTTATAAATATAAAACAAAATTAAATAAGCTTGCAGATAACTATAATCTATATAATTATGGTACTGCGTAGTTGCCTCGAGGAGAACAATGTTGACAGGCGTTCTAACCGGAATCGTTAATCTGTTTTCAGTCGCATCAGGAGGAGGATTTGTCGGATCCAGACCTTCAGGACGAAGAGAGCGGCGAAGAGTTACCTCAGCAACCACTTCAGGGTAACACGCACTCATCGTCGGATAATGCATCCGCACAGGCTAGTACACCTACTCCATTAACACACTTGAGCAGCCTGATGGGTGCACACCATCCGCACTTTCTGACGAAGCTGAAAATGGAGGTCAGTGGAAAAAAGACGTTTTAACGCTTCGGTCCGTTCTCCAAGACCCTCGACGAATGTCGTGAATCTCTCGTTAAGTAAGAACGTTGTGTTTCGATGAAGATGGGGTAATTACGAGGTCGTTGGAACGTCGAGTGATCGTTTACGTAATCCGCGGTAGAACTTGATCGAGAAAGAACGTTCGTTGATTCGAAAGGACAGATACGAACGACACACGGGCTTTGAAGAATCTTGACAGATTGCTGCAACTCTGTGACTATTATCCGTTACGAGCTTGGCGCCATCGTGGCGCTATAGTAACAACGCGCGTTTCTTCTCGAATATAATAAAACAACGAGACCGTTTTTACGATCTTTACTTTCAACTCGGGATCGTTCAGGCTATTTTCCAATGCGAAATTCGAACTGGTACATGAAATTAGGGCGAGGGTTTCGTAGCTTTCCACGTTTCTTATTTTAATTAAAATTATTCTTCTGTCAAATCAGGTAAAAGTGGATCGGTATTATTAAAGTATCGCATATACGGTGAAATTTAAGACGAGAAATTGGAAATTTAAGTTCAACGATTTTTCACAGGCAGCCGATGTGGATGCATTAACCAACAAAAGCGGGCTAGAAGCGTTGCAAGTTGCTATGAGTGGAGCCGGATTCAATTTGCCATTTACGTTTCCACCACCTGCAGCGTTCCTAACGCCGCAGCACCATTCGCAAAACAGTCATCCACAATCGAGTAGTGCTATCGTGAGCGGCATTGGAAATCAAATGACATCATCGGCCAGTTCGCATTCCAGCGAATCGTCACAGGGTAGCGGTAGAAACGGTGGAGAGCCTAGAGAGACCAGCAATCATTCGCAGAGTAACTCGACAGGCACGAATCATCAGCAACAGACCAGCTGGAGCTTCGAAGAGCAGTTCAAACAGGTGCGTCAGGCAAGTACTATGGATAGTTTTATTTACGTATAGATTGCTCCTGGTCCTTCTTATCGCGTTCGTCAACGAATTTGTTTCATATCCGCGTCGATCTCGCGTCTACACCTGGAGCGATTGTTAAAAAGAAAAAAAAAAGAAAAAACCGTATAATCGAAAACAATTGACGTACGGGTCCTGTGGCTCGTTTAATTGCTCCGAAAGTTTAAACACGACCGATATCTGGGCCAACGGGATCCAGGGATCTGGGGTTCGTTATCGCGGGACTTTTAGTACAGCACCCAGGTTATCGCGCTCGTTAATACTCTTCCTTTGCCGTGGACCTTATCTCTTTCACAACGCGCGAAGGACCTCTGTTTGTTCAAGATCCGTAGCTGAACGTCGAGACGGGATAAGTTTTTATTTTGATCTTGTACTACTTTCAGCTAGTTATTATCTTAGATCTTTCCTTATAAAAGCAAATGCTTCTATTATTAATACTCGACGAAACGAAAAGATTTTCATGGTCTCGACAAGTTTTGGTTTTCAAGGTAGGTTCGACACAAACGGTCGGTACATGAATTGACGCTTTGCGGACAGGACGGTTCGAAGCCGACCGTATTTTCGTTCATAGCGCTCCGACGTGTCAAATTCTAGACGTATTGTGCATACACGGATTCTCCGTACGATAAATAAAATGACACGCATACGAGTGCTTTTGGTTCTATCGGTTGCTTACGTCGAACGCGCGTATGTATAGGTTGCTCGGCTAAAATCGACGATTTACGCACATATACGGCGGTAGTCAGCTAAATTCGATTCTCTCTGTCAATCCTGTCAGACGCACGCGCACGTATGGGAATCGCGGACGAGAAAGAATCCTAAACATATTATAAAGCGGTAGCTTTGTGGGACAGTGGTTAACGGCATAAGGGACACGTAATTACGAGCGGCGAGCGTTCGTGCAAGCGAAAGAGATGGAAAGAAGTGGTCCATAGGCGAGGGGTTCAATTAATGCAACGATGGGAGCTAATTATTATTTTTACACGCGCGGCAGATAATTACTGGCCGACCGTCCTCGAATCCTATCGTCTCGGTTGACAGTATGCTTGGTGCTGTATGCGCGAGAAGGACGACGATCGAAGTTGAATGGGAGGAAGAGAATGAGAGAAATGGACGAGGATAGGAAAAGAAAGGTAAAAAAAAAAAAAGAAAAAAAGAAAAAAGAAGGGTAGAGTGGAATAGAATTTGAAAACAGCGTCACGTGAGATAAAAGCAGAGAAGTGGAAGGTTGGAAGGGTTCGTAGTTATAGAATAAGCTCGGACGCGCATCGGAGCCTTGTTAATGCTTTTTGTCTCGTGGCCTTTACTCGCGCCGATATTTTTGCTTGCGGTCTGTCGGCCAGTCAGCCTGGTTCGGCGTTACCAGCGGTGGTTTTCAGTTTTTGCAAAGAGGGTGTGGTGTTGGATTACCATTTAGATTGTTCGCGCGCGCCATACGCCGATCTTCTTCCACAGCCTGTGACAAACCTACTTGCTTCATGAACCTTCGGGGGAAGAACGAAAACGCGCGTGGTGCCCGTATACGTCCCCCCACCCCTACGTTCAGCTTTCTCGCATCCTTGCCCACCGTGTTCTCTCTTTTTCTTCCTCTTCGGCGGTCCTCTTCCCTCGATCGTTCGTCCCTCGTCGATCGTTTCGTCGTCGAATAGTATAAGAAAGAAATATGACCGAGAATTTTCTGTATTTGCCGATACGCTCGTCTCTCTCTCTCTTTCTTTACTTACTGCTCCCTCCCTTTTGATCTTTGAAGTCTGAAAACGTCGTGTCAGGGGCTGTTCTCATAGAGAGATCGAGCCCGAGGTTCGATGTCAAGGAGACGGGCCGAGCCTGCGCGAGGCGTATCGCTGATTAAAGCGTAGGGACGACGAGAGAACGCGAAAGACGAACGGTAGAGAGACGAGGAACAAGCGTAGGAATGAAAATGGAAGTCTCCACCTACTCGAAGAGCGGCGCCCGCGTCTCACGGATCGCATCCATCATTCCGGTGGGGGCGTACTTGCCGGGTCTTTAATCTTTCTTCTTAGCGAAGATGGTGGTTCCTTGCCTTCTCTCCCTTAGGTGAGAGAATCTTGCCCCTTTTTCGACGCTCACACGACGCTCCACGTTCTCGCAACTCTCGATCTCTTGCACCAAATTTAACCTAGCATGCTGCGAACGTCGTCGCCCCTCTTGTCGCTTTCCCATCGATTGGAATGCGATCGAGAGCGTCGACTGGGGCGAAGCGATGGCCGTCGTTCTTCGCGCGACGCTCTCATCCGTCGCGATCGGGATACGGACCGATGCGAACGATTTCACGGATGAAC
The DNA here is from genome assembly GCA_014825975.1 of Bombus haemorrhoidalis. Taxonomy (NCBI): domain Eukaryota; kingdom Metazoa; phylum Arthropoda; class Insecta; order Hymenoptera; family Apidae; genus Bombus; species Bombus haemorrhoidalis. Next base: position 12,008,101 of record CM026162.1, on the reverse strand, counting down.
GCGAATCGCGTCTTGTTCGAGCCGCCATTCTTCGAGCAATTCGTTCGTTTTATTTCAATCTTGCCACGTAATCGCGCTATGATCTTTCGATTACGCCAGCCTCTGACGATAATGTCGAATATTAAAGTTCGACTCGTGAATTATACGATCCTGTATTAATAGTCAACGCTAGATTTACGATCAGGAGATTTTTGTAGTTCTTTTCACAATATGTTCGTGATTGCGCAACAATTCGTGTAACGATCGTGCAACCAATAAAACGGAGTATCGCAATCGTTAACGCAGCATGAGGATTTATAACACTTGGTAAATATGCTTCTTGCGATCGGTTTGTTTCTCTCGGCGATAACTTTATTACGAAATCGTCCATCTGACGATTGTATCAATCGCGCGATCAATAAGTCGAGCAACTATGGACATTAGACGAAAGAAAAAAAAGCGTATCCGTTGCCACGTGTATCCCCACACCCTTCTCCTCTGCCATCGCAAACGTTCCACGAAAATTGCCATCGACCATCATTCCCTTCGTATTTATCACATTATTCGCGACTTTCCAAGATTCGATCCAATCTTTCAAGCCGGCAATCTGCGAACGTTAGACCAAAACCGTGATTTCGTTGCAATTAATCGCCCTTTGAACTTCCTACCGATATCCTATTCCGATTCCTACGATCACCGTCGATAATCGTTCCATTGACGTTCGCTTTACTAGAAAGAATCATCGTCGACGTAACTGTAGCGTTCCGGGCGACCTCTCAACCTCCGACGAGGCGCTAACGAGGCGCCAGGATAAAAGTATCCGCGAGCTTCGACGAGTTTATAGTTCTCAGTTGTTTTCTCGAAACTGAATAGGAGGCCTTTCCGTCGAAGACGAAAGTCCGTTTCAATAAACCAGGCCGGCTGGTGCGCGCGTCCATGGTACAGAGAGAGCGAGCCACCGATGGCTAGGAACACGATCCTCCTCGTCTGCGAGTTGCAACTTTAACTGCACCTACACGTATCTTGCCGCGCATCATCCCTGCTCGCACCACCGTTCACTGACCGTGCACTCGAGCTATCACGGCCGGTATAATACTGTAGCACTATACTTTGCAGCCATTGTGAAATAACTCGTAAAGCTGCAAATTGCCGGGTATTTCGCTGCCATATACCGACGTGTGTACCGCGGCTCTTTACACGGTTTCGCGACCGTGTTAGTGCATGCGTCCAGAGCCAGCGTAATGCACACCCACGAGCGTGTTCTCGCTCGTACTTACACGATGCTTCGGTTAGGTGTGTCGGTTCGAACAGCTTCGAGTTCTTGTAATCTATGCGTACGCGCGTGCCTGCATGTGTATACCTTATACACGTATAACCACGCAGGATACGTGTATCGGCCGGTGGATCCTTCTCGCGTTATCATTGTGATTATGCAAATGCGTTATCATTATGCAAATGCGCCGGCACGTTTAAACGCGGCCCACGATTCGTGCGTGGTCGTTCGTCGTCGCTGCTGTCCCAGCTGATGGACCGGAGATCGCGGGTGCGAATCGCACCTTGTCGCGAAACTTTTTGGCAGAGAACGGGGAGGAGCTGTTGGCGTCGTTTATACGTTGTGTACGCTTAAACAGAATTACGAGGCAATCGTATTATTGCGAAGGTTCTTTTTCGGAACCTTGTCCGGGTTCATATTTCGTGGAATTTTACCAATTACGAATCGTAGATCGATGCTACTGATCGATTTTATCGTATAGCAAGTAACGTTCGATCGAATGAGATTTTACGATGAAAGTTTGTAAATTATAAATTATTTCTTTTAATCTGTAAACTGCGATCTGTAACTCGTCGAGTTCACCGATATTAATTAGTAAATTATTGTGCAAGAAGGCCCTGACGATGTTTTTGCTGCAGGATAAACATATGCAAAGTTAAGTAGACGCACACGGCTCGTTCAGTCAATTAAATTCCAAGCTAAGTGGATAATAGGCCTTATATCGCTGGAATGTAACATAAAGACACTTATTTATTCAAATGATTACAACTAGACTGCGAATCTTTGTGAAATTTTATATTTTTGCGCGCGTAATCCAAATTATGGAATCTTAAACGGCTATCGAATCGTCGTGGTAAGCGCCGACTACTTTAAATATCGCGCTTTAAATTATACACGCTCTGTAGATTTTTCCCAGACCGCGTAAACATTCGCGGTGTAATTGCATCGATTAGTTGTCCGAAGCTCAAGAAATTGCGGATGAGTTCTCGGACGATGTAAAAAGGGAGATCGGATAGAGAACCGATTATCGTTAATTATCACGTCAGCTCCATTACCGCGGGAAATCGTAGCGCGCGAACACGGAATAACGCAAATAGCAGTTCAGTTTTTCTTCGCGCGTTTGCGAAACAAAGCCTGGCCTCGCGAGTTTCGATGGCCTTGCGATATGGAAAGTTGGACGAGCACAAAAGTCGCTTACGAATATTATACGACGCTTGCACGACACGTGTGCTCCTACGTATCGAACGTTTTGTAATTATCAAACGTAGAGAAATAACCGTCAGGTCATACGGAACGTTTATTTCATAAAGTTTATCGATAATGAATACGTTCTACCGAAGTGAATGGCGAACAGGTCGGCGGAGTCTAACCGTTAAACATAATTTGTTCCTTCATGAATCTTCCGCAACGAAGTTACCTCGAAGAGGCTGGTCGTTGCAGCCCCGTTTCATCTCTCGAAAACCCCCTGAACGAGTCACGATATATTAATTAGTCGGCAGTACGTCCAGCTCGTCAATTAATGTCCCTTTCTACGGATTCTCGGTTTTCTTTTTTCAACCGACCTGCCATTCCCACTGGTCATTATCTTTGTATTGCCGGTTATCGATCAATTAGTAGGCCCATGCATGCAGAAGCGCAATTACAGGCAGGGTGCAACGAGATGATTATTGAACGAAGCCTCGTTCACAGAAGAAGGCAATTGTCCGAGCTTACAGCTTGCGGTTCCATTGTGGCACCCTTCGTTTCTCGAGGCGGCGGTGCAACGGTTTGTTAATTCTCCTGCATTCGGGAAGCCAGTTTCTTCAAAAGGAAAGAGAGCTCGAGCAACGTCCTCATCGAGCCAACAACGAGGAACCTTCCGTTGACGTTCCCCGTTTCTTCGGAAAAAGTGGCCGCTGGTTGCTTCGAAACGTTCCTATAAATTGCCGTGCTGTTTTAAATTGGAAATTGGCGACAAGGCGACCCCTCTTGTTCCCGACAAGAGGCGACGAAAGTTGCTCGTTGTTCGCAGACGAGTTCCGAGGTTTCGACGAGCTAAGATTTAACTCTTTTTGCACCGTACGACGACAGACGACAGAAAGATCTCGTTAATCTTTCAGCAAGGACGGAGCTTCGGCAATTTTGCCGAAGAAAATGTTCCTCTAGGAATCTACATATTCGGTGTAAAGGAAAAGGCGCGCGATCCATCAAACGGACGCCTTATTACGCTGGCAACGTGTCCCGCGTGTATCTGTTTTCATCGCAATCGAGACGGATCTCGAACGATTCGAAGGATCTTCGTGGCACGCTCGTTGACGACAGAATCAACGGGGAGCGGTCGCGAGTTTACGAAGATTCTCGCTGTTGCTTTAGCGAGGACGCAGCTTCAGGCACGTTCCTAAACGGGACTCGACCGGAGAAGAGAATCGTAACAGGCTGGCAAAGCCACGAACGAGCCGCGAAATTACGGACGACCGTGTTACCGGAGAACCGTGCTGGACTAATCCACTTACGCTGCGCGCAACACCTGCATCGCTTACCTGGTAAACGTTCCAACAGCGTCAGTTCTTTTTACTTAAAAAAGGAGGAGGAAAAAGGTAGGAAAGGGAAAAAGAAGAAACGATATTGACCCGCGGATTCCTCGTGTTTACCTAATAATTGGATGAGGCTGTAAATATGGCCATTAAGCTACCTACGCTTTCCTCGCGCGCTCGTTAGAACCAACCAATTGCACGGCGATCTCTCTCGTTTGGTAGTCTCCTTTGCCATTTTGCCTTTCTTTCAGCCGTTAGCGGAACCTTCGAGCATTGTTCTTCGTTCGAGTAAACCTGGCGTAACCTGGCTTTCCTGGCCTTTATCGTACTTTCCTTGGGCGCCAATAAGAAGGGTCTCCGGAAAAATGGTCGAAAGCAACCGGTGGGGCAATTGCGACCTTTCGGCGCTACTTTACGGTCGTCTACCGACCGGATCGACCGTCTATAGTCTGCACGAGCGTAGCTGATAGACGAGCAGTTAGGATTTGATCTGAATATATGACACTCGCGATTCGTAGATACGGCATTTCTATAACGACCAAGATCTTTGTTCCGTATCTTCACGATAGATCGGAATTTAAATATTTATGGAAGATTCAAAGACGCAAGAAACGTACGGAATGCGGACAACGTAGAAAGGCCGAAAATTTTCTAATTTTATTACCCGAGTACGCGACGAATGTTCGACTCTCAGAACGCAAAACCATTTGTTTCCACAACTTCGTTTATCGCAAAAAGAAAAAAAAAAGAAAAAAAAGTAAAAAAGAAGAATGGCACAAGCAACGGCAAATTGCAAGATGGATTTGAAGAAATAACGCTTACTACGTTATCACTACTATTTACTTTCCAATCTTGCAACTGATCAATGCGGTCTCCGAGTGGCTCAATTATTCGCAGTCTATTTGCGATCCCGTGAAAGACAGCGAGACTGTCAATACATTTTCGTTTGGAAATATAGGCTGAGTTAATTTTCATCGTTAGACACCGTTAGAAGACAAGTAGAAAGACTAGGTAAAAAGTATGGAACGTTGAAACGTCGAGCCGATCTTAACGTTAAGTTTTCCATAATATGACGTTGTCGAAGAGATACGAGACAGGCGATTGGCGACCATCTCTCGATATCGAGTGTCTTCGGAAGAAGACGTCAGTCGGTATTATCTTGGCATCGAATCTCTCGCGCGCTGGCCAAAAAGACGTTGAAGTATACGCGTGTGGTGACCGTCGTTCCTCCTAATTCCAAGGAGATAGAAATCTTGTATGTAATGCGCATCGATAGAATCGCGGTGTTACAGTTTAGGCGGCGGGCAAATTGGTTCGTTACGCCACGGTGCACCACTCGAAAATCAGATTTCCTTTTACAGGATGTGACGAGCTGCCGCTATGCTCTCCCTTTCGAGGCAGATGCAATTTTCCGTTTCCTTCTTCGATCAGATATAAGAGAGGAAAATTCCAGAAAAGTGGAAAATCAGAATTAATTGGAAATTCATGGCGAAGATGGCGCAAATTCGTGTTGCACAGCTCGTATCGGAAACTACGAGAATGTCGGCAATAACGAGTAACATCGACAGGTAATAAACATATTGGCATATTTTGTACATTGCGATTGTACATATTTGTAAAGTAACGGAAGCTTCCGATACGATGTTTCAGACGAACATAAGTAATTTAATCGTCGCGACAAAGAAAAGATTAAAAAGATCTAGAAATATTCTTTTAGCTCATGGAAATAATTCCTTTCCTGCTCTTATCGAGAGCGTCTAGGTCAACGGTATTAAAGTCGGCGGTTAAATAGAAATTAAAACCAACGATAAATCATCGAAGGCGCCTGGTAGCCGTTGCTCGGAAGAGTCACGATCAGAGGGAAAGGGACGACCGCGTAGGAAGCGTTACCTACACATAGGAATTCAGAGATGTCTCCATCACGAACGACAAACGACCGACACGAATCTCGACGCCGTCAGAAGAGTTATATTTTGACCCCGGTTAGCATACCAAAGCTGCATTATATTACACGAGCCTGTGCCCTCGCTATTATAATGAATATCTTTGCCGGGCTATAAGCATATATGTAAAGCACGCGCGTTTCCATGGGGTGTCGCGGTCGATCTCATCGGCGACTAACCACACCACAACGTATCGTACCCACATCGTACTCGCATACATCGTTCTATTTCTTCGGACACAGGCTGATCCAGGAGGATCATCATCTTCCTCCTCCTCCTCCTCCTCCTCCTCCTCCTCCTCCTCCTCCTCCTTCTCCTCCTCCTCTTCTTCTTCTTCTTCTTCTACGTCGCCGTCGCGGTCGACGTCGAGCCGCGGAGATATCATTTGAATTTCAATGAATCATGTGGGTGCAAGTGTCGCCTGTATTCATTCACGGTTTACATCCATACGTACGAGTCGTATACAAGAATACGCACACGTTTCGTCGAACGTCTCGAGCGACTGCATACTCGAGCATGTTCGTATGTATGTAAAATATCGTCCCCCCTCCCCTCGCGTCCTCCTCCACTCGTTGGTCCGCGTGGAAAGAGGAGACAAATGTCGGAATTCTCTTGGTTCTTTTTCCACGGCGCATTCACGGTCTCGCGTTCGAAGCCGACACAAAGGTGTCTGTTGCGATTCAAGCCGCGGTCACAAAAGGAGATTATCTCCGATCGTCCTTTGTCGACCGATTTTCCCCGTGTCGTTGGTGCGCGCGACTATTACGGATAGTTCCGTTCCCCTTCTCCGTGGTAGCCGTATCAAACCTCGTAATTTTTCTTGCAGGCATCAGTGAATGGGACGTTGCTCATGGTCGGTATACCTCTTAGCGGTCGGTTCTTCTTCTTCGTACTTTCGTCACGTGGACAAGACAACCTGTTGGAAAAGGAGCGTGAAAGGAGGCTAGGCGAGGATCATTGAAAACCCCAGTGATTTTTCGCCTCGGGGATTTTCATAAAACCAGAGACGCGCTACACAATCGTTCGTTTTAATTTCCTCCGCGAGGAGAGAGGAGGCACAATGCCCGGGATTTTTCTCTCTTTTTTTTTTCTTTCTTTCTTTCTTTTTTCTCACCGACGCGAGTTCGAGTCTCTTATGCAAATGCTCGTTCGAAGGGATTCCACGATGCAGTCGTTCATGCTAGGTAATTTATATGGGTTCTACAGCGGCGCGGTTCGTCGCGTTCGTCTCGCCTCATTAGCGTCTCTCGCGCGCCAATTATCCACGCCTCGGGTTCCGAAAGAATTCGGTTTTAGAATCGTCGCGGCCAAACTGTCCAACAATTCCGCTTCTTCTTCTTAATATCCTCGTAACTTTCGAAACTGCCCGAGTTATTACGCGGCCGTTCTATCGCGCCGATAACGCGAAAGGTATTGCTCATGGCGAAGAAATGGTGCGCGACGTCGCGCAGCGTGCGTCCCCCTTTGATGTTTCACGGCGTTGTCAAAAGTTCGCGCGGCCCGCGATTCTCCTCCAGGTCGGCGTCGTTAACCGCTCGAAATCTTCCGATGAACGAAACGAAGGAGACGCGAGAACTCGGCGCGCCACCGTTTCCGTGATTGCAGGTGTTGCATACGTGTTACGTGGCTTTTGTTCGTGGAAAACAGAGCGAGGAAGACGCTCGGTGTACTTAAAGGAACCGTCGCTGTGTGAGTAATACGACATCGGCCGGTGTAAGTGCATACGGCGCTTGTCGTCGTCCGATCGGCGCTTTTTACCGCGCGGAATTCCCCAAAGGTGACCGGACATTGCCACCTTATCCCGAAAATTACACATAATAGCCGGCAGCGAGTGATCGCAGCTGCCGAAAAATGACGGTTACATCGAATATCGTCTCTTTCGCAGTATACACGCGTTTGCCCTCGTTGCGATCGCACACGACGAGATAATCAGCGAAACAACGCTCATTGTTCGAGAACCGTTCGTTTCGTAGAACATTCTTTTCAATGGCACCGTGAAATTGTCGATGGCAGTTGATCGTGATGAAATTTGATGGACGAAGAGATAACACCTTGGGAAGAGACGATGCGCTCGATACGCGATCCGTTAGCTTTGGTAATTTGTTATCCGTCTGAAAGATACAGATTTCCGTATATTACAAACGTTCGACCAATGCTTGTCGACTTGGTTGACAATTTTAGGATCTGTGCGTTCTGTCCTGTTGAGGTTATCAGATGTATGCGAATACAAAAGGTACGCGCGGATAAAGTGCAGAGTGGAAAATATAATTTTTAAATACCGAAGTGTAAATACGAAGTGGCGATACGATTGAGCTGCTTCAGATCCGCAGGCTAGCAGCGTTACCCTATAACCGAAAACCTTGAAGCCATCGTTACCTGTCTACGGTTTATGGTTTGCCTTCGACCCAATCTTTTGTCCGTACGCTGTCGATGGCCTCGTGCGCTTGACAAAAGTAAAAGATCAGACGTAGAGTTTTCTCTAAAGAGTGGCGACCACTTCGACGTGGCCGAAGCGATATCTAGTATGTCTCTCCTTAAACAGATATACACGCAGTCGTTGTTGATGAAGTTGCGGTGCAGTTGCTTCTCTCGCTCTTAAGAACCTTCACCTTCGGATCGATCGTGATACGCGAAACGCGCAACGTGCCCCTGGTCATGGGTCTTCTTTCATCGGTGCGGAGGAAAGGTGGAAGACCGCAAACGAGCTAAGACTTAAGGTCGTCGTGCCGTTTATTAAATTATTCCGGCCTGTCTCCGCGACGAACTCGCTCTCGAACGAAATTAATTTCGTCGCCCGAGGATGCAACGAGGAGGAACGAGCGCGCATGGTCGGTGGGTGCTTTCGCTCTCGCGGAGAGATTCGCACGGAAAGGAAAGGGAGGAAGAAAGGCACGCGTGGGACGCGTCATTTGCTTAATTGCGCTATCCACGAGACACGCTCGTTCGCATTATTCGACCACGCGTGCAGCCGCGACGACGCACGTGAGTCAAGAAGAATTCGAGCTGACAAATAGAGCGAGAGAAAGCAGCCTGTCTTTGCTACGACCAGCCGTTCTTTTGCCAGAAGGATCGAACGCTATACAGACGGTGGAAGATCTCTGTCGCAATCTGTATGGAAGCTACGCTTCAAAAAAAAAAAAAAAAAAAACAAAAAAGAAAAAAAGAATACAAACTACGTTTGTATCGGCACGATGTAACTTTATTGCGCTATTTGCATACGAAGAGTACGCTGGAAGAACGCGATAAGAGCGTTTTTGTTGACTTTTTGATTTTGATGCCGCTTGCTGAGCAAGATAATCGAAGGGTAACTTGTCAGATACAAGTATCTCGAAAGTATGAAATTTTCCGAAACATCGTTTTCGAATACGTCGCAAAAGCGCGTATTTCGTTTCGTAGCCAAATTAAAGAACCGTTTTGATAGAATTGAACGGATTATTGAATTTTTAAGTCGTTTATCGCGTCTGCTTTTTTTCCTGGTTTTTATGTAACAGACTAGAATAGAGCCAGCTCTGGCTCGCGTTATCGCCATTTCCTCGCGACCATTACGAAGATACCGCGCCATTGTCTTATCGATAACGTCGTTGTTCCATTTGATTTTGTAACTTTCCGTAAATGCTCTGATATCTTTGAACGGGGGTGTAGTATTTGGGAACGTGGTACGGTCGTAGGAAATACACTACCTTTAGTCACCTCACTGATGGAATTCGGGGACTGGACGATCTCGATGAGTCGAAACATCCCGAGCACGATGTCGTTCGGGATATTTACGGAACGTTTGAAAGCGGAGAACGGAAAATGGGAAGCAGAGATCGAGTGGCGCAAGAAACGGGACGTCTCGTGGGCCAGCAGCGATGGAAGGACGACGGGAAGAAGAAGATAGAGAGAGAGAGACAGAGGGTGATCAGTCTACGAAACGAGCGAGATGGAGCGAAGGGGTGGGGCGTTGCCTTTTGACACGACATGTGTCGGTCGTCTCTCGCGCGAGATCTAAGACTGGTCTGGCTTCCGCTAATCCGAGAATCGGGCCTTTTAATGCGAGGCGAGTTTCGCGATTATAAATATCAGAGATACCGGGAACCCGGCCACGGGGACGTCTAGACTCTAAATGAAACCGTCGCCGTTAAGGGGGTGCGGCGCAAAAAGAGCTCGACAGCTCAGGGAACTCGTGTTTCTGCTCTTTTTCTCGCGTAAACTGGTCGAATCGAGCCGCGTGATACGATTTAAAAGGTCGCGCATAAGGGACGGATTCAACTGGTGAAGAGGAGGCTCGACGCTTCTCCTCCAAGATTATTACGAGCGCAGTTAGCAGCTTTTTCGCATGCTGTATATGCGTTTGGATCTGTACGCTCGGTGCAAAAGCGCGTTTTAAATTACCATGGTGTCGAGGATAGCAGAAGAATTACGAGCTACGGCAGCTGGCAGCTGCGAAGGGCCAGAGGCTCCTCGTCCCAGACGGTATTAGGACGCGGGCGAAAGACGAGTGGACGAACCTGGAAAAGGGGTTGGATCGTACGAAGTACGGTGAAAGGGACCATCCAAAGTGCCTGGCAATGGCACGCGACTCGTTCCGGGTATATAGGAGCGTTTAGCGAAACAGGGTGACGATCGTACGGCGGGTAATTTTAGGAGAAGTCATCGGCTACCGTCGTCGTTCCTGCAAACCATCCACGTGGGCCGCTGCCTCTGTGCCGCATTGTTGCGTTACTGGGAGTCGTCGATAATTTTAGACGAGGAAAACGAGGGAAACGTTTTCCGTATTTCGATATTAACCGAGGCAAAGCTAACCAGTTTCAGGGTATATATATAGAGAGAGGCTGTTTCTCCCCGAAACGAAGGGATCGTCATTCGACTCGACGCCATCCATTTCGTCTGGCCAGTTTTAGAGAAATACGGTGCTGCAGCTTTTCTATTCGAAACCTTATCTATCTGGAGAAAAATAAATCAACCGGGACAAAGCGTAGTAGGATTGCGTAGTAGGATCCAAAAGGGTGTGTATTACGTAGCTTTTCCTGGATACGCTCGGTCGTTTCGTTCTATCTAGCACGGTCGCCATTATCATGCTCGCGAGACAAGCCTGTACCTTTTGGTAGCCGACCACGGAGAAAGGAGAAGAACGTCTTTTCGTGTCCCTTCCAAGATGCCCGAGATTATCTTTGACCACGGCTGCTCGAATCCTCACCGAGCAAATACGTTTTACCGGCTATCGTCTGGTCAACGACTGTCTAACGCCCGAAGATGCTGCTCCCGTTTCGCGAAAATTGCGCGGTTTCGTCGAACGAACGAACGAACGAACGAACGAACGAACGAACGCCACGGAATCGATTCTGCAGGCTGCACGCACGCAACCGACCCGTTTAATTATGTATTCGATCGCAAGGCCGAGATAATTGGGAAGCAATCTATTGCGTGCATAATTCCTTGTACATAAACCCCTTCGTGTACAAACGAAACGCTCCGAGCACTAAACGAAAGACCTATGAACTACTAACCCTTTTTAACGCGTATTGGCACACGATGAGACCGGATCGTTCGAGAAATCGAGTTCAATCGAGCGTGCAAACGGGGGCGGCATCCCTGTTCTTCGTGGAGCACGTGCCACGCTTTGTACGCCATTTACTCGATAAGCGCGACAACCCGTGCACGAGCAATTTCGTCCAACACGCATCGTGGTTCGGCTTTCTCGCAAATGCAGCCAGACGAGAGTTGCGTCTTTGAAAGTAATTGAGGAGCTTTCCAAAGGAGGGGCTCGTAAGACACGACGGATCGCGAATCGGATAGATCGCTTCTAGATTACGTTGCTTCTAATTTTTTAACACCCGCTACGTGTAAATTCCCAGAGAAAACAAAACGATACAGGCGGAAATAGATGATCGTTGAATAAATAGGTTCGCGTCGAGATGGTTTGCGATTCGAACGACGAGTTAATTCGTCTTCCTTGGTTAATAGATCAGACAGTCTTCCGAGTCAGCGAATCTTCCTAACGAACCGATCGTTCGTCCAGCTTTCGAACAAATGTTCTTGTAAATGTAAAAACTTGGCACGGGCAATGGTAAACAAAATAATTTTTGTAGACGATAATTGAAAGGAAATTTAGTTCTTGCAACTTGCTTGTAAACGGGAAGAAAAACTTAATTATAGTTCGCAAGGTGACTTCTGTCTTGTTTCTTCGGATCCTTAGACCACCCTCGAGTCGTCGTCTATCGCTTCCGTCTGTGCAGCAGCAGTTCGCGATATTAATTATCCTGTTCACCATAGCCGTCATCGTTTTCGATCTCAGGCTATCTCGAATGAACGAAGGCCGCTAAATAAGAGCGCGGTAAGAGTCGCTTCGCCCTCTTCCACATTCCGCCCGTACGTGCGATTGCGTGCAACGTCGCGTGCACCGATGCACCGTACAATGTGTAGGAGATCCCTTATCCCCGATGAACATCTTCTTTCACCGCGTGGTCTCGTTCACCGAGTACTACTTCCACTACTACTGTCCTCCCTACTAACCCGCACCAAATAACCTCGCGATGGAATTTCGCTGGAAATCATCGTGACACGCCGCTCGAAACTTTGCCATCTTTTGTTCCGACTTTAAGTGGGAAAAATTTGCAGGATCATATGTTCACGAGTCGAATAAAATAGCCGGAGAAAAAAACATTGGTTACAATGTTTATATAGTAAATGAAACAGACCTCCGTTTAGTTGCTGATACTTTACTCGTACATTCATAAGAGTACAAATTTGTGTAAACATAGGCGGTTCTAATCGCGCTTCGCCAAGATGCTGAAGCATACCAGAACGCGAAACGCTGCATTCATTTTCGCATAAACGTAAACACGTGTTTCACGCACATAGCTGGTCCTCTATAAATAGAATCGTAAATCGATCGTCCACCGATGCCTTTTACCGGAAGCACTCCTCTTCTCTAAAGAGGAAAATACACCGAACCGTGTTAAAAGAAACGGTAATGTAGCTTCTTCTCGCGGAACAAGCCGTAGAAACGTAAGATAAAGAGTTATCGGTGGAGTATCGGCGGGAATCGCTTTACTTTTTACGCGGTTTTTATCGCACCCAGAAGAACAAGCAGCCTGAAGTTCCTTAAGTGCCCTACCGCAGGAATGTTCTTTGGTTGTTAGTAACACGAGCGATCCTTCGGATAATCGGTAACCGGGTGAACATATTTCGACGTTTCAAGAATTTTCCCTCCCCTCCCTCCAATGGTGGTGGCGAGACACAACGGCGTTCTGGTTTAAGGGAAGGGCCAGAAGCGAGGAGTCGGAGAAACCATCGAGGGGTTGATAAGATCGTGCGTCGTAAACCGTTAAGTATCGGACAGCGAGTAGGAGCGAGGCTGACTGAAAAGGAAAATATAGGAGCGTGGGACGGAAGCGGATGTAGCGGCCATAACTTCCTCACGGACCTACCTACTTGGCTCGCTACCCTGCTTGGACCATGATAGATTCTGCGGTCTCTGCCTATAGCACTTTGTTTTACGTTCCACTTCGCTCACCGTACACCATGGATGATCGATAAAAACGAGAACCATTGTAAATCAACCTGGCCGACATTTGTATGGCGAAGGAAACCGGCATGGCGTATCGTCGCGTTGTCATAATTCGTAGCGCGTGCGAGATGCTGGGATAATCGCGATGGCGAAGATCGCGATGCGTTCGCCTTGCGATCGTTTCGCTACGAATTACACGTGGGCCCGCGCGAACTGTGTAAAAAGACACGTGGAACTGTTGCGTAAAATCGCACCTGCGCGTCTCGTTCGCAGAAAGTCGGTCGAGATAGCGTGCAGGATGCGTGCGCTCGATGATTAAGGCGCACCGTTAAGATACATCGATTCGATATCGAACCGACCGTAGATCTTACGCCGGGGGAATATGGTCAGAGAAGAAGCACTGTGAACTCTGGCTTTGAAAGTTTCTCGAGACCGAAGCTCGTTCGATTGAAATGCAAATTTTCGCGAGCGTTCGATCCGTTGGACGGTCGTCCGCGAATTTCAGCGGCGCTGTAAGGCGCTAGGAGCAAGGCGCGCATTTGCAATGCAAAATGATAAATGAGATCGGAGCCTGGCCGGAGTAGCTGGACTGCGGATCGACGCGATATCGGGAACGAGGAATTACGAGAGAATCATTAGGGTATCTTTAATCGATCGTACTAAACGTACGCGCACCGTATGCTATTAACGGTCGCCGAGTGTGACCTCTCCCCCCCTTTAATCGATCGTTTTAATGACCGTGCCGAGCGATCGAACTATCTCGATGGTAATTAATGCGATCGACGATGAAAAATGATCGGGCCGAGCGAGCGGCGCGCGCGTTCAACTCGATGCATCCACACTGCGTTTCGTTCTTTCTCTTCCGCTCTTTGTGATTTTATCGAACGGCCTGAGCGACATCTCATCTACTCCGACTCTATTTTTCAGTCATGATCGCGGTGATCGATGCGAACGTAAATGAACGATACAAGACGAAGTCTAGTTACAGATCACGAGGGGGTTGTTACGTTACCCGGACGCGTTTAAACATGTAGAAACTTTGGCCACATTTTCGGCAGTTGAACGCAAATGGTAATTCGCGTCGCGACGCTCGTTCCCTTTCCCGCGGCTTCGGTGTTTCCGATCTTTCTTCCTTGCTGATTTTCTACGCGGCATTACGCAACGAAAAATGTCTCTCTGTCAACTTTCACGTATTCCATTCTTCGATAAATCATACCGGGAAAACTTACGGAGCTTCGATCTTTCGAAACGGTCGAAACTGGTTTATCTACGTGGTTCGAAAAGAGTCTGTATTCTTTCGTTAGTAAAATTCTAAAACACCATTCATTTTATAATCACGATATCGCAAAACTACGTTGACGTTTCATTTTTACCGTGTTTGCTCTTGAATCGCCAACACACGGACCATTTGTCCATCGATTCGTCTTGTGACAACGTAGTACGCGATCTTTGGGCGGCTGTTAATATTCGCGTCGCGGCAATCGAGACAAATTGAAATCCTGCGGCCGGCCGGTCAACGGCCATTCAACGATCTCCTCGCTACCTCGGCCTTTTGTGACGTGATTTAGTGTCTCTGGCGCATATTATTAGCGAGCCGATAATGGCACCGAGTCCGAGATCGTTCGGTGAATCCGTAATACGGTTCCGCGGCGGCCGTGGACCCCTTTTCTTCGCTCGAGCAACCAAGAAAAACCAGTCGTCGTCTCTCTCTCTCTCTCTGCATCTGCATGAATTCGTTCCGTGCGTCCGTCATCGGCGCGGAAGAATGCCACTGTCGGGCTTTGCTTTCAACGAACCCTCTATACCTACGTGACGTCCAATGAATCTCCGCCGCGAACGTGGAACGAAATCCATGCTCTCACCTGTCTCTCGACTTTTTCGATTCTTCGCTTCCGCTTTGACAAATGCCCGTCGTTTGTTCTCCCAACCTGTGGATGTTCTTTGGAACACAGATCGATTCGATATTTCTTCTTCGTTTTTTCTTCCTATCGGCCTCTATCGTCGCGTCGATCAAATTGCATATCGTTCGCGTCGTTATTTTCGATCGGACGTTCACGCAAGATCGTGGAGACCGATCGTGAAACAATACCGCACGCTTACAGTTCCGTTTAGACGAGTTTGTTCGATGACAAACGATTTATATAATTGAAGTAATAAGTGTAGTCTATCACGTATTACTGTATACGTACCGCGATTTTTCATTCGAATAATAGGAGTTCGCGTTCGCGTAAGTGGATTCGAACGGCAAGAATAGTGTGTTTTATCGGGGCTGAATTAAACCGTCGTTTAAATAAATGCTAACAGAACAGCTGTTCGTTCTCCAAACCGATGTACGTTCTCTGGAACGTGGATCGATCCGATTATTCCTCTTTCGTTTCTTTTAATATCGCGTCGTATCAGCGCGTGGATCGGAACGGCTATCGTCCATGCCATTATCTTCGATCGAACGTTCACGCGAGATCGTCAAGGTCAACCGTGAACCAATTATTCGGTGAACGCCATTTAGCGCCATTCGTTTGCCAACCCGCAATCGACGTTACACGATTTTCTGGCAACGTGTCGCGATTCTTATCGCGAAGAACAACATCTCGAGCGTAAGTTTTCGGGGGGAAGTTGCGAATCGCGTGATCGATCGAAGATAAATTGGAGACGTTTGACAAAATTGTCCAGCCGCCTGGCACGCTCTCTCTTTCTTCTTCGCGCCGTCTCGAATCGTGCTCAATTTCGAAGATAATTAAGGGACATTTCCGTGAAAGCAACGCGGTGCGCTTTCCCATCACGACGATTCGCTTTCGATCAAACGTCCCACACGCAGCCCAATGACCGATGCGATCCCTCTCCTCGGGGCTGGTTCGCGAGGCTTCGTTAGCTTCGAATTAGCCGAACATCTCGAGCATTACGCTTCCTCTCTGTAATTGTCCAATTTGCCAAGTTGGAAACCGGCGTGCACGCCACAAATCATTCGCACACCGGCAACCGTTCCCCTGTCTTTCGTCGTTTCAACCTCTCTCTTAATAATGTTATTAAAATCGTTAGCGCGTTCCAGGTACTCAACAGCGGCACACTTTGGCCACGCGTTCTTTCACGAATATCCGACCTCGAACTGGTTACGAATCTCGTTGAAATTACACCACGCTTGTCGCACTCCCCGCCTAAAAAGTTCGTCTTCCAGCTACGATTTTCGAGCAACTGACGACAGACATTAGAAGAGAAGCGTTTCTCGTTATTAATATCCGTGATTTTCCCTTTGAATCGTGCGCTACGAATTTTTGCTGAAACTTTGACAAACTCAAAGACCGCAACAGCGGTGAGCCATGCGAACGAACTTCTTCGAAAAGCTTCTCGTTGTTGTTTCAATCACGCCGTTTACAAGTCACGTTGATCGGCCGTGTAAATCGAAAATGAGAACGAAACGATGATACCGCGAACCATGGCATTTTTTAAATCTTCCTTGAAATTTCCTACTATCCATTTATTTATTGATCTTATAATCATGGTATCAGTTAATTTCTCTCCCACGAATTGGACGTTGGTCGCGTACTTATCGGTCTGACGCGTATACGCAGATTGATTCGTATAAATGTCCGTGTAATTGCGCGAAAGCCACGATTGGAAGGTGAAAAAATCGGTAGGGTAGCGGGTGTTAGCGTCGTGGATGGTCGACCCTTTCGGTGCTGTTTTCGTGACGGTGCACGGTCCATTTAGCGTCCTCCGGGGAAAAAGAAGGAAGAAAGAAGAAAGAGCGAAGAGGGGGAACGAGCGGCACGCGAAATACCCGGGCAGCTCGATGCGTGGCGGGTGGAAGGGAAAAAAGTCGACAGGAAATAGCGCGAGAGGCGAAAGGGCACGGTTTAACGCGATATCGCGTTACACGGCGACACGAGCAACCACGCCGCGATCACTATGTTGCCCGGCAGCGAGCCTCTCCGCTTGGAGCCGCTTCGTAAACGCGCGTGCATCGGGCTGTTGCGTGAATTCGCATCGGTCGCGTGCCACACCTGCGCTCGCGTGTTATTCGCGTTTATCGCCAGCCTCTGCACCATCTCGCTTTTAT
The DNA here is from genome assembly GCA_014825975.1 of Bombus haemorrhoidalis. Taxonomy (NCBI): domain Eukaryota; kingdom Metazoa; phylum Arthropoda; class Insecta; order Hymenoptera; family Apidae; genus Bombus; species Bombus haemorrhoidalis. The sequence goes on along the minus strand of CM026162.1, from coordinate 11,990,847 downwards.
ATTGGAAAAACATTTTCTCCCGTGCAAACGTATCGAACTTATACAGTCGCATCGACCAGTTGCTTGCGTACCGTAACGGAACTATTTTGAAATTTGTCAAACATTCGGACGGAATTGAATATTTCGTGGTGCGGTTGGATGCGTTCGCAGGTTGTATCGAACTTTCAGCCGCTGCCCACATACGTATAGACGTGAAACAGAATCTCTATATCGTCGAAATCTGTGAAATAATCCGTGCTTTCTAACCTTCGAACAACGATATTCTGTCGCGAAACAATGGCTAAATACGTACGTCAATCGAACGTAGGAAAAGGAAGGCACGGCAAGATGATAAAAAGCTTGAGTCCGTTTGGATGTTTTAAAATTATAAATATGACGCTTGACCGGTTAATTGCGGAATTTCGTTTTAGGAATCTCTCGTGGAATTAGGTCGTGGATTGGCCAGATAAATACGAGCAACGACGAGCCGAAGCTTTCGTTTGTCGTTTGTATAATCGTCAACCGCGGTTAAACGAAGGATTTCGAATTTTCACCCATTGAAAACGTCATCGTAACAACGAAGTCACGTTGACAAGATTGCATATCGCGTAGCTTAGCCACATTATTTTGCAAGTTATTTAAACGAGTTAGGTTTACGACAGAATTTAACATTCGCCGGTACAATTAGACGTTTGATATGTCCAGCTGTTGTAAAACTTTCAACTACTATGTATAGGCGTGAAACAGAACCGCACAGAGGAAAACGGAGTGGGAACGATAAATATCCGGGTGGTGAAACCGTGGCGGTTCGTGACCACCGGCGAACTTCGGACAAAACAATATTGTCACCGGCACACAGCGACGCTCAAGGCCCGACTCGTTAATGCCACACGGCAGCCATTGTTTCGAGCACGAATCTTCGCGGCCCATTTCGCGCCTCTCTAAACACTGCGTCGCCGCGAAAATTCCCTGTAGCCGAGAAAGCTTTGTCGTTCTTCCCTCGCAAATTATTCGGCGAGTCGCCAGCCAGTAACGATTTCCTTGGCTATAAAGTCGATCGAGAATATCGCGTCTCTTTACGCCGTTTGCCGCGCCGTTTCACATACGCTGGCCACTAAGAATACCTGTTTATTATATTATTATAGCTGTTTGTTATAACATCGATATAGTAATTAATCGGATTGCTAGTATGTCAAATTTCGTATTATTTGCTCGATAACAAAGAATCGTTTACGATTACAAAGACTCGAAAACCATGAAAATTAAAATTTGTTTTCGACAATGCACGACGACGATGTTCTGTGTCGTTGGTACACTGGCTGCGAAAGATATTTTCATACCGTTGTGTTTCTTTTATCATTTACAGACAAATTATAATCAAGTCCAAGTAAATTAAACATCGCGTTATTTTTCCTAACTCTTCCACTTTGTTAGAAAAATTTGATACTGCGAAAATGAAGGGAAACGCTCTATTGGAAAATGATGGTATAAATATGTACCTTCTACGATCGTTGTACGTTTCTTCCTTTTCTTCGGAAAAACGAAGAAGTTCTCTCCTTTCAAAAATCGAATACAATGGCCTAAGACCTAAGAGAATTTTTATTTCCACTAACGAGTGGAATACGAGTGTTCGCAAAGAGTCTCTCTCTCTCTCTCTCACACTCTTTTTCTCGGAGTATTCGCGCACCTGGGTCCCATTGGTGCGGCGCAGAGTACCTTTTGTTGGCCGCCGCGGATCGTATTAAAAGGCTTGAGGTCATCGCGAGCAAACGAGCGAACGGAGACGTAGTCGGTGGTGAGCGTGAGCTGGACGGAGTGCGGGCGCAACGCGTTAACATTGTTTGAAAGCCGAGTCTTTGATCTGAGCCCGGTTGGCGTACATCAGTCGGGTTTTATGCCTACCAAGAATTCGCAGCCCCTCCATCAGTGGGTAAACATTCGGACTTTGGTACCATTCAACGATTTAGTAGGGTCCTCGAGTCGGCTTCGAGACCCTCGGCGCCCTCCGCCGCGAACGTTTTCGACGGGTCGCTTGTTTCGATCGCACCGCACCGCACCGCGCGCGTGCCTTTCTCCGTACGAACAGATCTCCAGCCATTTGATCGCCGCGTATCCGCTGATATGCCGTCGCGAGCCGCTCCGCGAGACGCGGGCTATTCTCGTGGCGCGCGGCCATCTGAAAGCCGTCCAAATAGCGCGATTCAATTTTCCCGTTAACTGCAGACCGTCGCGAGCCTTCCGTTGCCTTCTCTCTGGCGGCCTACCACTGTCTTTCGCTAATTGGGAAAAAGGAACGAGACGAGCTGCGCAGCCTCGCTAAGGATTGCTCGTCGTGCAACATTCTCGTCGCACTAGGCTGCGCGACTTTGTCATCTTTCGCTTATTACCGTGACACGAGCTTCCTTCGCCAAGTAGAACACGAACAAATACAAGATAGAAGAAGGGGGGTTATAGATTGCCCGGAAGTGTTCGGTTTTCGAGAAGGTTTGGCGCACGAGGGTTGACAAGCCGCAAACTCGTATAGCGAGGGAACCTCGTTCATGAAGTCATTAAGGTAGATAGATCGAGCCCGGGTTCTGTTCTCGTTTTCACGAAAGCTTTCGGGCTCTGTGTGCCTGTGTGATACACAAGTCGTCGCGTACGACGCGCGTACACGCATAGTCGTACGTGTACCGGGACAGAGGAACGGGCTCGTATGCGTGAGCGCCCCTTAATGACGGGGCACGCTCGGGTATAATGCGCGGGGCGGACTTTGGCGCCTCCCTAATCAATTAATCAGCGAATCTCGCTTTTATCTGCGCCGTGTAACCACGTAATTTTCTCCTTCTCGGTTTATTAGGAGCCGATTAAGGAGCATTCGGCCTCGAAGGGAGACTCGAGAAGGGGAGAGCCCCGGCTTCGGCCATTCCCACCCCGGGGGAATAAACTCCGACATGGGACTTAATTGCGGACAATACGGAGTTCCCGTAACCGGGACGCGTCTTCGACGGAAGTAGCTCGTTCATAGTACACAAGGGTCACGGTGTTATCGCTTTATCGATCGACGACTAACCTCTTTCTCTCTCTTTCTCTCTTTCTTTTCTACGTACATGCACGTATCTTGCTTGCGATCTGTTATACAAAGAGCGCGAGCCGAAGAGGTTCGCGCCTCGGTGAAACGATATAAACGCGCAGTTTGTCGTCAATTATAATAATCATGGTGGTTTCACGGTTTGACGTGCGAGGGGATCTCTCGTACGTGTACGAGGTCGGCCAGGAAATAACTGTCGCGAGATCTTAATCGGTACAAATATCAATTAGGATAAAATAATTACTCGTCGAGCGGACCGTGACTTCTCTAATCCTCGGCTATCGCTATCTCGACAGGTATCGCGCCGCGTAACGAAGCTCGTTCGTTATCGTCGAATTAACGAGCTTTTCTCGATGTTACCATTGTCCCGCGCGACTCGAATCGAGAATCGAGAGAAGACGGCAAGGTAAAAAAGCGACAAGACGATAGGAAGAGAAATAGAAAGAGAGATGAAACGAACGGAGATGTCGGACGAAGGGAAAGGGCGGACGGAGGAAGAACCGCAAAACAATAACTCGCGCGTCGAGTCGATCCGCAGAGAGATCGCTTACGCTTCGCCAGCAGAGTAACAGGGAACGTGGAAGGGTAGGGAGAAGAGAGAGATCATCCCCGTGGTCTGCTCCTCGTCCGTTAATGCGTTGCCACGAAGATCTATGGACTGCCCGTAGTTTATATGCTAATCCGTAAAGAGTGTTAAATACTCGATCATTTATCACGCCATCGCTTCTCCACCCTCCCTTTCCATCCCTCATCCCCCTTCTCCGAAGTCTCTTGCTCTTTTGCCTCCTCCTTCGGTTCCTCCTTCTTCCCTCTGGCCCGGCATTCGTCGGTCGACCATTCGAGTAGCTTCGAACGCGTTGTTCGAAACCTTCTTCACACAGTTTCTCTCTCCCTTTCCATTCCTGCTGGCTTTAGCGCCTTCCAGGCTACGTTTCACCCCCGCAAACCGACAACGAGTAATTATTATTCTTCACCCCTTCGACCATTCCGCTCGCCTCTTTTTACCTCGATTCACTCGGTCGAACCTAAACGCTGACCAACGAAAGAGAAAAAGATATTCAAGCTTCGCCATTTCCACCATTTTTCATGGTGTAACGCCGCATGGATGCGCGGTACAGTCCCTTCTTGGAATTACACTAAGGTCACGGTAGATGCGATTCTCGGTCCGTACGAATTTCGTGTTGCACGACATCCAGCGCGTTAAAAATTACAATTTTCTAATACAGATCTACGTAAACAATATGAATTCAACGCGACCGATAATAAATAATATCGCTTTTTGATACTTGGATAGTGAATGGCGCTGGCTACTTGTACGTTCGTTAAGCTACCCTTTGATCTTTTGGTAATAACAATTAGAAAATCAAAATTACCCGACGAAAGATATAACGTAGCCAGTTGAATAAAAATCGACAGTATACGAGACGTGACGGAGAGAATCGTATGACAATCGCACTGACCCTGGACAAATTTAACAACGAAATTTAACAAATTTAACGATCTTTCATATTATATCGCGTATACGGTTTCGTCTCGACTCACAGAGCAAAGTACAATTTCTTTCCTGAGGATCACGCTAACGAAATAAACGATTACGACCGAGACCCAGAATCTCGGGTGTACGGTTTCGTACTACGCGGTTCCCATGTACGAATTCCTGCGCTGGTTTCGACCGTAACGATGTCGTGGCATGGTGTTGAAAGTGAGATAAAATTAGTATAGCGTGAAAGAGAAAGAACGAGGGTTATCGGTTTGATCAAGAGTCGTCGCGCATCCCGCGAGTAGGAAAGTGTTTACGGGCCGCGAATCGGCAATTCGAAACGAGATTTACGATTCACCTCGGATAATCCAATAAGCCGCGAACGATGTAGCGTGGGCGCAAATGATGGAAGTTGGCCAGCTGGTCCACCATGCGACCACCGTGGATCAGTACTTATCGTCGTGTGCGCGTTGGAAAAGGCGAACCGACTCGCGCCGCATTCTGTCCGCTCGTAATAATCGTCAACGTCGATTTCGAGCGCGGCGAATGATAAATCACGGCCCAGACCACGCCGATCGTATCGCGCCTCTCGTGGAAACTTCGCCGGCCAATAAATCTTCGCCGCGCCCGTGAAAAAATCTAGTCTCGCCGTTTCGCTTCGGCCCCGATTGTCGGCGAAATAGCATTCCGCGGTAGTCACTCGGTTGAGATATCTCTACACGCGATTCTTCGTTGCGTTACTCTTGCAACTACTCGAAAGGACGAAGCTTTCGGGAGCTTCTCTTTGGCGTAGAATTCTGCTTCTTGCCGCTGTTGACGCTGTCTCCAACGTATAGCTGCTAATATCATGACTAGCATGCGCGACACGAGTACTTGTGACACGCGGTCTATGGATTCTTACGTTGCTCTACGTTACTCGTGTTACTCCGAAACGTCGAAAGAGAAACGTCTCGTCCATACCGGCGACTTTTTCGAGTAACATGCGACAACGACAAAAGATCGCTCGAACGTTGCTTCATCGCGAGCACGAGACTTTAACGAGTATTTCGTTGCTGTCTTCTGTCTTACGATTTCTTCGGTAGCTATTTAAGCGAACGTTACTCGCTCGCTCGTTACAATATCGTTTCGAACGACGTAACATTCAACTATAACGAACGAACCATTTTTAGCAAATGAAACTATTTTTAAGTGACAACGACGGTTTTCACGAGTTAACGTAACCAACCACCGTACTGCAAGTGCTTAAATGCACTAAATATAGTATAGCGTGCATAGATGAGACAAAAAATATGGTGCACATGTATCAACGCTTGGAACGCACCTGTACGCGTTACCTGGTTGCATCGAGGCCTGCACGTGCAGCCGATCGGCAATTTTTCGTACTTAGCTACTCACGCGGCGCTTGCTTACGTGCTCGAGGAGCGTACTCGAGATTCAGTCGTCTCGCGAGGAGACGACGAGTGAAAGAATTGCCAAGTGGAGGTGGGAAAGAAAGAGCGGGGGAACGGCGTACCGGTATTCTAAAATTAAGCACCAGACGAATGCGTCTGACACGCATCTACCGAGAATCACTTTAGTGTCTCCGGTAACCAGCACCTCCCTTTATTACGAGAGATCCTCGAGTGACTGGCTACGAAGATCGTCCGCTTTTCATCGTTTACCGGTAAAAAAAAAAAAAAAGAAAAAGAAGAGAAAAAGAGAAAGAAGGAAAATCGCGCACGCAACGATGCACACAAGCAAACAAACCATCCTCGCGGTACTCTCCACGATCCTGTCCCGTTTCCAGATGAAAGGTACAGCGTAGGATCCTCGAAAGTCACCGAAGACGGATACACCTTTGTTACCTTGTCTCGGAGAAACATTCGCTTTCGATCTTACCGGTTCTTGTCGTCCTATATCGGTCCATTAATTTATCGTAGATCGATCGGAAATCTTATTTCCAGGCCAGCATTTTGTATATACAACGTCCTTCAGTTTTAAAGACCGTCGTCGTATTTCTCACTTGTATCATCGACCTGTGACAATCTCTATAAAGGCTTTCCCTAACCAAAATACAAACAAGTGCCAGGTGTAGTACATAGATACGTATAATGTCAGCGACTTGCCTCTGTTTCTTTCTTCTCAATGACGTTTAGTACCGTGTGACAGGACATTACCTGCGAATGGAAGTTTGTACGGAGTTTCACCGTACTTGTTCGTAAGCTGAAATATGTCAACGAAGGTTTTTGGGATATCACGGAGATTGCGCGGCTCGAGGCTCGATTGATGAGCTGGCACGAAGCGAACAGTCGACGACGTGGCGCTATTAGATCGTCGATTCGTAGAACGTCCATCCGTCTGTACGGTACGAGCTCATTAGACCGCATTTGAGCTTGATTAATTACGTTTTCGACGAGAGCCGTCGTCCCTTCGGCGAGGCCAGACCGAAGGTGCACCTTAATCCGGTCCTCCGTAGACCCTAGGCCTCCCTTGTCGGTATCGGCGATTTTAAGAACAATGTTCAGATTCAGAAGCAATATATTATGTAGAAACGGCTCCCTGTGCGCAGGTAAGATAATTCTCCGGTAGAGACCAGATAGCCTCTTAGCCAGGGATTAGAAACCGTCAGGTAGACGAGGTGCACGACCAAGTTTCTCTTTTCCTACCAGTCACGGTACTGTTTTCGACCTCTCTCGCCTTTTTTTTTTTTTTTTTTTTAGCAAAATTCCAAGAGTAACCAATATTTGAGGCAAAGAGAATAAGCGAACGATCGGATTTCTTTTTATAAAATATATAATAAAATGTACCAAAAGTACCACCGAACGTCGCTTTTTACTAATTAATTTCGAACCTGCATATAGCAAATGGTAATATTTTATTTCACGCGACGAGCGTACTCGTCAATAGAGTTTCAAACGCGGTTAACAGAAGAATCGTAAGGAAGGAGAATTTCGTATATTGCGAGGAAACAGTTTCCTACGTTATACAATAGCATATAATTATTTGCAAAGACACGGTGACCCGGTGAAAAATGGCATTAGCCTCGGTGAATAGATTCGTGCACAAATTTAGGGCGTGTCGAGATAAAACAGAGGGTTTGGTGAACAGCTTGGCGGGGAACCGGGGCCGAAGGATCTGCTCCATACACTGCAAAGCACAGATAGGAAGAACAGCAGACGGAGAGAGAGTGGCGTCGGTAGGACCGTGACGGTGAGAAAAAGAGGCCTGCAGCGAACCCAGGAAAAGCTTGCCAGCTAGTTTTTCGGCAGGCCAGTTTCCAACGAGCGTCGCCTCAACGCGGTCTCGTTTTACGCCGCACGTGACTTCAACGAGTAGCCTTTATCACATGACAGAAACCATGTTTATCGAGTGCGGTTCGTACGTTGATGATTCAGCCGCGAAAAATCGTGTACGCGCTGGTGGTAACTCACGCTCGCCGAATGGTACCGTAGGACATTGAGTCATCGTACATTTTGTCGATGGAAATGGAGGACGGGACGCCTGTCAACGGTTTGTCCGTTAAGAACGCCAGGGATACTCCGGCGAACATGGTGCACAAGGTGGGTTTTTAGCCTTCTGAAAGACCTTGTACGTAAGATAGTCGGATAAATCATGCACGAGAGTCTAATTAGAAGACGGTTCGCGTTATACGACGCTGGTTTCTTCATTATCGGCCTTGCGAGGCTCGCGAGCACTCGGTATCGCCTCGATCCTCGTAACGATCGATTAAAAGAGAACACGGCTTTCGGATGGCATGCGTGCATCGGACGAGCGTGCTCTCGTTTTGCCGCATAAACTCGCGCACGAAAAGAAGCCGAAATAGAATTCACGGTCCGGGGGAGCGGTGCCCGTAAATGAGCGGCTTGGCAAGGGGTGAAGCGCGAGAGAGAACGAGAACGACGACGACGACGACGACGACGACGACGACGACGACGACGACAACGACGACGACGAGGCAGTGGAAGGAGAGGTCAAGGGAGGGGGCAGTGGGGGAAGTCGAGCAGCCAGATAATCGCGGGCGTTAAACTTTTATAGGCCTGATTTTCATTTATATGTTAAACACGTCATAACTCGGTGAGAAGGGAAGGGAGATCGAGCGTTGTACGGTGCGCGCGCGCGAGTTTTTCGACGCGTGTGGGTTTGGTTTTCGTGCAGGTGTGCGCGTCTGGATCGCAGGTAAGGGATCGAAAGGCGGCGCGGTGTCGGAGACGAGGCAGAGACTTTTATTTCTAACAAATGAGCGGCAGGTATGACGATATAATATAAAAAGATCGGCGGAGAAAAGCAAAGAAAGAGAGGGAGAAAGATAGAAGAGGAGGATGGGAGGAAGAAGCGACACCTGATTAATCGTCTTTTTATGGCTGGTAAAATATCGCCGCGCGTAACGACACGGGAAAGGATACATAGAAAACTTTTAACTGACAGATATGATTTTCGGTGAATCCTTGTTCTCGCCGGGTTCGTCTTCCTCCTCCTACCCCGAAAGGGTTATTGAAATATTTGGCTGTTTTTTGTCCCGAGCGGATTTCGTTCCGCCAAGCCGCTTACGCGCCAAGCCCAGGAAACGTCCGATTAATATTCCAGCTCGCTCGTTGTCAGCAACTTACAGGTCGGTTCGTTCTTCTCCTCGCATATTTGAAATTTAACCGATCTCTCATTGTGTAATTTGTTGATAAAGCGGTATATCTTTTGGTAATGGTATCAATTTATACTCGCTTCACGGTGTCGCGTCGTCGCCGTCACCGTCACCCCAGCAAGACCCCGTGAAAGGGTCACGCTCGAAAACGTATTCCACGTCGTCCTCTTGGTCGCGCGGTCTTTTCACCGAGCTCAACAATATAACGTCTCGAAATCCCTTTGACGACGAGACAGTGTCGCCTCTCGGCTCCTTCCAGCAGACCGCGTGACAAATGGAGGCGGCGGAATACATTACGCGCCACTTATCCCTCAAAAATATAAACTAATAGGTATACAGACGTATAAATGAGAGACGTCGAGGCGCGGATGAAAGAAAGTGGGTGAGGTGTTCGGGCTCGGGTATTGAAATCAAAAGGTTACGGTGAATCAGTGGCTTAAATAGCTACCAAACCCGCGCCGACTCTTCGACGGTTCTCGACAAATCTCGACCCATCGATAATAAATTCGGTCGTCGGCCGCCATTCTCGCACAACGAACCATCTTCAAAAGAGTCGGAAGTCTTCTGCCGGTGAAAGAGAAGCTCTTCGAAATTGGTCACGCCGCGTCTCTCGTCCGTCGATCGTGATGATTTCGTCGACGTGAATCTTCTCGGATACGTACGGATGTTTGCCCAAGTTCTGTGCTAATTTTTATTATGAATATGCAAGTATCGTGTAAACGTTACGACTGCACTACTGAAGGTTTAAACATTTGTCGCCTGTTTCGATTAATGAATCCCTTCAAATCTACAGGCTTTCGCGGCATTCACTCTCCTGTGCATCTCTTACGAATAAATCTTTCATAAATTCTTACGCACCACGATAAGTAACAACGCTTCCAACGATTCCAAATGTTTTCCATATACGACGCACAACGTTGTCTCGAAACCTCTATTTTTTCCATTTTCCATTTGACAGAGACTCGTAACGAAGACTCGACCAACTGTCCGAGCAACTGCACCTTAATATATAAATAAGTGAATTAATTTTCTCGGCCACGAGAGAAGTTGTAGAAACAAGTTGGTCGCCGCAGGGCTACCGATAAAGTTTAAACGATGCTCTAAACGTTCCTGGTTACGATAATCGTTTAATCATCCCGCGATACGCGGTATCCGGGTGAACGCGACTCGACCGTTCGCCGCTGTAAAACTCGTCTAGAATCCCATAAACGCGCTCGGTAGGCCTCCTAATTTCGATGGATATGGTCAACAAACGTCCGGCGGATATCTTTTACAGGAGCGACCCGCAAGAACCGAGCGAACAGAGACCGACTTTACAAAAGTGCCAACCGGTGGCTTTTACGACGATCGAGCGGCGGACCTCACTAAAAATTATTAATAAAAACGTTCTCATCGGCGTCGCCCCTGTAAACATCGCATTTTAGATGTCGTATCCAAAATCGTAAAAGGGCGCTGGGCCTGGCTACGTGTTTCGGATCTACGCCGTTCGACCAGATCGAATCGACTTTGCGTCTTTACGAGCCTGTTCCCCTGTCCCACAAGAGGACAATGTCCCTATAGTGTTGAGTTTCGCGGGCAACACCCGTTTTAGATTTATTACGAGCGGTCGATCTCTTATTTTTCTCTTCGTGCATTCGTTACACTTTGAATCGCTTGCGATAGATCGCGGAACGAAGAGATGGAAGAGCGATATTGTTGAAGAGATAGCGACGTCCTTATCGAGCGCGTGCACCTCTTACCTTTTACTCTGCGAGTCGGCGGTTCGTACCAGAAGCGACGAAATTGCAGAAGGATAATTTACGATAATTCACACTGGCAGGCCTCTATAAAGTTTTATGCTCGGTATAAAGACTGATATTGTATGAAAATGGTCCATTAGCATACAGTACCGTATGCAAAGAGAATCAGATTCGTAGATTCACAATAGAGAAAGCGAAAAAGCGCGGGGAAATCAGATTCAAGTTCGTATTAAACGCGTTATGCGATGCCCGATTATTTCTTCGTCGCTTTGAACTTTGAACCCTCTATAAATCGAAGGGGAGGTACGTGAAGCGAAAGGGCGATTACCTCGCAGCAATCGATATCATCGAAGAGATCTGGCGGTCTTTGCACGTCTATGAATCTCAAACGCTATCATCGACACTTGGCCAGTGTCGTCCACGTCGAACAGAACCAACCATGCTCCGAATCGATCGCGTCGATCTTGTAACCCGTTCTTCTTCGTTCTCTCCCTCGTTAACGAACACGAATCTCGAGATATCGAAACGAGGGAACAGCTCCTGGATAATTGGTCGCATTTAAATATCAATTTTCGGGCTGGCCCCCACGGTGTTAACCCGTTTCGCCGGGTCCGAGCGTCATTATACGTTCAAGGGTCGAGTATAGAGTAGCGGCGGCAGTGGACGAGGGGAGAAAGCGAGACGAAACGATAGAACGAAAAGAAGGTTAGACCGGGACGGATAGTTGGTGAGAAAGGGACGGGAAGAGGTGTTCGGACAAATAGAAACGTTCACTTTGCTCGGCTCGAGAGACTGTTCTGTGAGGTCGCCGGCTACATAGCGCTGTCGTGTAAACACGCGCTAACTGCCTCCTCTTGCCGACGCCGGTCGTCGTCTCCACCCGCCTCCTCCTTTTCTTGCTTCGACCCTGCTCCTTCTGTCGCCACCGCGGACCTCGATCACCGCTATCGTCTCCTCGCTTCTCCAACGTTCCTCCGTTCTATTTATTTGTGCAAAATCGATTTTGAATTTTGCACTTCCCGATATGATGTGCTGCTTTGAGCGCTGTTGCAACGTCGTTCGTAGGATTCGATTGGAAATTGTTCTTGCGGATGTTCTATGAAAACGTAAAACGTTCCTCGGCTGCTGTTGTCAGAATTTTAATTAACAACATGGAATTTAACATGTATGGCGAATGTGTGTATCTAAAGTCATCAACGAACACGACCGAAATTCTTATAGGTAATAGTCGAACAACTTTTCTCCCTACGATTTTTCCTTAACGCACTCGTTAAGGAGCTCGTTTATATCGAACGTTCTTCGCGTTAATCAAACGTAGCTGAAAAAGATGTTCGTCCGAAACAATTATATCTATCTTTTTTTCTTTTTTCTTTTCCGCAACTTGGTTTCCAACTATATATTTAGTCAACAAACGAATCATCGTCTATATTCCTCTCTTTCCGTTTAACAACCGTTTAATAGTCACGAAATAAAACATTATCGGTATTTCCATTAAGCGCGGAATACGTTTAATTTCAAATATCGTATACACGAATATTCGTATTACGTATACGAACTAGACGCTTAGAAGTTTAATTGGACGTTAATTAAAATTTCGTTGCAATAACTGGAATTCAGATAATCGAAATTCTACGATAGAACGGACAGAAGTCGGAGAAACGCCGGCAATTGGAAATCGCGAGGCTCCGTGAAACTTTTATCGCTGGCCACTGTCTAATTCGATGGCTAAACGTACGCTCGTTAGATCCCGATACGCACGCTTTATAACCGTCGTAAGGAACTCGGTATTTTCGAATATTACATCGAGCGATGGAGGGGATCCTTTCACGGTTCGATAAATTCCCATCGGTGAAGAATCGCGGAGGCACGAGGAACAAAGATGGCCGTTGATACCGCGGTCAGGAACGACTGTGCGTTTTGTATGTTCGTTCGATTAGCATGGCGGTGCGAGTTGTTTCGCTTCCTCGTTAATAAGAGAGCCTCCTCCCCTCCTGTATATTTCTCTTCTTCCCGAACCGTCGATCCCTCCCCTCTTTTTCGTTCCATCTCTGTCCTCCTCCTCCTCATCCTCCTCATCCTCCTTCTCCTCCTCTTCTTTTTTCCCTTACCGATACACGTAATTCAAGCCAGACGCATAATCTTCCCATGGCTAAGTCCAGGTAATTGCGTGGCCGTGGTAGACAATGCCGTTGCTGTGTTTCGCGTGGGACCACGGACTTCCTCGGTCGTAGACCGACTTCTTTACGAGAGCGAGTCTTCCGAGGGAAGGAACGCGATGCCCTATCGAATATTTTTCGCGCTATCGCGATAACCGCAGCGATAGGATTCGAGGTGTTTTATTTAAAGATACCGGAAACCGGTAATAGAGGTTGTTACAACGTCTACAACGAAATTTCATTCGATCGGACATGGACGAAATTAATTAATGGTATAATTGGAGCATAGTAGAAAATACATTTTTTAACCGTATCGAATAGCTCAATAACAACGTTTTCGCGTCTGATCGAATCATAAGCTCGCGAAATTCGTGAAAACGATTTTCACAGAACAGGTTAATTTTCGTTCGACGGTCAAACAAGACACAGATTTTTTCTATTAATTCCAACTTGCGATTATTAGCACGCGTCGTTATCTATAGGATCGAAGATAGATATTGCGCTATCGTCGAAATATCGCGAAAAGCATCGTGTATTTCGCCCGATCGTACGATTCATGGAGCAGCGACGATATCGAAAGTCGAAAGAAATACTCTGTGTAGTAAAAGCAACGAAATTCCACGATTGCACGATTTTTCAATATCACGACCGTCCAGCCAGCAATACGAGCGAAAGCTCGAACGGTCGGCATTCACGTGGCTGGAAGATTCGAATCGAAATAATAAGCTCGCGAGGGCAAACCGTAGCGGAGAAGGCAAACGATACATAAAACTTAACCGCCCTGTCGTAGATATTAATCCTATTACACGGTCCATTGAAATAAATTACGATATAAAATCAAACTCGTTCCACGGGTGACGGTGAGAGATCTCGGTCCCTCGGGGTAGAAACATTAATCGCCGTTGCAAGGTCTCGCGTTGCACCGCGCCGGCCATCGAGCATCGTTGCTGAAGCGGACCGAGATTCGATTGCAGCCGTGTTTCTCTGTCCTCCTTTATCTCTCCCTCCCCACCGTTTGCTCTCGGGCCCATCCGTTCCTTCATTATTTACGTCTTGATTTATTATAATCGAAGCTCAGCTGCGTTTGATCCGCACCGAGGTGGGCCTTCCTCTTCTACCCTCTGTTCTTTTTCTTCTTCTCGCCTCTCGTTTTCGTGCGTTTCTTCCGACGTGCACGGTAGAAACGCGAAACTGAGAAGAGTGGGACGTGGTCAGAGGCTGGACCACGAGTAACACCACTTTTACCAGTCGTATTTTACGTCCAACGTCACCAACGTTAATCGATCTTCGCATACTCCGTCCTTTCGTCTCTCACCTGGTTCCTCTCGATCTCGCGTAACCCCGCATCTTCGGTGGCGTCGTGATTCTTCTCTCGCAATCAGACCGTAACAACGTTGACGTATGGCTGAATTATACGCTAGAGCGATTGATCATTCGTACGTCGTCGCGTCACGGAGAAATTCGCGATGGTTTCTTCGAAAGAGAAACTAAAGATAAAAGCGGAAGCTGAAAGAGATCGTGACAAATAAGAAGAAGAAGGTGGAATATCATCGATCTGGCGTTACTTGACAAATATTCAGATTAGACAGGGACAGCAGATTCTGATCGAAAGTGCAACAATTTCTATTCCTGTTTCCGATCTTACTTACGAGGAACCATCGATTTTTATATCCCGATTTTGCTCTCGTTTTAGGCATTCGTAACGTTTCGAGGAAATACAGTCAATCGACGTACGATCGAAACGACAAACCACGCGTAGCAACAATTCCTTCACTTTGAAATAAATTTCCAACGACAGACAAGAGAACGCAACAGTGTTGTCAATCGATGTTACAATAATTGAAATTCTGTTACGATACGACTCGCTGGAATTTCATACGGATCGATCGAAACTCGAACTGCGTTTCTATTACTTCTGTATCTCTTCCCTTCTTCGTTTGTCTCTGTACATCGAAACGATAAAAATAAATTCAAATTACGCCTGTGTGGCTCGGTGCTCGGGTTCTCGTTCCCACACCACACGAGTAATCGGTCGACGAGGATACGACGGTGACCGTAGCACGGCGGACATCGCGGCTTTATCGCGATATCGCGATCAAATTGGACGAGCTACCGAATTAAATTTCGCGATCGTAAATCTCGCGCGGTGGGCATCTCGTTATCTCTTCGGTCGGATTTGACGAAGAAAAAGAATTCGGCGCGACCGATCGTCCACTCGCCGAGCAGAGGGAAGTTATTGGCCGACGATACACGCCGTCTTACCGGTACGGTTGATAAAGGAGCTGCAGCGACGAAAGATTAACGCGCTGGTTAACGCGTATTTGCACCGGGTCTCTGACCCCTTCTTCGCGCCGCGAAGCGTTTCCTATGTCGTCCAAATTGAATTAAAACGCCAATGCGTTTAACCATCGAACCGCTTACGCTGGATTTTTTACATTTTACAGCGAGGTAGCAGTATCTCGATATCCGATCTCGAACTTTGCGTGGAAACATCGAACTTGTATACTTGGGGCGACGCGTTACGAAGGTATCGCGTTTTAATCGATGATTAGACCGCGCACGTTTATGCATTTATGGGACATTTGAAAGTGAAGCACAATGTTGCGTGTATTTAAAAAAAAAAAAAAAAAAAAAACTGTTTCTATTGGTCCACTTTGTTATTCTACTTTCCACTTTCTAGCGAACGATAACGCGATCTGAATCGTTCGCGAAAATTCGTTGCTGAAAATTTCCTATTCCGTGAAATTTGTCTTGTCTTAATGGTCCTAAAAAATTTGGTAACGCGAACGATGACCCGAGTGGCAGTTAGCGTGCTGATATTAAACAGGAATACAAACTTCTGGACGGAAGCGTAGGTAGCAATTCCTCGCAACCTTTGTTTCCATATTGAAATTTCTCTGGTAGAAAACCAAATTGATCGGTGTTTCGATGATCCCCACGTGTTTAACGATAATTTTGATAGGCCTGCTGACGTTCACGAACCAGAGTGTACTTTCGACGGTGTTGTTCGAAGAAGAAACGGACGAGAATCGACTTGTACGATGGCAAAATTATACTCGTCGGAAAAGCCCGCGACCGGTTAACAAGAAAAAGTAGCATGAGACGCGGTCGTGATCGCCGGTTACGTTTGAGATGGCTGCAAAAAAGCGACGACTCGCTCGTGCCAGCGTTGAAGTCGGGAGAGAGAGTTATGTGACAAGCGACAGCCGTGTCTTTCTCGCGTGTTCGCGCTTCCTCGCATTCTTCCGTCCGGGCGATCGACACGTCACGGCGGGGCAGAAAATAGGCCCGGGTAAAACGTTTGAAAAGGAAGCGGCCTGTTCCGCTTATTAAATCGTCCCTCTAACCGCTTTTTTCCCCGCGATTTCTTATCGTCCACGCTGCTCGCGTTGCGTAACTCGTCGAGCCGACCGCAAACGCCTCTATCGAAGTACAAATATTTGATCGATCGAGATATTCTCCGAATCGCGATTAATTACGCGCGTTTCCTCGTCGAATTAAGAAATCGGTGCCCTATCGCGCTATACCCGCTCCTTTCGCGATAACGATCTTTCGATCGCGCGTATCAGCGCAAAGATACAATACGGTTAATCTCCCGCCATTTTTTAGACCGGCATAATACAATGGAACGCGTAATTGTACAAAGCGGTTCGATCGTTGATCAGAAAGTAAATCGTTTTTCTTTTTTCTTATTCAAATGGATCAACGTCACGTCGAGACGTGACTCATCGGCGACGTGTACCGCCGATTAGCGATAGTTTAATGGGATCGTACACGGATCAAGGCGTTTATCGCTTTCGAGCGAAATTTGAGAAGTTTCTCGATATTCCTTCGCATTATCGAGGAACGATCGTTTGCAAAGTTTCGCCTGATTTCGCGAGCTTTCAGTTTCTTTTCACAAAAATGGGATACGTGTCGGAATGAGTTAGAAAGGCGTTGGCACGTATCGCAGTGAGCTGGAAGTATTCCCTTTGGAAGGAATTCGCGTGGCCAATACGAATCCTGTTTAGAACGACTTGGTTTCTTCCTCGGCGAATCTTAATTCCGAAGGTCGGATGGAATCTTCTTCTCGGATAGACGATGAGAACGTATAAAAGCGATTATTCGTAATATCGTTTTTGCTCGATATGCTTGCTACGTTTTTATATCCCGCGCTGATTCAAGTTCGAATTCTTCGAGATATCAGATCTGGGATAAAAAGCGAGAAATGTTTGCGGTGAAAGGCTTTTGTTCGCTGTATCGAAATAAAATGCACGAAGTATGCGAACAGCCAGTTGCCCATCAAGCATGAAAATTATGGTTTGCCTACGTGTTAAATCAAAATTAAACCACGACACGTGTGACAAATTTGTAGAGAGGGTTACAAGAATAGGAAACGATATAATTTACGAACATTTCGTCGAAAGGGGGTTTATAAATCGTACAGCTGGACCACGACCACCAACGATCATGTTCTCGCGAGCGTGAAACGTTCGGGAACGTGACCGTGTTGAACGTTCGAGATCGTACGAAAGTCCTTGCGGGACGGGGTGACGAAAACTGACTGGTTCCGCCGCGGAGAAAGGAAGAAACAGCTCCGGTGGAGATTATTAGGCGGTCGACATAAAACGTGCTTAGGTGCGATTTAATATTTCCAGCTACGGGCATAAAATCCCCGGCGTATCGGGGACTCTCTCCATGAGAGTGGAAGGACGCGTAGGGACCACGAACTTCGCTCTTTATGCCGTTCCTTCTTTGTGACGCCGACATCTGGCGTCATCGAACGTCAACCTTCTTCTCGTTCCTTGTATTTTATACCCCTTCGTGTCGTAAAAAAAGCTCTCGACCTCCTTGGTCGCGCTATAGACGCGGCCTCTTTATTTGCGTTTTCAGCCCGGTTTCGGGATCGCGGGCCCCGTGTTCATCGCTGACGCGTTCCAGATCATTTTCACCCGTTTAATATCTCAATTTCATTGCAAACATCGAGCCGGTGCGCTTTTATCCTCGTACGATATCAGATTTCCATTTGCGAGCGTCTTGCAAATCGATCTCGCCTTTTGTAAGCTCCTCCGGCTACGATCGACAGATTCCAGAAACTAATTAATTCGATCGTATAAATTTGTTCGTCACGAACGGAGATTGCGTAAGTAAGCGTAGATTCTAAAATGAATTTTAACAATTATTCGCGTTTCTATAGATAGAAACTTGGATTCTTGGAGTCGGTTCGTAAAATTTCATCGAACTCGAACAAAGTTTACCGTTGGTAGAGATTTCCTGCGGGACGTAGGGAATAATCTGTGAAAGAAGTTTCATCGAACGCGTTCGAATCGTTGCCCGAACGTTTCGTTCTTCTCTTTGCATTCGTCATAATATTTCGTAAACGTGGAATGTAAAATTTGACCAAATTCAAACGAATCGTTGTACGTAGATATCGGAGATTTCTTGCGGAAGAAGGATCATCGACGAAAGAAGGTTCATCGAACGCGTTGAAATTGTTCTTCGAAGGTGACGAGAAGATTTCGTTTCGGTGTAGCTCGCAATCATCGGGCAATCACCGCGAGGGGATAAAGAAAGAACGTTGTTGGAGAAGAAGCTTTCGAGATGGGCGAGGGCGAATCGCTTGAAAAACGTCAACGATTCCTCCTGGAAGCTGTAGCTGGTCAAAGGAAGACGAATGAACGCGAGGAAAACCTCATTCGGATTAGAGGTTGGCCAGGGGCAGGAAGAAGGGGGGAGGGAAGACTCTTCTCTTTCCACGAACCGATATCGTTCGAATAAAGCCGATCGATTTGGCCCCGATAATGGAAACTCACTGATTGTATCCTTCTCCTTTGCCATTAGGACGCCACTTTGTGTCTTTCTGCCTCAATACACGACGAAACACCTTTCACAATTCTTGATAATATTTGGTAGAAGTTGGGATGAAATATAAAATATTCGGTGCGGAATAAAACGTTCGGATACATTTACGTGTTTGTACGTTTCATATATTTAAAGGAATAAAATCTGTACATCGTAAACATCGTAAATCAGCCGATCACTATATGAAACTCAATCTTTTACGCGATTAATTTGTCAATCTATCGAGTCTATAGGATTCTTCGCTGCCGTTTGCTTCATCCATATAACAAAATCACGCACATAGTAGCAAGGCGTATTACGATAATAACGATTACTATAATCTGAATATTTTCAATATTTTTGGCACCTATAAAACCTATAAAGCCTGTAAATTTCTCATAAAAGAACGAACGTCGGCAGTCTGATCGTATTACGTATCTCTTATAACTTTCCAGAGTATACGAATGTTTATTAAATGGCTGGGAAGATCGTGAGATCTTCCTGGAAAGTGACACCATGTTCAGCGTAAACTGCAATTATCCGCGTCTCTGTGAAATCCCGGACAAGGGTCGCCGCTACTATTGGCACAGCGTGTGATCGTTCGCGCGAGAAACTGGCAGCGGAGACAAAACCAGCTCGATATAAACGAATCCGGCTATTCCTTCGGATATACAAGAGGGCTGGTCCGCGTCACGCTTATTGCTTCTTTGCCGTTAGTACAAACAATCTGCGTTTCCTCGATATTTCAACCGGCATTGCGCGTAAGTTTCCGCGAATTCAGCTACCCCTGTCTTTCATTTTTCGGCGTATCGAATCCTCCACCGATTCTGGGTATTCTAATGACTTTACGAGCCATTTTGCGATCAAAGGAATCGAAAGCCTAAACCGACAGGTTTGAACGTAAATATATCCCATTTTTCGTGGTTATCCATTTACAATGTAGCGCGGGAGAGATTCAGGCTAATAATAAAGTACGATCATGCAACTTTCATATCTATAGTCGTCGTCATTCATAACGCAATCATGAAAATTTCATGCATATGGAAAAAATGTACTTTTTTTTTACCTGGCGTACAACCGTGCAATAAGTTTTGCGAACGTGGGTGTGATCGATGTTTGAAAATTGCGCTGTAGGCGCAAAAAATTAGAAATTCCTTATCGTATAATTTCCTACGTGTCAATGAGAACGCTATAACGTAGAATTTCAGATGTTCATTTGTCTTCGGTTGACAGCGTTAAAATTCGAGCTTGTTTTCCTTTAAACAATCGTAAGCGTAACTTGTCTTTAGTCTTTACATAGAAATAATTATATATATATGGAGAGAGAGAGAGAGTTTGTGTTTTACGTAGTTTATTAACGTCAAATGTACGCGAGTCAATTAATCGATGAAATCTGATATATTTCGATTATCATCTAAGAAACATCGCGTGATAGATGCGCTGGATGTCGTAGATGACCTACATGAATAGCAAAGGTCTACGCTCTCCAGCAAATTCCCAACATTACGAAAGTTTATAGAAGCGTAACGCGCTTTATATACGCTATTCTCATCGTAATCATAATAATTACCAGCGCTATCTTTAATGCCTTGAAAGAGGATAATGATAGCGGCGGCTATTACGACCGCTCGTATAAACCGCGATCTTGATATCTCCGCGTTTCTTTCTTTTCCTTTGCTTCGAAGGAGATACGTAACGTTTACAAGCATCATCCTTGCCGAAAAAGTTTTAACGAGAAACGCGAATTAATCGGTGATCCTCTTAAACAATCCAAGCACGGTCGCCGACAGAATTTTCTAATCGATCCAGTTGCTTTTATAAACGCTTTGCTTTCGAAGCGTTCGAAATTTGCGGAATTTCCTTTCAAAAAGATTTCTTCTATCGTTACGATCATACGCGATTCGATGAAATAATATAAAACAAAAAAAAAACGTTGCGCACCCGTCGTTTCCATATAAAACGAAAGAAACTTTTGGGACAACCTGACACGAGCCAGGAATCGGACAGTACCGAAATTTTCATTTTACTCTTTCAACATGAAAAATTCATCCTTTCGCGTAGCCAAGATTACAATTGCCAAAACGTGACTCGCAAAGAAAGATGTGTTTCGCTGCAACGACGACTGTCATTCTATGATTACGCTTCGAACGTTTTACTTATTTTTGCGTACTACGCGCACAACTTGTAAAGTGTACAACTTTAAGATTCTGACAAAGGTATATAAGAACAGCCGTTCTGCGTAATTGCGACTGCCAACAGTCAAATAGAATGGAAGCGAATTTTCATCGCGCCCACCGCAGCTCCTTGGCAAGTACGAATCGACTCGCTTCCGTGTCAGAAGCAACGGCTGAGCATAAAACGCGCGCGGGGCCAAGTGCAGCAACTCGTAAATCAACGAAACGGAAGAGGCGTTGTTTGCCTTCGCGAGGGTTATTATTTATCGATTCTTGACCGATCGACTTTTCCTGGCCACGGTGGCAAAAAGCGACGCGACTGGTTCGCCACCACGCTTCGTTAACCCTGATCCTTCGACCCTCTTTCACTCCGTGTTTCTCGCGACTCGCTCATGTCGGAATGTCGTGTAACGCGTAACTTGTAACGTGTAAACTGTCTCGATTCTCTCGACTATCCCGCGAGATAGTTCTTCGAATCCGCGCCAGATCTGTTTGATCGCGAACGACGAGACAAGATACACGTGGGATCGACTTCGTTCTTCAACGAATATATAGATACCTGGAGGAACATCGTCGAGCAATGCTGCGAAAGCTGTGCTCTCGTTGGAACGTCAACGAGGAATTTCTCGTTGTTGCACGTTGCATAAAGATCTACTCGACAGATATTAACTTGTAGAAACCATTTTGTCTATGTCGAAACAACGTTGCATTCGGATATTGTTTCAATTTCAAAGCAACATTTGTTCTTTCGCAACGAATTATTCAAACGTATACGTAGCAGATGGTTTGCGCGAAGTTGCGGATGATGGATGGTGGAAGAAGGCTTGTTTGTTATTAATACGAATGAAAGAAGAAATGAAAAATGCGAGTTTGGCGGAGTCTTGGGGAACGTCGGAAATCCGGCAGTTCGCGACTTTTAAATACGCTGAAAAATGAGCACATACAACGGACGGTCGTGTTCGGGACTTTGTACCGATTTCGATTATACGATATTTGCTGCAGGACATTGATCCTGTCGTAAGAAGAATTGACACGAGGCATAGGTGCGACGTATCTTCAAAGACGTATTGTCATATCGTAACGGACAAACAAGTGTACATACTACTAATACAATCGCGTCGGCATCGACAAACTGCACACACACCGAAGGAACATTTGTTTCTGTCGTGACGCGTTACACCGCGTGTCGCTCCTACCTCTTTGACGTTTCCCGCGCTTCGATCCGTAACAGGCAACGAGGGGCAATAATTTTTTTTTTCTCTCTCTCTTTTACCATCAATGATAGAAACACGGAGGAATAACAGCTATCGACGTTTTGAGGAAACGCGGAATACGAAGGAAAACGTTGGTCGTTGTTGCATCGACGGGGACAACACAGCTCGAGGAACATCGGAGGCCGAGTGTTTGGCTTACGCTTGTTACAAAGTAGAACGACTGGACGCGCAAGAAAATAGAAGAAAACGAAGTCGAGGCGTAGATAAAGCATTCTGAGAAGCGCATCGACTCCGTCCTGACCTCGACAACCGACCACGAACGCATTATTTAAGGCTGCACCCGTTTCCGTTTCGCTCGAGACGCACCCTTATAAAAGCTTTTACGACCGGAAGTCGACCCCGTGTTCGCGGGGGCGCAGCGAATAGGTGTACGGGTGTCGGTGCGAAAACCAGGAGACTTAAGCATCTAATTACATAGTCAAGCGAACGTAGCTGGCCGCTAGAATTTCCTCTTGTCAACCGCGTAAGCACTTTCGAATCTCATCCTTTCGTCGATGTAATCTCTCCTCGCTAGTCTTCTTTTATACGTTTCCAACGACTGCGTGAAAGACGATTGCAATCTGTCAAAGACACCGTGCAAACACGTTTCATAGAGAAACGTTGGCAACGGTACGTTCTACCGTTATCGTTGTTCCTTATCGGCCGGAAGAGCAAGATATCTGAATCTCGAAGATGGTAGAAAGAGCCGCGCATCGATAATTACTCGTCGTAAAAGTAACGACGTGTGGCGTTGAAACGGCGCTCTCGTCTCTCGCGATTCGCTTTTCACTTGTTCGGCGAATTTTACGGTGACCTCTCTTCCGGATCGTGTTCGCGCTCGTAAACCCGGTCGCTCGATGAAGATCGCGAGTTCGTGTTTCCTTAGGCTATACATAGTTACCGCGGACGGGTGTTATAACGAATATCAAATACACCGACTACGAAAGTATTTAAACACTTGTCGCAGGAAACTTTTATTTGTATGCGTTGTGCGAGCTATTTTGAAATTTCATTGCCACTGTAACGAGACACGGCTGTCGCTGTTATATCGGTCGAGTTTCACATCGATTTGAAAACGTATATTTATCGCAAATATATATTTAATAAAAGATCAGTGTACGATACGAACAGCCACATTGAAGATATAACGCGGATGCGTTATCCAAGTATTAAATATCGAGATTTATCGATACGGTGGATAATCGACCGTTTAAATAACTTTGTCGTCTTAAATAACTGGGCAACGATACAGCGAACGATATAATTCGCTATATATATAGGACTGATTTACCGAAATTATTGGAAAGCGACGTTGTCCCTTCGAATGCGTCCCTACAGGTTACAGGAGAACGATAGTTTACGAGAACCCGGAAGGCGGGTTACGAGACGTATCAATCGTGCGAATGCGTTCGCATCGCGATCGATAGATCGGCGCAGGTGATAAATCGATCGACCGTCCCCGTGGCGCAACGACTGAACGACGCGACGATGGGATGCTAACGATAGTTAATCGTCCGGACGATAAAAGCGCAACCGTATCGCGTGGTCGACGCGGAGGATCATCCCGTAGGACGTGGCGCTAGCAGCGGCGTGTACATCGATCATCTGAGCGGGTTGCGTCCCTCCTCTGCTCGCAGGGACGAAAGTAACCCGATCAACGTCGGCTGTATCAGGAATTATTATTCACCGGCCGTCAGTCGATGAGAAGGAGAGGGCGGGGCCGCGAAGCATGCATCATCGAGAGCAAATTCCGTTCGCCTCTCTTTATTTTACGGTAGTGAAGGATAGGGGAAAAGATACGTGGAAGAAGGAAGAGACGCGAAAGTGTAAAGGCAAGAGCGAGAGAAAGACGAGAGCGGTTCTACCCGATCTTCACGTGGCTGCCGTCAGTCCGCTTAACTGTAGATCAATCAATATACGCTGGTTGAACCCTCGGACTCTGTTTTCTCTTCGTTGCTCCCTGGCCTCGGTCGGTTCGTTCCTCTTTCTCCGACCTTTTACCCCGTCCTCTCCCTCCGGCTGCCCCTAACGAGCTCATCGCTCGTGTAGCCAAAGAAAAAACACGAGAAAGTGGTACAAAATGGCCCTTGAGAAATGCCGTCCGTCCATCCGTTCGTTTGTCCAGCCGTTCGTTTCAACGCTGTTGCAAGGGTGGACGAGGTGGAGATCGAGCTAGGGCGTTGCCATGAACACACGATGGAATGTATGAATAAGTGGGCCGCGATACGCCGGCCATTTCGGAGAACGAACGCGTGTCTAATTTTCGTTCTTCGATCTTCCTCTATGAATGCACGATAACGTGCAGCGCTGTTGGCGAGTTTCCAGTATGTTGGAACTCGAAGTTTCATCGTTGAACACATGTCTTGTTCGAGTAAGAACGAATAGTTTCACCGTATTGGAGCTAATTAATCGTACATAGAAACGAAAGCTACTGTCACTCTGAACAGCGCGTCAAACTTTTAATCGCCATACGCATCGATAAGTAGCGTAAGGGCATCTTTTGAATTCGTATAGGCTGCGATAAATAGCTTGTACGATCAAGGAATCAATTACTGCTTTTTTCGTTCATGCAAATTAAGAGTCCAAAGATTTGCAACAGCTATTGACAAGTGTTCCAAGACTGGCGTGACGAATTACCTCATTGACTATCCTCGTGGAAAAAGTTTTCCACAAATTAGACGCAAATTCAGACAATTTTATCTAGAGAATTCGAATCGAAATTTCGGATTAAAAACGGAACGAATATAATAGAAATGATACGCGTATCAGAATTGGTTGAAACAACGATCGTACCAGATACGAACACGAAGGAATTTAATCTATTACGTAATTGATTTTTATTGATTTTCGTGATTTTTATTACAAAATTCAATATTTATTTAAGGCTCTACTTATCTTGTCTAATCTCTGCCTATCTTTACATAAGATTTCAAACGAGATAATGATTCTTGAAGATTCTAATAATTTCCCACACGTTTCCAAAGCTATAATATTCGCACCAATAGTCGGGAACGTAGTAGGTGTATTTGTAAATTGTTTCGCGTCTGTATCGCCCTTTCTATGTACAAATCTCGCTATAATAGATGGATTTAGTATCGTAGGCGTTACCGATTGTAAGACACCTGTCCTTGCCAAACGTATAATACATACACAGTGGATAATAGACGCTGCACCGGAAACAGCTGTATTCGCGCGTTAAATGTATACGTTTCTACCGTTGCGGATCATCTTTTCGAATAATAATAAGAAGAAGAAAACGATTAACCGATGGGATATTGAAAGTCAGTACGATAATCGATAATCTTCTGTATCGAATAATAATGTATAGATCCATCCTTGTGTCCGTGTCGTATCTGCGCATCGATTGGACTCTGCCACGGCAAAAAATTCTGGCGAGATCTCAGTTAATATTTTCTGTATTTTAATGGTTTCAAGGAAATACTTATTAATTGCAACTGGTTGCGCGCAAATAGCCAAGCGTGATGTAACAATCATAGAAAAACGTCGATTCAAAATGCGCAAAGTTATAAATAATTTTGTCACCTTTGAACCATCGACAGATTATCTCTTATATATTTGTATCCACGATTTCACGTTTTTAAAAGATTATGAGGAATTAAAAACGACGCGTAGCACATTTAGCGTCGTCTCGTCGATTGTTAAATAATTCCCAATTTTCTCAATTACAAACGACGATTGCAGAGAAAGAAGAGTGATAAAAATTCGACGAACAATTCCACGTTGTTAGAACCGTAGTCTTATTTCACAGCGAGGTTAAACGTGCATTTTTTCGCCCTACGGAACATTTCAAAAATGCAAAAAGTTTTGCAAACGTATCATCTATCCTTAAGAAGATTCGTATCTCCGAGGCTGAGCCATCGAGCGACATAGAAATTTGAAAATCACGATTATTTTCATCTCGTATAATTTGCGAGTTATAAATCTGATTGGTACGTTTTCGTCTCTCGGAAACCGTGTAATATCGTGTAGCAAACGAGAGAACTAGACGTAACAAACGATGGATACCGCGTATATTGATTATCACACGTTTTAAAATTATTATTCGTGAGATCGTGAAATGGGGCTCGCGTTTTGTTCAATGGAATTTATCGTCCGGGCAAATCTACGAGCGAACAGGGATAGGAAATTCGTTTAAAGAACTATTACCACCCGTGCCAACAGCAACAACGACTTAAATATTGGGTCAGTTCATAAATTCGCGTGTCGGAAGCACGTGTTATCCGGACGATGATCCAAGGTAACATTCGACTCGTGTTCCTAGCCGTTGCTTCTATTAAGCGATCGTTTGTCTTAATCTCTCTCTCTCTCTCTCCCTCCCTCCTTTTCTCTCTCTCTCTCTTTCTCTCTCTCTCTCTCTCTCTCTCTCTCTCTCTTTCTGGGACGATAGAACGAAACGCGCGCTACGTAATTTCTAAAAGCGGAAATCGTTGGACCGTCGCGTTTCGCGCGGTTTATCCTCGACCAGTGACACTTGTGCAGCTGTCGCATGAAAGAGATAAAGGAGTACGGAGATTGTTTGAAACGGTTTGACCGATCGAGAACACGGAGAATCAAGGGAAGTTAGAGACACGGGAACGGCAATTACCTCCAATAGCTGTTCACCGGAGTTGATAGACAGTGGAGGAAAAGAAAGGATAATGGAAACGGTGCTCAAGGGGACAAGGGAAAACGTAGGCAAAAAAGGGCGCGAGAGACGAAGTCGGGTGGGGGATAGCTCGTATTATAAAAGCAATTAGAGGATCCCGGATTAGATATAGCACATCGTACATAACAAATATGATAATACGGGCCCGCTAGCCCGAAGGGAATTTGGCTTTGCCTCGGTCGAGGGGGTTTCGGGTTATGAGGCAGGTTAAACGGAATCATTAATAATCGGAGCTAACTAATCTGCCTGTCGCTATGAGCACACTTGTTTCACTCCTGTTTTTATTAGCCCGGCTCGAATAACATTTTATTCGTCGTGGAATAGGGAGGGCACCGAGAAACTCGCGTATCGCGACAACGTACGACGATCGACCAACGGATGAAAAATTATAGCGACGTAAGGCACGATCGTGAAAATGAAAATTAAAAAGTCTTTCAATTCTTGCAGCTATCGTGCATTCGGTGTTTCGTATTTAATCACGTTATTACAATACTTTCTCTCTCTCTCTCTCTCTCCCTCTCTCTCTCAGATATGACGATACAACATATTTTTTATAATAATACGCCACTATATCGTTTTATGAGAAACAGCTGCGAACCGAGACTTACGTCACTACGATTTTTATCCAGACAATTTTTCATCGCGTCGATCGTCCTTTCTTTATCGTTTTGCACCAGTTCGAGAAAAGTAAAATACTCGACGAAATATTGCCGTGCTAATATATATGTTCACCGTTCTCTACTTTCATCGTTTCAGCTCTATGAGATTAACGACGATCCGAAAAGAAAAGAGTTTCTGGATGACCTCTTCAGCTACATGCAGAAACGGGGTAAGTTCTTTCTTGCAACTTGTTGTTACAGATATCGTTACTATGCAAGCACATACTTATATACATACGTATACGTAGCGTTGACGCGCACAGACGAGACAGACGAAAAAAGCAAATGATAAAATGTATCGCGGTTCGAGGCAAACACGCGAAATGGCGCCGTGTTCGTTCGAAACGCGTCCCTCCGTCAGATCGCGTGGTTCTCTTCATTATCATCCGACCCGCGAATCCCGCGAGTCCCGCGGTAATTAATTTCGCAAATATTGATCGTTCCGATCGACGTTCAAGGCCGATTCGTCGCCGGATCGACAAGAATGTACCGCGCGCAGCTCGACTTTTCGTCCGCACGGACGAAACCATCAGTCCTCGCATTTGTCTCCATCGCAGAGGCGAAGACGTATTGCGATCTCTTGGCAAGCGGTCGCGTTCCGCGCGAGCCTACGATCCTCTCATAATCCCGCGTGCACGTCCAACAAGGGGACGCCTCCGAATCCCGAAACGAATCTCCGGATTTAACCTTAGACCACCTACGCGTTGAATCGCCTGTTCCTTTTAAACCAACGTCTCGGTGTTGCTCCGTTTTCGCTTCATTTTTCACAATTTTTCCATTTTGACATGTTGAATGCGATCGCCTCTGGTCGCCGTATAAAAATATATGCAGCTGTTACAAAAAAAAAAAAAAAAAAAAAAGAATTGGCACGAAACTTCAGCGCTATATAGCGCTTATCAAAACACGCATAAGAGAGGCTCGATAGAGATGGGCGCGCGAACGCCCGTAACATCGAAGTTACGCGTTCATCGGCGAAGCAGAAACTATCTATTTATATAGGAAGAACATTTTCTCGAATGTTTCTTGATTTGTTGTTTCTTTGGATAGCTTATGACAACATTCTCTCAAACTTTTGTTTTTCTTTTTTACTTTATCGTAAGTTAAAAATACGTATCGATCTCGATCTTTCACGATCTTCGGAATTACCTTTCAATATTTTAGTCTCTCTTAGTCAGTGATGTATGGCATTGAACAAACACATTACCGTTGCGAATCTGTTGGATCGTGCTATTACAGACTGTAGTTGAAAATATCTTACAGCTCCGAAACTGATGATATTTGAAGTCACGTTTATTAAGAATTTTTCTCGCCTGTCTTAATGAATACTACCTATTCCTAAAATTTAACTTCAACTTTTCGAAACATCCTGTATGTCGATACGTATCATACGCTGCGCTGTGTAATGATATCAGATTAATTATCTTTCCTATCGATCATTTTATTTCCAAATAATACACGATCCGTGTGAAAGTCATCGGTATTTGTAACGAACGCGTTGATGGATTCCTGCGAGAACTGAATGGAAAACATGAATCGAAACGAACTGGTATGTTGGTGAAAAATTAGTTGAAAATGTTTCGTCCGAGTGAAAACGATATCTACCTGGCTATATTTAACCCGCGCACCTGTCGACAGCCGCTGCATTGTCGCGCGACATTATTTGCATCGTCGCGCGAACTTCAGAAACCGTGCCAAGGTATTTAGAATTCGGTGAACATTCCGCGCGCTCGCGCTCGAGCTTCGAGCTTGCGTCACGATCGTGCCATACGATCTCGTCTGAGCGCAACGAACTTTCCACGTTATTGTCCTCTATCGTCGAGCTTCTTAACCTACGTACGTGTCTCGATACTCGATAGATACGTCGAAGATCATTTTTCAACGACGACTCATCCTGTGTTAATTAACCCATTCACTGGCAGACAAATTTAAAGCGTCTCGCTATGGGTGCCAAAATTTTATTTTGCAGATATCGTGCAATTTTACAATATCTATATTTTATTATACGAATATTATTATCAAATTTTCGTTCGTCCATCCTAATAATTCCTAACTCAAACTTAATCCGTGACCAATTGCAATCAGTCTAAACTTGTAGCGTAAAGTACGAGACATCTCGTAGTCGACGGTAAATGGGTTAATCCTTGGACATCAAACCTTGGTCATCGCAAATGTACTACATTTCTGAACTTTTCTTCTACGTCACTATATTGATAAAGTCCAGAGAAGATGCTTTAGCCGACTGCATGCGCCACAGCGAGCTAATACGCTGTCCGCCGCGCGTTTTTCCAAATATCGAAGACTAACGTTCATGACTTAAAAATCAAAGAAGTCTAAAGATTACTTAAGTGGTCAATTATACCTTGCGGTGATGATTTTGTTTAACGATTTTACATATTGTTTATACGGAACATCGATTTAAGAGTGTATATTAAAGGCATAGAAAAATATAGGTAAAATCGAAAGCATTAAAGATGATTAAAGATAGATAACACGGCTCGAAGGTGAAATTCAAAATTCGTAACGCGTTTTAATATTCTTTTACATTCTGATATCTTTCGATTATAACTTTATTTAGTCGTATAGTGTAATTTTTTAATTAATTTTAACAACGCTAAATTGGTGTGTTTTATTATGTACTGTACTTTATAAAAGCAGAAAAAGCGGCACGATTAATCGGATACAATTCCAGGTAAACAATAACTGGTAATAACCAAAAGAAAAAAAAAAAGAAAAGAAAGAAAAAGAAAACGCGTTGCCAAAGTCAAAAAGGGAGATCTATCTTCTCTTTCGGTTGGCTAAGTGTTAACGTGATCCTATGCTATTACGTATTCCTATGCTATTTCAACGATTGAGTGCGTATCTTGGATTCGGTTTTTATTTTTATTCGATTTATTCGGTCGTATGAACAATCGTGTTGTTAGATAGACAATTGTTCGAAAACAGACAACATCGAGAATATCAGTGGAACGAGACATACAGCGATGAGCATATAAATTTTATTTTCACACCTCGTTTGAAACGTATGTATAGTTTAGGATAATTTATTATGCTGAGAAATAAAATATTTTCAAGATTTGTAACGTATGGAAAATGTATATCGCGTTTTGGGAAAAAATTGAAGTATCGTTATACTATTGAAATATATAAAAAATTATTATATATAATTGGAATACAAGTATCGGAAACGTATAAAGAAATGAAAACATCAATGAAATTGTCAAGAGTGTTTGAATGCATCAATTTGAGTTCGTACGTACTTTTACTAACACGCTCTCGTCTCTGTATATATCGTGTACACTACCGTTTACGAACATTAAAACAACGACTGCTTTTATACGAAACGTGATAATTAACTTGGATTATCGAAAGAATAACGAATCGAGCAGAATTTTATCTTTATACAATTGCGACCCAATGTACACAGCGAAAATTCGTTGCAACCGCTTGCAACGGTTATATACATACGCGCGATAAACGAGCAAGAACGTTAAAGTTATCTAAGTTAAAGCTTATCGAACAATATTTAAACGAATTAAAATGATTCTTTATAATCTTAAATAAGGTTTTCGGTTTACACAGTTTCTCGTAAATATCCCAATATTTATGAACGGCGACGTATTATTTATATTCTGAGTCATTCCGGCCCAGCTTCGACGTTGCTAGAAAGTCCGATGTCCAAGAATTAACACGTTTACCACGATTAAAATATAGCTACCGTTGTGTATTATTTATATAGTTTTCATCAGGGAGCCGTTTATTTTAAATCGCCATATCTGTTTATTTTAAAATATTTGTCGTCCTATTATTATTGTTATTCTCAAATCTTGTCATCGTGCAAACATAAAGACGCGACAGCTACGTCAACGATATTGCCCGCAATTAGGATCTAATAATAACTGAGATAATTGAATGGATGCAACATATGCGTCAATAGCAGCGAATATGTTAAACACGGAGTTAAACAGCGATAAGAGCAGCCACGAGCTATTAGATAAATTAGAAAGTACACGCGATAAGGCTTGCTGGGAAATTTCGAGAAAATTGTGTCTGGGAAAAGGATGAATTTTGTCACCGCGGAAATTACGACGCGTTATATATACGCGAACGTCGGTTAAAGAAACGAAGCACACGTGCGACCCGCATCTCGTTTCCTGCACACGTGGATTCTCGGCAGACTTCGCGCCTAGCCGCATCCGAACGCCTCGTAAACGTCCACGTGGTTAAAAGGTTCGATAATACGTTGCATCTGCCTCCGTTAGGCGGGACGAAATTAGCTTCTAAGCTCGTCGAAACAACGGAACCGCAAAGTCTTTGTCCTTTGTCCGCTCTAGAGAAATAAATCCAGTTGATTCCGTCCTAGAGAAAATTTCAATTTTGCTCTTTGATGGTAATTTAATTCATTGAGCGCTACGTACAGTACACGCGATATCATACATTTTTCCCTGTGGTCTAACGTTACGTGTATTCGACGAACAGCTTAGATTTTTCATACTATCAATTTGCGTCCTGTAAAGGTAAGTTCTTCGATCGTTCGAATCGTCCAGTCGACAACCGAGACGGAAGAATCTTTTACAGGGAGGCTACGTAAGATTCGATTAAAATCCTATTTACGTTCGAACAATATGATTACTTTCTGTGTCTAACGTTCCTTAAGCAAATTGCAAGTTAACGAGGAGAGGGGGGGAGGTTTAAAAAAGCTAGAGGTAGATCTTCGTATGCGGATGATAGTTTGTCTGGCATCTTTTTTTTACGAATCGAAAGATCGAATTATTCGAAAACGTTGTCATTTTAGATTTAAATGGCCCATTTACTGCCTTCGTGTATGAATATAATCTTTCCCTACGTTAATTCTTCCATGAATAACCGTTACACGATAGAATTAAAGAACAAAAGACCGTAGGTGTCTCCGATTTTCTGATAATAAGATACCCGTTGACAAGACGAATGGAAGAATTAAGTATCAGTCGAAAGACCGGAAACACGAGCATCTAATTTTAAACTTAGCGACCCGACCGTCAACAACCATTCGCGCAAAGCACCAACCGTCTTCTGTTTCCTCCCTTTCGAACGATAATATTATCGCGTCTGTCCCCGTGAGATATTTGGAATAGATCGGATCTGCATCGTCGTTCCTTCTGGTCAAAATCAATTAAACAGGTTCTCGTGCGCCGATGTTCACGAGAGTGGTGGAACGATTAAACGTACAACAAAGAGCGCGTAGAGGGATGGGAAGAAATACGAGGGAGAGGGCAGGGTCGATCGTATTTCAGAAATTATATATCACACGGACAGAAGCGTGCATCGTTGCTAGTATAAATTTCCAATCACCGCCGATTGATAGTCCGATGATGCGATCTTTACGAGGTCGATTAAAATCGTGGTACGAAAAAAGGGGTACGACGAACAGCGACCAGGGAATATAAAGGAGCGTATCAGGGGGAAGAAGCCCGAGCGAAAAGACCAGGGGGAACCACCCCCTGCGGGGCCCGTTATTGTGCCGACGCGAACAATGATTCGACGTTAACGCGATTCATAACACCTCGGCCACGTCTGTAGATATAAAAGACCATTCATCACATCCCGCTACATTAGTCGAGCCATCGACGATTCGTGTTTGTTATCGACTTACCCTTTCAGCCACGCAAACCCATCTCGTAGTTCGCGCGCGACGCCAATCAAATTGATTACCGTGAATCGTCCCGAATCGAACGAAACCTGTTAATTTTGAAACAGCCGAACTGTAAAATTCGTTAAACCGTGAAGGCCCCTAAGTACGATTGACCGAAAGCTGACAATTTCAAGATCGTATCGCGCTATTCGTGGGTGGAAAGTTGCATAGTAAAATTCCGATTTATATACGTACGTACATGTATGGATGATTATTTATGAAAGTCTCGGTACGTTCTGGAAAAGAATTGCTTTTATTCAAATAAGTTGGCTATGTTATTGTGTTACTACTCTAGACGTATAAAAATGATTGTCGTTAAATCTTCGATATCGAATCTCCGCTTCTTCTACGCTTTGCAAAATTTTACGCTCCGAGAAAGTCTACAAATATTCTGTAACATAAATCATCGTGTTTATCGCGTGCTGGAATTTTTTAAATATTTTTCCACGATACCAGACAGGGAAAAGAGCTCGCAAATGAATAATTCGAATTTTTCCTCTACTCTCTGGATCAAGATAGACGATGATGGAAACTTGGTATGAGACGTTACGTGTGTTGTGCACGGTGTGCGTACGAGATATTCTTTTCCGATATGCATCGTATCGAACGATCCATCGCCAGATAAATTCGATTCGATTTAATTGGCTGCGCCCTTTGTACAAAGATTTCTGCGCTAGCTGTAAATGACCAATTTGTAGATATTATCGTTTTAACTGGTACCGAAAATATACGTGTCCTATTTATAACACTGGACCATAGACCATTTTATTACGCTATAAATCAATCACACCTGTGTATTCCTTCCACCAACCAGCTTTCCAACCACGAACAGTGCGTCGATTTGTCCGCTGAAACAACTCCGGGCAGCAAAAGTACGGAGAACCGGGACACGGTCTTCCACTACTGGCAATAACGATGGGATTATCTTAATTAACGATCGTAAAGTTAATCATCGATAGAGAGTTTTAGTCCAGCATCTTTATCGCCGCGACCACGAAAGGACACCGTGCAACCATTCCGCGAGCTACTTATCTCCGAATGACCTCTAAATTCAGCGAGGTACTTAATAGATATTACGAGCTCGTTTCGCAACAAAGTGTCCGTTTCGTTCGTATATCAAACGCGCCGACGAGCCGAAGCGGAACACACAAATTCGCATAAGCGGAACATAATTGACGACGATAAGTTCGGCCCGCGGGACGATATCCGTGGAACCGGTTCGTGTCTACCGGCGACACCTTAGAGATCTATTGAAACATCGTAGATTTATTTCAACGCCGTTCTCGTTGACAGACTTTCGTTTCCTTTGTTTTAAGCGGCCACTCTGCCCTTTCGATAAAGTTGCGTAAGATCTGACACTCGTGTAATAACGCGAATATATCGACGCCGATCTGTTCCCTCTCGCGAACCTGGTAATGCCTGAAGACGCGCCTGGAATTTCGTATCCGTTATACTGTCGCAGGGAAGAAAACCGGGAATCTTCCAATGCTGTTCCTAGACAAACGATTAGAGAAACGAGAGAACGCGAATCGATGTTCAATTTTACGTAGATCATACTTCGGCCGGATCATACGCTTTTCTATACGATCCACAGGCGTCTGTGAAAAATCTGGAGCAAATTGATAAATTTGCTCGTAAATTTACTATACGAAAAGTATTATTTCGAATGTACGACTGTTTCTTCGATTCAAACACGTTGGTTAATTTTACCATTGCCCTTTGTTACCAGTGGCTCTTACATCGTCTACAACGAGTGCTTAGCATTCGACGTGTTAATCGATCACATTGTTTCCCAACATGGACGAAATCGAACGGACGGAACGAGACAAGGAGGATAGGAAGATCGGTGACGGTGGTTGTGGCGTCTATCGCGAGGGAAGGTTCCTTATTTATCGCGCGTATTGCTGGCACCTCTCCGGGGCCGACCGTTATAAATCTCAAGCCATTTAATATGCAAATCCCGGCACCTCCGACAGCCCGAGGACTCCTCTCGGCTGGTTTTTTTTTCATCGCGAACGAGTTTCAATCGCCGATGTAATTCATACTGCGGCGGACGACCGCGCGAGAGCAATGCCATTCTCTGTCGAATACGTTATTATCTTACTCCTCTGGGCCCCGGTATCCTCCGCACCCCGCCTCTTCCTCGTCCACGATGTTTCACGGGCCGGCCGGTTACGCGCCAACACTCCCACGAGAGCTGCCCCGCTTAATGATATCCGCTCAATTTCATCGAACACCGATAAGCCTTGCTCGATACAATATCTCTCGGGTTCCGCGACCATCCTTCCTTCTTCTTCGATTCTTTCCTTCCAGCCGTGGCTTTATTTTATGGATCTAGTGGCGGAGACGGCAGGAAATTATACAAATTTTAATCATTTGACGGGTATCTGCTACATCGTACTTTGATCGATCACGAATCAAGCAGCAGTTGTCGTGAATCAATCAGTTTAAACTTTGAAAATAGAATTCGGATCTAAGTCGAAGAAACAGCGACGAGAGAAATATCGAGCGAATCCTTGGAATTCATTTAGACGGTCGCAATACGAGAAAACAGTGATCGGTATACCGAAATTAAAGGTACATCGTTTTGCATTCTGCAGATATATCTCTATGAAAATGTCTACGAAAGTTCTAAATACGAAACGTTTCGACTTACGTGTACGCCTATTGGTTGATCGTACCGATTCGATTGCCTGCGGTAAGACTTGATAAACTCGTCCGTCTGCATTCGCGAAGGATTTTTAAAACACGCGACTGCTGACCGTTTAGTCGGGTTATTTGCAACGATGAAAACAACAACAATCGTCCGATCGCCTCTGTCTCGAATCAAATAGAATATATCGTCTATAGTATCGCAAAATTTCGATAGCTGGTTTACGCGTGCCATAAGACGAGGAAGATCAGAAATCGTTGATCGTTTAATTCGTTTCCTGTGCACCGCTAATTTTACTCCGTTCGCTCGAAACGTGTTCGAACGTCGTGAACGTCACTTGGGAAGAACGTCTTCTTCGTTCACGTCGATTTCGATATCCCATACGCGACGACCTTTTCCTTTCGTTTCTATTCATTCGAACGACACGAGACATCGTGGCGGACTTTCTCCTGGACTTGCGAGGATCGTCCATCTATCATCGAGACGCGAAACAGAAACGAGAGTCCGAGCGGCAATGCTCCAAGAGGGCAAAGAGGCGAGAGTGACTCTCGGTTGCAGAAGTGCATTGCACCGGGCGGGGTCGCGCGTCGCGTTACGACCGCCTCGAGAAAAATGCCTTTTTACGCGACGCGGGTAACGCATTAGCGCTGAGGAACACGTGTTCGGCACGAACACTTTTCGCTACACACTTGTGAACGGAGCACGGCGTGCGTGCCGTCTGCGTACACAACGCAGTCTCGCATAGGTCTCGCATAGGCCGCATGTTCGCTCTTTTCATCGGCCGATACTTTGTACTCGTTCGCGGATTACCGCGCTCAACGTTTCAACAAAGAAATAGGAAAAAGAGCCGACCGTTTCCCTTTTCTTTGGCACACGTTCTATACATAGAAGCTGCGTGCCTGAATGGCGCCTGTTCTTACGCCAAGATTGGACTTGGAATTCGATTGGTACTCGTTTCTACGTTTTATTCGTCATTAGCGGATACAACTTCTAAGGCGAATTCAGCGCACGGCTGTAATAAAATATTTTTCTTAAGGGCGCGCGTGGAAATTGGGCGACCTTGTTCTACGAGTAATAGATGGTCTTCTCGTGTTCCATCGATTTATACGTATCTTCCGATGCCTAGCTGCCAGTCAACCTGCCTGACTTCTGTTGACTTCTGTTCATTTGGACGATAGTATCGATAGAATTTACCGCCAGGATTAAAGAGAGTCTTGCTTAGCGTAAAACGTTGGAGGAAACGAATAAAGAACAAAGATTTATCGAGAAAGAGTATCGGGGAACGAAGGATGACTTTGTTGCTGTCAAAGAATACGAGGGCATTGTTTTACGTTAGCGAAGATGGCAATGAATAAAATTCAACATTTCCGTGTATTTCCATCCAACTTTCATCGTCATTGTTATATATCGTTTTATTTCTATGATTGTTTTTAATGGATACGTTACATGAAGAACAGAGCGGAATTTGTATCCGCTTTAATGTATTTAGTTTATTAAATTAATAGGTGGCTTTCGAACGATAGGCCCTCGATAGAATATGGTGCACGTTATAAGATTATTTGTAATTAGTTTAGCTTCTTCCGTGTATCTCAAATATCGAATTACACACGAAGAAACGAAGCCTAAGGATAAGGTGCATGTCACCGACGCCAATCTGGGTAACCATATTACATTTCAATCACGTGAGGAATACCTTTCTCTGGGAAACGTCATTGAAAGTCTGTTTAAAGTTCCCGTGATGCAGGGTAGTTAGGTTTCGCGTTATTTAGGAACTAGTACGGCTCGTATCGACTCGTGTCCGCGACAGCGCACGTTCATACGTTAACGAACGACCCGCCGTTGCATTTCCATTCCGCGGCGCGCACCAGGCGACGTGATTCTTTTCTCTTCTCCCCCAGGCTTTTTTCGCCTTTTTCTTATTATTCGGTATTTGGTGCCGGGAGCACGTTCGTTAGCCGTTACTCGATAACTGCGCGTCGTCACGGCACACTGCGGCTAGCTCCAACGTTGACTTCACCTCGCAACAACGTAAGCTACGTTCTCGCGAAAATAGTTTCCTTCTATTCTTCCCTCGGACATTGTACCAATCAAGTACGGTAGAAGCTGGTTTATTCGTTCCTTCTTGTACGAGCAAGAATGTTCAACTTCGGCTATACGTACGTTAGATATCGTTCGTAAGTATTCGCACGTTTCAGCAACGATCCGTGACAACGGAACGTACCATCTCGATATAAATTAATGGGAAACTTTGTACGTTTCTTCTAAACGTTCGTTCAAAATTGAGTACGCGATGAATACGAATACGTCTCGTAGCGGTTTTCGTTACAATTCTTTTTTTAGTATTTCGACTTTCGATCAATGATAACAATCGTCTTTACGAGCTTGGCAGAAGCTCCCTCGTCCGATCTCTGATAACCTATATTATAAGCTTGCTAACGAACAACGGAGCTTTAGAGTTTTGATCGAATCCTACAGAGACGAGAGAGTCAAGGCGACAGCGTGCGATGAAAGAAACGACGATCAAGGTTTCGTGGTCGCGTTAATGCCTCGGAGCGGGAATTAAAGGCTGAACGAAACGGCCGACGAAACGGGCAACAGTCTCTCGGAGGCTTTATTACGTAATAAATATTAAAATTCATACGGGTTGCACCTCTACCGAGAATCGATCTTCGACCGGTCCAAAGGGACGGCTATAAAAGTCCGGAGGAGAGAGACGCGCTACTCTGTGCCGAAAGGCAGCTCCTCTCTCGTACGACGCTATTTTACTTTTATTCGAGCAGATCCATTCTCGGACGGTTTACGATCCGTCCTGCCATCGTGCGGTCTCTCGCGCGGCTTTGTGAGACGCGAGACAACCTTGCCAGAGAGAAAAACTTCAAGGAATTCAGGCCTCGTTGAAATCCGTTCGAGTAATTAAAAGATTTTTGGAAACTACGAATCGATGGGTAATTTACGATTATTTCCCACAGATATATATCGATGTATATCGTTCGTCGCGATGAACAGTCATCGGTAGTGCCAGTCGCGTGTTTATACCGCTCTTTGGAACAACGGTCCGAACACGATCACTTGAAAATACCGTTCGGCCGAGTAGAAATAACGTCGCAATTTATTTTATACTACGACATTCTTCCTAAGATAACCAGCATCCACGAGTATTCATATCGCTTCTGCAACCGTCCGATCGGTAGCATAAGACGTTTTATAAATCTCCTATTATCATCCACTTTTCCATCCTGATCCTCCATCAAAGAATCAACTTTCGCTCACCCGATCAAACAGGAAAAATGCCGAGGTTTCCACAGGATTTGAGATTATTATTCAAATCCCGAGCAAACTGAATTCCTTCAACGGTTGCGAAAGAACACCCTCGCTTTCGGATTCACCGATCCGAGAATTGAATTCGCAAACATAGCGGTCGAGACGTGGTACCGTTACGGCACCGTGTTTCAGTAGTCGAGACAGAATTAGACAATACAGAGCAAAGACGAAGTCCTGCGAAGAAACAGATCGCGTCGGTTGTACCTATGGCCGGGAACCGATCGTATAGAACGAAGAGTCTATCGATCGATCGGTCTCGTTCCCGCCGCCCCCGCGGACATCTCGGTTTGTACCTTTATTTGTATCTGCGCGAGCCGCTCCAATGTCGTTTTATCGCGTTTACGACCTTGTCGAGCAAATGTACGAGCCGAGCGTGGACGTTCGACGACGACAGACAGAGTCAATTCAGCTTGTCCATAAACACCCATCCACGTTTACCTCCATAAAACGAAATAAAGTCCTAGCGCGCGCATCGACGAGAGTCCCGACGATGGGCGGACTTCTCCCCGTTCCCGCGAGTGATGGATTTCCTCTTTGACGGATCGCTCGTAAACCTCCTCTAAATGTTTTCTCGGAAACGGTCAGAGAAGGAGAGAGAAAGAGAGAGAGAGATAGATAGATAGATAGAGAGAGAGAGAGAGAGAGAGAGAGAGAACCAATACGGATTTCCAAGCGAGCACACGGATACTTTTCTCTCTGTTTTTTCTCTTTTCATTGGCTACTCTCCTCCTTGTTAGATCAAAGATCAGAGTGCTTAGGGCCACCCGCTGTTTTTAGTGGGTCTTAAATCGGGATTATGTCGGGATTACAGGATCCTGCGTACGCTATCGTTTCTCCTGGTAGCGGCCAAAGGATCGCATAGAGCTTACAGCGAAAACGATCCTCCTACAATTCTCCTGCTTGTCTATCATTCTCCTTGGCGTTGGCCGCTACTTTTACAAGTTTTATCGTAAGATTCTTTTTACCTTAACGCCGTTTCGTTAACTAGATTTTTATACCTTTATTCGTCAAGTTTATTCGTTAAATATATAACAGTTGTCAAATAACGTGGAAAGCGAAAGATCAACGAAAATAAATTTACATTCGATCGTTTTGACGGTATCCATCCATGTTACCGTAACAGTGGCACGTTTAACGATAGTATTATAGTTCTTCTCGATACGGTAGTTTACAGACGAGACGAGCTTATTTTATTTGCCAAGTCAGGTTCCAGTAACAGAGTTGGCGGTTTCGAAGGGGTTGCAAGAGTCGAGTCACGACGAGTATCGTGCATTTTCGGGGTTATCTTCTCCGTCACGAGACGGAAGACAACGAAGACGCATGTCGACGGTTTCGGTCGGTGCCAGGATCGTTTCGCGAAGAATTCGCAAATTGAAAAAACCCTGGTCTCTCTCCACGCTGTTCGAGCTCCCGTTTCGTTTAATTGCTTCGCACGGCCGACTCGTTTCTAGCATCGATCATTCTCCCGTTCCCCCTTTCTTTCTTTCTCTCCCGTTCTTCCTTTTTTCTTCCGCCGGTCGTTTGCAAATCAGAGAAACGTTGGTCGATCGTCCTCGCGTTTCCGAGAAGTTTCGTGATAAGTCGGCGATTAGCGGTTCCGGAGAAGCGTGGCGGCTGGTCTCGGCCTGGCTACGAGGAAAAGGGGTGAGCAATCATCAGCAATTATTCGGAATCCCAGCATATAA
The DNA here is from genome assembly GCA_014825975.1 of Bombus haemorrhoidalis. Classification (NCBI taxonomy): domain Eukaryota; kingdom Metazoa; phylum Arthropoda; class Insecta; order Hymenoptera; family Apidae; genus Bombus; species Bombus haemorrhoidalis. The sequence goes on along the minus strand of CM026162.1, from coordinate 11,949,909 downwards.
CGACGTGCACCCGCTGATTGATGCCCTCCAGGCGATCTGGCCACTGAAGCAGGATCGCGTTTTCGTGCAGAAGCCCCGAAATTCCTTCGACATTAATTATTATAATGCGAATCGGATGAGATCTGACCGTACCGCCGCCATCCCGAGACCGGTAGCCCGGCTATCGTTTTCACGCAAACGGGGAATCTCGTAAATCGTGTCATTTTTTCAGAGAATTACCCAGGAATTTGAATAGCTTCCCTGCCAACCTAAATCGCTCCATTCGTTTCGTAAGAGAGAATCATTCTCTGAAACTCTCCTTAAAGCTCTTCTATAATCGTCGACTATAGCAGACTCGAAGCGTAATTCGTTTATACTCGTCTGCGAGTAAACAGTAGCACGATCGCGGATGAAAACCAAGGGCGAGCTCGAGAACGGGCACGATCGTCCTCTCGAGGCAACCGAGTCAAATCGCGCGTGTGGCATGAAATTTCGACGCGATCAGAAAAGAAGAAGCAGCGGACGACGTCGCGGCACACCTGTCCAATTAGTTCTGCGCTCGTGCTCGAATTCGACCTACATTTTCCAGCGGCGGACAAGTGACCGGGTAGCTTCCAGTATCGGTGAACGAGAAAGGAAGCGAGATAGGAAAGACGAGAGAGAGAGAGAGAGAGTGTGTGTATGTGTGTGTATGAGAGAGAGAGAGAGAGAAAGAGAGAGAGAGAGAGAGAGAGAGAGAGAGTCGGCACGGTTCTCCGGCACGTTCCAGTGCTATAGATAGCTCGCGCACGCGAGCCGAGCGGAAAGCATTTAGCAGGATGACGTTCGCACATTCTAGACGTCTCGACGCCGCGCCGGCCGTTCTCGCCGATCATCCGTTACGTTCCCGTGACGTAATTGTCGAATTCTTGCTCCGACAGTCTGCCTCCGTTTCTCGCCTTCTCGCTATCTCTCCCTTTGCTTCGTTTCACCTTCGTCTCTCCCTTTCCCTCTCTTTGCTTCTCTCGCGTATCCAGCACCACGCTTAAACGCCTGGAGATGGGTGACAAGAATGATCGTTTGCAGCGAGACGATTGATTAACGACGAACCGTCGAGTTTTTCGCGATCGGGTCTCCGCTTTCGTCTCTGGATAATGTCGCCTCTGTCGAAGTTGTAAGAAGAAAATACCGAAGAGAGAAAATATCGATGCGAAGGAAAGAGGGAAGAGGCGAAGGAAGCGAAAGAAGAAGGGAGGAAGGTGGAAGAAATCGAAGAACGGGTTCCGCGTTCTGCAGCCTCGACGCTGGCCAGGCGTGGGAAGTGAAATACGAGCGTTGTAGACGGCCAACGGCCATTTCCATCCTGCCGGTTTAGTATTGGCGGGCCACTAAGTCTGAACTAATTTGCTTATTAATATTTCACAACAGCGCCGATCGCTCTGGGGGTTCTTGATATATCGTCTCCCCCACCCCGACTACCGGACCCTCACCCTCTGTCCCCCGGTCTTTTCGTGTCTTTCCTCTTGCGCTCGAACCTGCATCCACGTTTCTTCGCTCGCCTTCCATTTGTTCCCAATTGGAGTCGTAACTTGGAACGCGAGCTTTGTCGGTTGGACCAATGAAACCTACATATTTACCTTTTAATTTGTTCCTGACAAATTGTGGCCAACAGAGGATATATTAAGTCGTCTTGAAAGTTTTCACGGTTTTCGATCTATCTGATTCTTTATAACATATTTCAAGCGTTCTAGAAACATTGTTGGACGTGTTATATCATACGTAGTATCTATCATGCTTGTCGTAACTTGCGACTCTTTCGTTCAAAAATCGTTTAGTGTACTTAAAAAACGAGATATAAGAGTGAAAACACAAGTACTGGGAACACGTTCGCCTAAGACTTGCGTCAATCGTATAGTTGTTGAAGTTTTCCTTTATCTCTTATATGATCTTATGTAATCCTCCACGATAGTTTCTTTGCAATTACTCGACGATTTTTCTCGATAATTTCTTTCATTCGCGAATCACGTACAATCATAACGCGCTGGCGTATAAAAGAAGCGTATAAGGTATCACCAAGATCGTTTCAAATAAAAAATCTTCGATTTCTTCGACAGAACCACATTCGTGCAAAACGATCGAGTTTGAAATTGCAGGAACTTTCATCGTGTTTATAAATTTAACTGACTGGTTGGCTTTTAGCGTGACCTACTCCACTAGCACAACCCTTATACTCGACGCGATTCATTTCACTCAGATTTCTACTAAAAGTTTCTGTTCTTTTCTTCTTTTTCTTTTTTTCTCTAAGAAAAAATAAATCTCCAGTTCCCGCATCTTGTATTTCAAAATCGAACGATAAAGTGATCTACGATCTCGTTTTACCGATCGAGATTGAGTCGGTCAAAGCCGCGCTACGTTGAAATCGCAAGCGTCGCGGCTGATCGTTCAAAGCTCGTGGAATCGTCGTTTAATGAGCTTTCCGTGCAAAGACACACGAACGACCGGGTTACGTGTAGGCAAAAGGTTCTCGACGAAGATAATTGCCGCGCGACGAGCCGGCTCGCCGCGATTAACGTCGTTAAGGCTCACAGCCGTATCGGCGCGTTTACGATCCCTGACGAATCCACGTCGCAATAGAGAGGAGGCGGCGAGCCGCGAGAGGAGGCGGCGCGGCGTGCGCGCATGACCATGCGAGTCCGGGGATATTTGGGTCGTGACGGTGACCGTCGCAACGACGGACTTAAACCCTTATTCTGGCAGAATGACAAGCACGAATCGAAAGTTATTTCTGCGTGGCCAATATATAGGTTGATTTACGCCTGGCATCGGACAATAACGCGACCGGCCTGCAATATCACGGCTCGCGTTGGTATTTTATAACCCTGTAAATAGCCGCGAAGACGACGCTGCTTCTCGGAAGCTTCGATTCCCGAGAACTCGACCCCCCGTTCGAATCGCCTACCAGTTCGTAAGTTAACGTTCGAAGTCTTCGTTTCTTCTATCGATCGTTCAACTCCGACGAAGGTTGTCGTCGATCCTTGTCGAACGGAAGAACTTGATGTTTTTACTCGTTAAACGTAAAATGTGACAAAGTTCGCTTTTTATCTTTGCATTAGGATAAAGCTGTAGGAGCAACCGGCCATGTCAGGAACAGAGTACCGGTTAACGTGCCATTTTACGTCACATCAAAGCTTCGCCACATTGTTGGTAAGTGCCTGGCAGTCCTCCCAGCCGTGAATCCACCGCGGTCGCGATCGCGACCGAGGCCACGGGTACCAGTCGCCTCCAAACAAACCATCACGACTCCAAACACTTACTCGACAAACTCGCCGTCGTCGTCGTCGTCGTCGTCGTCGTCGTCGTCGTCTTCTTCTTCTTCTTTTTTTCGACTGCGTCTCCGAGAGACGAAACGAAGGCCGCGGCTGAATTCGTGCGGAACGAGCTCCACGTTTGAAGAAACGTCTCCAGAGAGCTCGTTAACTTTGATCAAAACGAAAATTTTGATACGCGTTTGGCATTGTCCTTCTAGCGCCTCGAGGTTCACCGAACCAACGGAACTTTGGTTGACGAAACAACGACGATATATCGTTGGAATCGAAATCGGTAGCATGATCCGCTTCGATATCTTGGTAAAAGCCAAGTAAAATCCGGTTTACCTGAGTTCAGTAGCGTAAAGGCTACCGCGACAGCAAGTTGGCATATCAAACGAACTCGTAAAGTCTATCAGGCGACTCGTAACAGCGAGCGTTGGGTCGATCGCTTTATTGCGATATTATTTGGGGATTTTATTATCGTGTGGCTAAGAAACGGCCGTAATATAGGTCGCGAGTCGGCCATAGAGCTGCGAGCCCACCCAGGTCGTCGCTACTCTTACGAGTTCTCCGTGGCCAAGGAACGTGAAAGAAGAACTAGAAGAAGGCCGAGCAAAGAAACGACTGGACGAAGACGGACGACGTGGAATTATTCCTTCGCGTGCCACGCCCTTACTACTATCGTATTTTGTCTATCTTCTGCTTCACGGAGTTTTGATCTACTTTGCCCGGAAACATCGTCGCCAGACACACAACCGCGGTGACGCTCGGTGTAGGCGTAGAACGGGTAGGATTTATTATAGTACAGATACTAATTTCAGTGACAAATGTCGCGCCGATGAAAATATCAAGAACGCCAGCAACAATTATATAAGATTATGTAAGATCAGAGCTTTTTGAGTTGCTCGAGTTTTCTGGTCGCGAAGCTTCATAACTTTCAAGTAGGTACGCACCCAAGGTAGATATTCTCTGAAAAAGAATTCTCTGCCTGTGTTTCACGCGTAAATTTATATTGCCATCGATCAATGAATTTGTTCTGACGATACGTTGCAATTATATTCGCTTCATTCTAGCTCGTTGTATCGTATCGTCGTCGCGTAATTTTTATCGTCGTACAGGATGTTGAAAACAAGCGGTTTCTTTAAAAATCGGAGCAATTAGAAAAATTCATTGATTCGATTATTCGATTTCTAAAGAATTCGCGTCCCGATAGATCGCTATATGTAACCATGACGTTTATAAATAATGAAATCATCGCAGTTTCGTTCATTCGTAATTTCGTGATTCAAATACATTCTATAGAAAAGAAACAATCAACAATCTTTATGTATATCATTTCGAAGGTTAACCCTTGCGCGTGTAGATTTATCATGATTAAAATTTAAACGAAAGAAATAGCGAGGTACGTGACAAAAGGACAGACTAAGAGGAAAATCCCCTGCTTGTTGTTCGTGGCGCGCGATATCAGGATCGTTTTGTTTCCCTGGATTAGAGTAGGGAACCGAAACGAGAACGACGATGCCACCCACGAATTATAAGCCACACCCTAGGCCAACACAGGGGGTTGCCATGCCACCAACGGAGATACAATTATTCGATCGCCATGCAACAAGTGGCTACGGGGAGGTTTGCGGGAATCTTCTATTTTAGTCGGGGAGATTTCGATGCCTCGATAGAGAGGCTCTTACCACCGACAGGATCGCCCCACACAGGTCGATAATCCTACTCGAGCTGTTGTTATATCGAGTATACATAATAGAGTAGACCCCTTTCTACCAGTTTTTATGAAACAGAAACAAACAGAATGAATTTCATTTCTTTATTCTTTATGCATTCGAATTCTATACAGTCGTAAATTTTTAATCTCAGGTTGAAATTCTCGTCACCGACCAACGCATACGTTGCGTAATTTGTAATTGTTTCGATGGTTTCAAGAATGTCGCAAATCCGTTGTACCTTCATTTTCATGTATCTGATATTATAGATAGAATATCGTGACACGATTAACGTTAGGTTTGCTCGAACGAAGAGGAATATACGAAGAAATTTTACGAATTAAAGATTCTATTCGATACAAAGTCGTGAAAAACGATAAAAGCCTGTAATTTGTATCTACTTTCGTTCGTCAAGTTTCTCTTATCCTATCAAGATGGAAAATAAGATTTCAAGAAGCATATAGAGAAGCAACCAGAGGCCAAAAGTTAATTGCCAAGATTCGATCTAATCTGTAAAAATGACCAAAACCGAGTAACCTCGATCAACGAGTCAACGTTAGGCGTAAAAAAGAAAGAAAGAAAGAGGAAGTATAGTGTAACGTAGTTAAAGAGGGAGGACGAGGGAACGCGTGTCTGCACGGACTCGCGTTTGGCGTGGCAGAGGCGAGACACGGCGCAACCCCTTGCTTGGCCTCGACGTTCCATCGCGACTCCCTTGACAGTTAACTTCGCTAAGACGGATCGTAAATTACGCCAATATTTCCGCGAAATCCTAACAAGATTATAAAGCAGATTGTAGCACTGTTCGTGGCGGCTGTGGCCTCTCCCCTTTTTCCTCCGGACCCTTCTCGATCTCTTCGTGGCCACGAGCGAAGGGCTGCAGCTTCGACGCTCGTTGGAAAGGGAAAGAAAGGATCGGTGTAAAGGAGGGCGTACAACGAGGGGAAGGGGGTAGACGAGCAAGAAAGAGAGAAAGTTCTATTTATAATGCGTTTGCGTCTTTGCAGGGGCCCCAGCCGGTGGAGGCAGTAAATGTCGCGTGTATTTCATATGAAACTCCACCCCCTCCCGGCTATTCTTCGCAATGCCAATCCCGGTCTTTCGTTCGCCTGATAATACCGACGCTAACAAAGTTAACCCGTATGAACAGAGAGAATCTTTCGTCTCTGCTCCCACCCTTGTCCTTCCTTTTTCTCTTTTTCTTCGTCGTATTCTTGTACCGCGTGTCTGTTGTTCGAACGCGATTAAGTTAGGCGAACGAAGATCGTCGATATTAACAAAATTCGAACGGTTGAGATCGACGCGTTCGTCTACCGCGTTAACCTTTGCAAAACTCTGATTGAACGATGAACAAGTTTACGATTTCTTGTGAATGTTCTTAAACGTATCTACCGAAAGATTCGAACAGCAGGATAACGTTTCGATATTCGTCAGACGGCAGCGCGTATCGCAAGTTGGCTCGTAAAGTGCGCGCCGAAAGTAGCGTAGCAGCTTCGTTCGGAAAGTTGCTCGGTCAGTTTTCGAGGCAGCCGAGATACATTCGGACGTGAATCGCGTCTTTCGTCCGGTTAATTAAAAAAATAAATCCCCATAAGACAAAAGCTGCCTGCGATCCACGTTGCGTTGCTTATTAGCTCTTATTGAATTCGTTAACGCGGTTGATTCTTCCAACGTAACAGACGTTACGCGGTAGTTCCGTATGCATTAACATATCTACCTCGTCACGTTCCCATTAAATTTATTTGTCACGCAAAAGAGAGTGAATACGTTTTACATATTCTTATCTTCCAATGAATCATTTTTTTATCAGGAAGTAACTACCTACGTGAAAACATTATTAAACTTGTCATACTTGAACCTAATTGATTAGTATCTATATGAATATCAGAATATTAGGTCGTCCGAAAAGTTTCTTTCGTATTATAAGGAAATAACGGATGCACAACATCGTTTCTCGTTTTATATTATTTTATCGAATTACGTATGATCCATTTTGTTCTATCAAAATAAAAATCACAACGTTCGACGGATTAGGTTCCATGTTTGTATAAAGACGTGTCGTTGTAAAAGACGTGTCCGTAAAAGAAAGATACGTTTCGGTTAATCTAATAAATACAATAGCGTACGAATATATTTCGTAGTCACTGTACGTAGGTCGAAAGTGAAAAAAAATATTCAACCTACCTTCGCGTACGAGCGCAAAAAATGATTAATTGCCGTGCAATTTATATACCGTTATCACGGATAAAGCTAAAGCGTTCAACGCTTGTAAACAATAATCGAAGTTGTTTCTCAAGGCGAATGACTGCCTCGTCGACAATGTTGTTGGAATTGTCGACTTCGAAATGGAAATTGTAAATGGTGTGTAGTGGCAGCGAGTAGAAAGGGAAAAGAACGCAAGAGTATATTTCGCAGGGGTATATTCCTTTGGCAGCTTATTCGATAGATTCCAGGGTCGTCACGCGAGATTCTGCGAAAAGTCGTTTCGCGCGCGTCCGAAAGGCTTTTAAAGCAGGCGCGTTAGTCGGCCCACAGCGGGTCGCAGTTCCTGCGTCGGTTAATAAAGGCCTCCGACATAGTCGATCGTTATTAGATCGGGCACTCCTTCGGCCCGCCAATCTTACCCGCCCAATATACTTCGCAATAACTCATAAAATGCAACATTTTGTTTCGTATACCAATTATCCCCTCTACCGACGTGGTATCGAAGGGCCGGTTTGTTTCTGTTACGATCGTCCTCCTGCTCGATCGCTGATTGCTACGAACGAGGAAGGACGGCGCATTATGGACGAAACGTAGTCTACCACATGTTCGTGGTATTATTACATTCAACGTTCGATGGATTTGTAGTAATAAAGAGGCGGCTGCAACGTTTATGCAACGGCTAAGAATATTCTTTTCTCTAATACCTTGGATCGCTTATCGCGAGTTTCGTCGGTAATCATTCGATTTTGCCTTAGAAATTTAAAGCGCGATATAAAAGACGATGTTACGAAATATTTTTCAAGCTACTGTGTATCTATGTATTTCATCGTAACTTCGACTTGTCCGTGTCTCTCCACCTTTATACATATTGAGTTTCTACGTTGCCAGAAACGATATGGATTATAGAAACTTTCAATATTATCGTTGTTCTTGTTACATTTTCGCAGGAAAATTCCATATTCGAATACGAAAAGTGTAAAAGTAGGAATAGCAAATACTTGAATAAGTGCATTGATACATAGATAAATGTATATGTCGCTCGTTATACGTGTATTAATCTGACGATAGGTGTTGTGTCATCGGTCGATGCTATTAGGAGAAAAAAAAAAAAATGATGTGAAAAGTAAACGACCTAATGTATCCGGTCAGTATCGTATATACTTATACGTATCTACTGAATATGGAGTAGGAAGAGAACGACCGCGGACAGATAAAAGAAAATTAGCTTTTCATGGTAGCAGCGAAAAGCCGTGGGGCTCGTCGTTACACTCTACCGTCACGGGTTACGCTTCGTGAGCTCCGATTGCATCGCGGTAAAGTTGGCATAGGATATCGAGACGGTCTGATTTCCACTTAAAACGATGCCGCCTTATTCTAAAAGAAAATCTGTCGGATTTTTAATTGTTTATTTATGAATTAAGCAGTCCTGTCTCGTTTCAGGGGATACAGGTATGCTAGTAAATCGGAGATTTACCTGATGCAACGCATGATGTTCTAAATACCTGCACGATTCACACGATTCAAGTAAAAGACACTTCAGCGAGCGAATACAAAATGATTTTGAGCGTAATGTAGGTGAGACAATATACTTTTCGCGATATATTCTCACCATCATTGACTAACTTTCCTTTCTGGTCCTTTAAACGTCACCTCCGTTTAATGCATACGACGTGCGAAAAACGTTTCTATCTGTTGAAGACTCATCGCGCTTCAATTCTATCGACATATCGCAGTAAAATGAAAAGAAGAAGAAGAATTAAGAACCCCTACGCATTGCGTAAAGTTCAAGAATCTAAAGAAAACGTCAGTTTAGGGTGCTGTTCGTTTAAACAAATTTCTAACGAAGCAGAATCTCTTGGAGGAAACAAAATTATCATTGATATTTAGAAGATTAATATGGAATTAATGGGACAAGTGGCAGCAGATTTATTATTTACATTTTCTATTATTATATTATTTATATATCGGACCACTGAGACAGTGAGTTCAAATTTTTGACCGTTTTTGTAACTATACACGTACGTCCTTGGAAAAGGTGAACGCGCGACTTTCGTAGAAATTATCTAACAATGGTAGCTATAAATACGAGCAAGGTTCGCATCGATGAGGCAGTCTGATGGGTCGTCTCGTGCGCAGCGGCAAGTACGTTCAACCCTCGGTTCCCAACGAAGCGCGCGAAAATTATGTACAACGATAGGTACATAACGCCTGTACGCCACGTCGAATGGCTACTTTGTCTGGTCGAAGCGAGCATGCAATGGCCACCATTGCGGCTCGCTACGGCTGGAATACGCCGGCGGGACGCGGCCGCAGCGGCGCGGCGGCGGTGGCGGCGGCGGCCATTATAAAAATAACTGCTGATTGGACGCCCTACCAAGAAAAATCGTAATCGCATCCTGAAATGCCTCTTCCCTCTTCCCTTCCGCTCCCTCTTTCTCCTGTCCCCCGTTTCCTCTTCCCCTTGTCATTTCTTTCTCTTTATCGTTGTATCTCTGTCTTTCTTCTTCGCCCGGTAGATTTTTGCCCGGTGTCGAACAACGAGATTCGTTCCCGTTGACTTGCACACCATCCACTCAATAGCACCGTATTCTTCAAAGTATCAATTTCTTGCGGTATCCACGTTAAATCGTATTTTCGACGTCTTAAAATACAAAATTCAAACAGTGACAAGATAAATCGTGTATCAGACGAGAATTTGACTTTTTCAAGTTTCCTTACAATTTGCTAAGGTTTCGTCGCTTACGATGTTTCTCTTTCTTCTTCGTAGGCTTTTACCCTCGGTCTCGAGACGAACGATGCGATCCTTTCCCGTAGACTCTCGCAAAAGGATCGATTTTTTCAAAAAGTCTGTCATCGTTCGTATTTTCGTCCTTACAAACGACAAAAAAGTAACTGGTCTTTTCATCGTCTATCACATCTTATCTCATTTTCAGAAAGTCTGTCGTTTACAACGTTGCCCTTCGGTTCTGCACAGACCGGTCCACAAGCTCGCTCTTTTTATATTCGAAATCGCGAACCAGCCATTTTCTTTCGAGAAGAACGCGCACAGCGATGATTTGTGCTCCCACAGGGAGCAAAGAAAAAGCACGAAACACGTGGATGGATTGGACAGCAAAGGGGATTTAAAGTCCGCGAAGACTCGTCGTGGCAACGCAAGGATGGGAGGCAGAGAAGAATCGGCCGCCATTTTGCGAGCGCAGCTTTTATCGCCGCGCCCTATATAGGAACATTATGCCTGGGTTGCCGGGTTGCGCGTATATCAACAATAATTGCAGGGCCAATAATAAAGCTGGAGGGACCACGCTCGATAGCCCGAAATTGCTGGTTCCCCTACCTCAGCCTGCAACGTTTTATTGCCTCCACTCTGGAGAGCAGGAATGGCGGCAGCCCCCTTCGTCCTTCTCGATGGCGGATAAACGATCCTGCGATACGATGACTCCGCTAGCGATGGTCTCTCGATATTCGTCACAGAGCGAAATTTTCGAGCGAATCACTCGCGCGAACCGCTATACCCGATACTAGAAACTATCAACGGGGCTATGCCGTAAATCTTGTATCAAAGAAATCGAAACGAAGGTTGTACGATAAAATATTTTTTCTTGTAATCTGGTAGTTTAGAGAAGCCGATATCTTTCAATTAACTTTTTATTCGTTCGTTAATTTCGTTGAATACGTACCTGATCGATATTCTATTCTGAAGCAAGTAATTGCCTCTATATTGGTTCCACCAGGACCATTACGTAAATAATGGTAAATTCTAAAGCAAATTTAACAAAACAGTGTTTATATCGCGTCGTCGCTTTTCTCTATTTTCCGATTTATGGAATTGATCAGTGTGACCTTCTGGATGCTTCGTATCCTCAGCTATACGTATTAGATCGTTCGATAAATTTGTGTCATTTATCTAATTAGTATTCCAGTTGGATCAATAGTTGAAATATATCCTTGAGCGTTGTGAAAAATCGTGATTGCTCCATCGTTCAACGACCTCTTGGTATCTCTTCGCCAACGTTTCTTCGCAGAACTGTTAAAATATCATAAATCGTTTTGTGACAAAAAAATGTTGTAGTATCTACGCGAAGCAGGTGGTAATCTGGTGAGACAATATCCGGAGAATACGATGATCAAATATTCAAAGCAAAGTCATGTAATTCTCTGTTACACACGTTCTACCAAGACGACATCGTTCCGTAACTTGGTACGGTACCATTCTCCTTCTCTTTAAATACGAATAAATGGTTAATTTTAGAATACGCAAGCTCACAGATACCTCACGAAGGATACAAATGTATCTATCTTCTCACGAAAATTCCTTTAGATCCTCAAACACAGCGAATGCATAATGTTTCGATGATAAACTACGAATTAATCATCTCGAACACTCTGTTAATTCAAGTAGCTACTAAATTCCATTCAATTTTAACCACTGCCAATACAAATTGTCAACGACAGAAACACGTTATTTTCGAAAATTCACGTTACGTCCATAGAAATTTGAATATTTTTGAAAGTTCGAAATTCGGAATAATACACGAAACAATTGACAACCCGGTGAATTGTCGTCGTTGGATTCCGCTGCATTTGGTTCCGCGAGTCACCCGGATCTAGTTACCTCAGGCTCGCTATTATTATTACAGATACCAACGCTGCTGCTTGTTCTCATTATTATTCCTTTTGCTGTTCCTGTCCGTGGCATCGCGTTCGTCGTCGTCGTCGTCGTTGTTGTTGCTGCTGTTGCTGCTGCTGCTGCCGCTGCTGCTGCCGCTGCTGCTGCTGCTGCCGCTGCCGCTGCCGCTGCCGCTGCTGCTGCTGCTGCTGCTGCTGCCGCTGCCGCTGCCGCTGCTGCTGCTGCTATTGTAGCAAGGTGTTTCGTACGAAGAATCGTTCGCGAGCTCGTAAAGAGCCGCAAAGGAGAGCTCGCACGCGCGATAGTCACGAGTATTGCCCTTGTTAACGCCCCGTTAACTCGAACCTCTGGACAAACTCGTAAAATTTACCGGCTTCGAGCCGGTAAGACTACCACGCGGTGTACACGGCTGCCGGTGAATTTTCGCGTGACTTTAAATCGAGCCGGAATTATGTGTTTAGTGCAAACGTCGGCCAAGGTATCGCGATGCGAGAGAGCGCCTATCTTGGCTCGCCTCGTTCTCTCCCTCTTTGCTTCTTTTCTTTCTTCTTCTTTTTACTCTCTTCTTCTCTTTACCGTGATTATTCGCCGTTTAAATCGACGTTACGCAGCCAAGGAAAGGAACAAGATGATCGTCGAATGTGGCCTTTTAACGCGACCATAATGGTACTTTAAGAATTCGAACGGAGGATACGCGCGAAGGGGATCATGCGAGGTTTTCAATTATTTTTCCTCCATGCACGCGTATTTACGAGAGCAACGATCAGATTACGGCACTAGTCCGGCTCGTAAAGATGACGTTTACGTACACGTTGTTGAGCCGCGAAATAGTCGCGAACGGGTCGCTAACTCACGTTAACACCCCGTTAACACGAATCCCGAACAAGCTCGTAACGCTCGGCGACAGAATTCCTGCGTCACGACAATCGTGTCGACGAAATTCTATCGAGCCGGCGGTATCGATTATACGTTGTAACTTTAGGAATCTGCAAATATGAACGCATCCTAATCCCGACTATCTATGCTTGCTATCAAACGACCGTTATATCGTAATTGTGTCATAACGTATATACATAGACTTTCTTCCTTTTGCTTTGATATCCTTTGATCTCCTTTTGGAGAACTAATTCGTGACAAATTCGTGTAAACTTCTATCTGTGAAAATTTTAAACGATAACGTTCCGCAATGCGGAACTGTTCTCCTTCTTTCCGTTTGCTACATTTCTGTCTCTTGTTACAGTTGCCAGTAAGTGTATGTTACTGATCTTTTTCTTTTTTACACAAGATATACGTTATACTTTACTACTGTTCTTTATTAAAATTGGCAAGCAGAATATTCAGAACTATTCAACGATACAGTCACATTCGCTTTGCAATTTCTTTACCGCTCCTCTATTCTTCCATAGTCGGAATACGTAGCGAATTTTCTTGGTATGAACGTGACTATTAGACTGCGTTATTTTTCATCCAATATGTTTTTGACCGATACGTCTAATATTATTAAACTGCGGCAAAATTCCGCTATTAACGTTTCCTTCTTACAACCGTAAAGCTACAAGATTTTGATGGACGTGGAGCTTATATCGGATTATAAATACGGTGCGGGTCGTCGTTAGTTTTGTGGCGTTCGACACGATTCCTGCATGTTATCTTAAATGCCATTTAAAGCTCCGTAAAAGCTCGTAAAAGGCTCGTTTGTTGTTTGCGCGAGCGAGTTGGCGATAATTCCGATATAATTACGATTCTGCACGCGGTGGACTCGCGTGAAGAAATATTTGCCAGATTATCTGCACCATCGATTCCTTTTCTCCCGAACATCCCTCCCCTTTCCCTCTTTCTCTCTCAAACCCCCTCGCCATTGCTCGAACGTTACCATTTTTCTTTATTCTATTTATTTCGTACGCGAACGTGTACGATACAGGTAAGGAGATCGTAAAAGCCGCGGAGCTCGCGTGATCGTTACGAATTCGTTATTACTCTTGTTAACGCCCCTCGCTGGAAGCCTTGGACAAACCTCGTAAAGTTTCAACGGTGCGCCCCGCCATCGAATAGCGCACCGAGCCATCATCGTCGAAAATGCGTCCGAACCGATCGCGTGATGAATAAAAAGACCCTCGAAGTCTCGAGACATCGAGTTTGCTTCGAACCGAACGATACATTTTTATCGTCGTTTATCTATGATCGTCGTTAAGTAATTAACGCGTTGTATTAAGTCATCTGAAAAATTTCTTTCGTATTATAAGGATTATATACGTATTATAAATAATGGATGCACAACATTTCCCGTTTTATATTATTTTATCCAATTACGTATGATGCATTTTCTTCTATATCAAAATAAAAATCACAACGCTCGACAGATTAGCTTTCATGTTTGTATAAAAATACATCGTTGTAGAAAGACGAAGAAAGACACTTTTCCGACAACCTGATAGTTACATGACGAAGTTACATGCAAGAAATTGCGACGCAAAGTTACTTTTTCTTTCTCTGGGACATCGACGAATGTAGGCGGCGTCTATTAAACTATGCATATTACTTACCTGTATTAGGTATATGCGTGTAAATACGTTATTTGCACTTTGCACTTGTGTAACATTTTAACGTCTTTTTCTGTCAACTCGATAATTAAAAATCAAATTCGTTAGAAAAATGTTCTCTTCGTATGTTCCAAGGTATCGTTTGATACGATCAAAGGATAGCAGTTTTCAGCGTTAGATTTACATTTTATAGCAAAGTCGAAAGGATGATCAGGGGAAGACGTTGAGTCTTTCTTTAATTGAAAAATTGATAAACACTGGTCGTTCTAAAACTTTAAAATGTGAAATATGAAAAAATTAAGATACGTGATTATTTGAGTTATCGAGTCTTTGTTATCGTATTATTTTCGATAATACCTGTAACTTTATTACGAATCGACCACGTAAGAATATCTTCGAGAAGAAAGAGATCCTTTTAAATGTAAAATTCAATTACCTTTGCAAACTGTAAACATTTATCAAATTCATATGTATAATTCATATTAGGAATGTCAAAGAAACTACTTACAATCGGTCATAAAAAGATCGAGAGACTGTACAATTTTAATTACTAAAGTCGTACATTTTCAGTGGATGTACAAGGACAGACAAAAATATTTTATACTATATTACACTACGGTATGGAAATAACAGTAGAAAAAAACTTTTAAAAGATATTTTTTTGTCTAAATTTTGTTTTGTCTAAATGTTGAAAGAATGTTGAAACATTGAAGAAGAGTGAATTTCTATGCCACAAAAAGTTTCGGACTTAATATTATATATATCATAATATTAATTATGCAGCTAAATTAGACTAATGATAATTATTCGGGATAATTTAATATTTAATCGGATTTCCCGTATGTTTAAAAACAATATCTAAACATTTTGACATAGTGGAAATAAGTTTCTTACGATAATGAACGATGATTTCTTTTTCTACATTCTACCTCGGAACGTTTCTTCAGCACGTCCGCTATTTCACCAATTCACTTTGTCTTTTCGTAACGATATACTACCAATTATCGTACTTTTAAACCTGTACATCGGCTTTTGCGACTCGTGAACAGACCGCTAACGAAACTAACGCGCGCTTGTGGTCACGTTTCAGCGAAGTATTGTTTATAAAGATCGTATAAAAACATTGACACCATTTAACGAAAAGCTAAACTAACAAATCGTTGAATCTTGCGTTCGAAACTTTCTCCGACATAAAAACTCGCTGTTTTCCCTATTTCTTTCGATACTTGGACAAGAATAAACGATAACGCGAAAGCTCTTTTTCGATCTGTTATCTACAAAAAGTAGTAATGCGATACATTTGCACGATATTTGTACATATCACGTTGTCCGAAAAGCGTCTTTTCTTTTACAGATCCGTCTTTTACGACGATGCATCTTTATACAAACATGAGATCTAATCCGTCGAACGTTGTGATCTTCATTTTGATCGAACAGAATAAATCATTCGTAATTCGATAAAGTAAAATAAAACGGAAAATATTGCGCATGCGTCATTTCTTTATAAAACGAAAGAAACTTTTCGGACGACCTAACACATTTACTGAAAATATAGCGCTTGGAAATTAAAATTGTACAGCGTCCGAACCTTTTTTGCAACCGACCGCATAATCAACGAAACTCTGTCATCTTCTATCCTCTTTCATCTATTCTTCTTCGTTTCTTCTCGTTTTTGGTTTCTTAATAATTCGATTTGATTTCAGGAACACCGATCAACCGACTGCCAATAATGGCAAAATCGGTACTTGATCTATACGAGCTGTATAATTTAGTGATTGCTCGGGGCGGACTCGTAGACGTAATCAACAAGAAGCTCTGGCAGGAAATCATCAAAGGCCTCCACCTGCCATCAAGTATCACTTCCGCCGCGTTCACTCTACGCACCCAGTAAGTAGATCGTGAAGTTTCTCATCCGGGACCCTATTCCGCCTCGTGCCTATTCGCTGGTAATTCGCATACAATAAGTCCCCGTGTTCGACAAAAGCTCATCTGAGCATGAAATCTGCGCCGATGACTAAGAGCCAGGCGTTTCGTGTCGTTTCATCTCTCGAAGCAGCTATTCGACACTCAGCCTGCGTCTTTTCCATTTTCATTCGTTTAATCTAATCGATCCTCCTTTTTTCTTTCTTTTTTATATATAAAAACAACAAAGGTAAGTACCATCCTGATCTTTACTCGTCGTACATGTTCGTCGCTTTGTACGTAGAAAAATAATTCGCTTAAGATCCGACCACTGACTCCGAGTCCGTTGACGAGTTATTAGAAATTTCTTTATTTAATATTCAAGAGTACTATTGAGCTCTTTGGTAAGAGAAAAGGATAAAAGAACAAGCAAAAAACCTACCGATGTCCCTATTGTCGACACAGTTTCTTTAAGGTGCGTATTCTCATACCGCGTATCCGAGTATCGCGTCGTGTTAGCATATCATTGTGGACGAAGAAACATTGATCCTTTGCGTATCAGAACGATGCGAAGTTTCGTTCCGTACTAATTAGCAAGCGAGATCATTTTTGTCGCTTAGGAAAAATCACTACAGCATCGATCTTCTATATCGAGAGATACAAAATTAGAATATACAGAAAAATAGGTGATTCAATAGCAAAGAAGATCCGATCATATTGAACCAAACGTTAAAAGTTAATAAAGTCGTGGTACGTTCGCATGGTACGAGCCGATCGCGAGACCGACGCGACAAGAGCAAAGAATTGGTACCGTGAGTTGCAAGTAAATCGGTGCTCGTTACCAAACAACTAACGCTCGAAACGAGACATTTTTTAAGCTTCGGATAGGTCGTTACGGCATTACAAAATTCACGAGTATAATTTATTAGATGAAGAAAGATTTTTATTTGCCTTAACTAACTTTCGTCGTTAATTTATCGTTGATCATAACCGTTAGCATTGCCTCTATAATGTTTCTATAACCAACATCACGCAAAGGGGAATTGTCATTTTATGATTAAATAATCAAAAACTTTTTTCAATAATTGTCGCTTAATAATTATGCGCTTGTTTTGGTTCGTGTCACTAAATTTTAACCACTTACGTTGAAAAGACCATCCACGTACGTCGAGACGTTGTTGTTCCAAAATTACCAGCGATCTGTTGTACACGAGTTATCGACACGGTATGTCGTACAAATCAAATAATACATTTATTTTATTTTAGTAATTTCAACCCATGTACCGCGACCCAGCCATTATACCTCGTCCATTTCTTCATCCATGGTACTTCACAATCCTTTTATATTTCTATAACAACTTTTCGATAATAGCCGTTTCTAATTTTCTAAGGATGCCGTATACCTTCTTTCTTTGTCTTTTTTTTTTACTTATTTCTCTGTTGTTCCTCTTGTCTACGATTTCTTCAACATACTCACTCTGATCAGCAATAATACTCGAGGAACCGTTATGCCGTGTCCAAATATTTAATATTTATTATCACTGATTCCATCTGCCTGCCATAAGGCTTAATGTCTGCTGTCGAATCCTTTATTTTCACGAAACATTATTCTTTTTTTTTTTTTTAGTAGTTTTATTAATGGTAACGGTTAATCCCTCTCATTGGGACACGCAGGATTTCCGGGATTCCGGCACTTCAATTCTCATTTTGTCGTATTTGCTTTTTCGACCAATTAGCAGCCAATGACCGACAACGATGTCAAATTTTACAAAATAGATATCTTTCCGATTATCCGATTAAAGCACGGAATATTCATTTTCCAAGGAGTATTCTACCTGTGAAAGCTAAAAGAGATACGCAAAGAAGACGCAGAGTGCGAAAGGGAAGAAACATAGCGAAACTAATGTCTTGTGGCGTTCATATCCTGCCACTAGAAATTTCCGGCTGTTTTGAGATATGTCATACTCTACGAAATTCTTAATAATCAAAATTGATATGGATATCTGTGTAAAGCTCTTTGTGCAAGCTTCGAATGACACCTCACGGCGAGTTGTAGCGTAACGTTCTGGCACGCGTTTCTGTAAATTCGTTGGCAGCGCAAGTGGTTAATGATCTTTGCATTTTCAACACTTGTATTAGCCATAAATGTTGTATTATAAGCGTATTTTATCAAAGTCGAGTTGTAACAGGATGTATAAGAAGCAAATGTAGAAACCACCGATTCTAAACCCCCGTAATTTTCAATTTCTTTCGTTTCAACAAACTAATAATCACGAGGGACAAAATTCTCGAAGAAACTCTGAGACGCAAATGAACCCTTCTACCGGGAAAAATACTGAAATTTCAATAATCTTTGAACAATGCATTTGCTTTATTTCGCATTCAACGAGGAAGTAGCGTGCTAATTACGAAGCAAGAGGAAATCGAAGGATGAGGAAATGTATCAGAATACAGCGAAAACGCGATTTTCATCGGTCGTGTTAACGATCCGACGATGATCAAGAATTAATGATCGTGATGTTTGAACGCAGATCGAACAGGTGTGAATTGGCGCAAGGAAGAACGAATTAATAACTGCTATTAGACTCACATAGAATAGTTGGTTGAACGAGGATTAATCGTGTAATTCGTATAATTCGAGAGGAAAGTTTACGATCGTACAGAATTCGCTGCGTTCAAACACTGAAACATTGTTCCGTTCGGAATACCCAAGCAACGCGTCAGGCATTTCGTCGGCAAAATTTATGGCATGGCCGTAAAGAGGGCTAATTTTGAATTGGATTCTTACAGCTCATTAGGAGAACCGTACCAAAATTGCGTTTGATACGTTTTGTTTATTTCGCATTCAATAGACAAAGACGCGTTATAAATTGGACACCTTCGGAGGATACTTTGAAATCACGATACGATGGTATAAGTTGCCGATATTCCTGACCTGCCTCTTCTTACCAACGGAGGATGATCGCGACACGCTTAGGATATTGTCTACTAATTTTGCTACCGATCAATCAGCGTGTGTTCCGCAGAAACTCGAGAGCTCGGGCAATTCTAGCGCAGCAGACATATTCTAACGTTCCAACGATATGAACATGTTCTAACGTTCGATGGACGCGGCAGATGTAAGCAGATAGTACAAACAGCGGAAATACATACATCGCGTCGTGCTCGACTATAAATCTTTCTCATTAAAGTACAAGTTTCTTGATTGTTTACAGAACCCGTGAAGGAAATGTCGAGTGGCAAGCATAGTTGTATTTGTTCTTGAACGCGATGGGTAGGAGTTGGCGCAAGAAAATTCAACTTTGAATTTGTCTTTTTTCGAATAATGACAAATTTCGATCGTTCACAATTCGATAGAACGAGGAAAAGCCGAGAAATGAGCGATCTTTGGATCGAATTTTGATCACGTTGATACGCAAGAGAAAACGGTCGAAGAACGATCTTTGATATTTAACCGGTGGCCCTTGACGTTTACCTGGACACGAAAGAATTACGCATACCAATAACAATTTCCTCGCATATTCCTGAAATTTAAATTCAACGTTCCAACGATCAGTGAAAATCACGAGCGAAGAACGACGTGAGAAACGATTGGAAGAGCGCAGCGTGATTACGAACGCGTACACTGTACGGATCGATTCGAACGTGATAGATGTAAATGCGAAATAAAGAAGCGAGAAAAGAATAGTCGATGGGACATCAAAGGGTGCTCCACGTCTTTTGGACAGCCGTTGTTTGGGAAATACTATCATCATTACCATTGGTAAACGCGAGCACCAAGAAAGAATGTTTGTGTGCTTAAGATGGCGGCTTGTATCAGGAACAGCGTGTTCTCCGCGAAACAAAAATATACGAACCGCGGCAGCGGCACAAAAGAAGCTCGGTCAGGGGAACACACAATATTAACGCTCCTGACCGTGCTGGGAACACTCAAAACCATGGAAAGAAGCCGGCGAGCGTGGCGGCCGGCTCGTGCCGGTTAACCCCATTCGTCACCTGCCAGAGGAAGTCGACGCGGCTATCCTCGCCTCGTCCCCTACGAGCTCGAGAATCGAAACGCATGTCAAAATAAAATCTCCATTCGGTGCTGCGATTCCACGAATCCGTTCACGTCTTGCGTCTACCGCGCGATAGGCATATTTCATTTTTTTTTTTTTTAATGTAAATTACAATTCTAGATTATTCTATTCTATAAATAATTCTAGAATCAAGTGGTAACGACAAACTCCGCAATCACTTAGTTACCAATCCGATATATCGAGACGTATCTTTGCGCATCGCGATCGAGATTCGTTAGGTGGTAATGACAAAATCCGCAATCGCTTAGTTGCCAATGCAATGTATTATACAAGTTTATTATAAAAGCACTCGATCTTTGCCCGAGATCTTGCACGATCTCTTTTGACGATACGATCGCCGATTTTGCGAATTTGTATTGTGGACGCGGTTCGCGATCCGCGAATCGCCGATCGTCATACAGCGAGATTGCGAACAATTTGCGAAACAGAAAACAGATGAAGCATATTGCTGAATAACGTGGTCGTGTTGCTGCGCTATATCGTAGCAACGATCGGAGACGAGAAAATCGCTGTTTCGTTGCGAATATCCGTTAACCGTCGTCTCTGGTTCGCATTGTCGATTTCTGTTTTATCTTTGTCGCGAGTTAATGTTTCACGCACGCCTAAACTTTACTCGAGAAATACTCCTTAAAACGATGAAAACCGTATGAAAAGCCGTGCAATGATCGAAATATACAGACGCTTACTGGGAACTTTATTTTATACTATGTATAGATATATGTTGTAAACATCTGACGATTGGTTGCAACGTAAGATGATATTTATTGTTCTTGAACGATCGTTTCAATACCGTTCTCGCGTAAAAGCAGACTGATCCTCCGATTTGTCTGCTTACTAGTTACGATTCGAATTAGGTATTTCACCGACAGCGATGTAGGAAATTACCGATTTTATACCAAAGTTTCTCCAAATTCAATATTTTCGTCGCAAATCGGAGTATTGTTTTTCATTTATTTTCAAGTTGTTTGAAATCGAAACTTTATATGGTTTCGTTGGTACTGTGGCAACGATCGAGTTCTTTGAACGAATAAAGAAAAGAAGCATTATTTTGCGCGAACTACTAACTGACTCTTTTACTATATAGTCGATCGAAGATCGAATCCGATGACTTCGATACGTTTATTTCAATATTATTTCCAAATTGCGCGAATTTCGTGTTACGATGGCGGAGAAAAATGAATAAACAGGTAGAGAGAGTGGAAGATATCGATGAAATTGAATCCAACTTACATCGTTGTTATTCGCTCAACTTTTCTTTATTCCGTATCCTCGCGATACATAGATTATTTAGTGAAAATTTCAAGCTAATATTTATATCTTTATGTAGGCGATCGAGGCATCGTTTCAACGTTATTTGCAAATTTCACAAATTCTGTAGATATCGTCAATCGCGATCGTCGACGAGATAAAATCGCTGGATATTTTAAACGTTGCCTTCGAATTCCGCAAACTTGCGATTATTTCTATACGTTGCTGATCAAAGCGATATTGCGGCATCAGCTGCGAGTTGCGCAAACGTTGAACTATTTCATCGCAACTGTCGCCGGCCTCAAATTTGTTCCTCGTGGTCGAGTTTGAAATCGCGAAACCGTTCGACGTCAGTTCGATGAAACCGAAAATCCTTGTGCGTGTTTGCGAACGCGCCAAGTTCCTGGCGGGATAGTTAATATAAATTTGACGGTCGATTTATCAGGGAGCGGCTATTCTGGTAGCGCGATTCGCGACGCTTTTGCCGGCGAGGCAGGATGAAATTAATTAAACGTTCGCGAACTCGTCGCGACAAAGGAGGCGTTCTGCGGCGTACAACGCACCGAGTGGCGCACCGAGATTTCTCAGCAGTGGAGGAGAAAAGCACGCGCGGAAGTTCGGCGAGGAGGCGCGAACGCGGAACAGCTGCTTCCATTCGCGTGGCCGCTTAATCGTC
Source organism: Bombus haemorrhoidalis (assembly GCA_014825975.1). Lineage (NCBI taxonomy): Eukaryota > Metazoa > Arthropoda > Insecta > Hymenoptera > Apidae > Bombus > Bombus haemorrhoidalis. The sequence continues at coordinate 11,927,651 of CM026162.1, read as the reverse complement.
TTCGCGCGGTTTCGACGAGCTGGAGGCATCGGCACGATATGCATCCATTTATATAATACCGAGCCTGTCTTCCGTAGCAACGAAGATTTATCGGCGTTTCACTTGTACACGGTGTCGTTTCTAAATAAGATCGGTAAGATCTGCTCGCGCTCTAGTGTTCGATACGTACGACCGTAAAAAATCTGTTATCTTTTAGAAAAATGTCACAGGTCGCTACTGTATTCGCGACTAGAAAGTTGTCTAACGACAGCAACGTAATGGTAATATCTTCTTTGACGCGATCTTAAAAATAGGAGGGTGCACGTGTGTATTTTCGTTATTGGCTCGGATCGTCGCGTCTACGAATCGTTTACCCGGGTTGAATAATTGGTTTGTTCGCCTTTCCTTGGTCTTCTGTACTTGCGTATTTTAAAAAAATGTTATTTAAAGAATCGATAGAAAGCGACAGACGGATAAAAGGACAGAGAACAGATAAGTTACTCGTTCGTCGGACGGAGTTTAAACAAAAGCAGGATGAACTTGCTATTCAAGCTCGTAAATCTTCGGATCGAATAACGAACGGACAGATCGAGAAGATGTCTGTGAAACAGAGCGCGACGCATTAATGCACGACAGGCTAATGTGAATTATACGGGCGTGATGCTTCTCCGCGTCACTCGTGAAAATAACCCCGCGACGCTCGATGCGTAACGCGCGACACAACGTCGGGACGCCGGGCGCATCCATCATTCCGGCAACCGGTTATCTCCAGCGGAGAAACAGGGACAGACGGAGGAAACGAAATTGTAAAGGGAGACGGCGGCGGCTTACCGCGGGGCCAAAGAGAGTGTATCGCTGTGCTACGACTATATCGAGCCACGCGTCTTCAACGTGTAATTATTTATACCGCGAGGGAGGCAGCGCGCGCGCAACGCCGCTCTTCCATTGTGTCTGACTCGATGGTAGCTCATTTCCTTCCCGACAAATTTCATCCTCCGAAACGAAACGGGAGATGCGCAACGAACCTCGACGACGATGCGAGCCTCCTGGACAGGACGATACGTTCGTTTAAACGAGCGTTCTTCGAGAAGCTAACGACTACGGTTACGGTGGACCCGTGTACCGATCAACGATCGTTTTGTTACATATGTACGTGGCGACAAAAGGTATAGCCACGTACTTTTACGTTCCGACGAAAAGCATTTCGTCAATTTTGTCGTGTTTTTCACGCGAAATGTATGTAATTAGCCGGTATACAAATGTCGTAACGAATACGATGCTGCGCTTAACGTACTTGCTGTAGCCACCGTATAGAGATCCTTACGAGTGTACGCGTTTCGAATATGCGATCATCGAATATTTCGCTTGTCAGTATCGTAACCGAAGACGAAAGTTGAAGCAAGAAAAGGAACTCTTTATCGACATTGCATACTTCTTGAAACGGTTCCTTCGTGGTTCTTCGATTTTCTATCATCGGTAAGAGAAGTTGTCGTTATAAAAGTCGGTTCACGTTGGCTAAATATTTTCAGTAACGTTGTTGCCGACGTATTCTCGAGCATTTAAGTAAACCTTTATGAACACTGCTCTTTAACGGTGGTAAGAAGCTTCCCGAGCGTCCATTGTCAAGGATAAGATAGAGAAATAGACAATGCGGGTAAGATGAATAAGAAGAGTCAGGTCATTTGAAACGAATACAAAAGTTTGTACAAATATGGTTGTGTTTATTATTATTTTTATCGCAGGGATCTCGATAATTCCATTAAAGGCATCTTATAATGACGTAGCAGGAAATACAAAGAGATGATATATTTCTTATTCAGGTAATTCATCATCGGTTGAATTACCATTAAAAGATGACCTTTTCGGGTTTCTGGTTTATGACGCGATTAGAGATTGGGTAAGGAGACACGAAACGAATAATACACCTTTGTATAAGGAATAATACCGTAATATCTCGCTCTTGTATCTCCCGAATATGCTTTCGTCTTTTAGTTTTCGTTATTGAAGCAATAAATTGTGCGAACAGTTCACGAACATTTTTTCTGGACATTCGAGTCTTTTATTTGGGACAGCTCGCGATGCAACAATGCTTCGCAATGGAAATATCCACCATATCGCTCCGACGACTATTCGCATATCGGAAGCGAACAGGGGCATTTTCGAGAAACGGATACTCCTTCGGCGTGTACAATTCGACGATCATTCCACAACGCATTTGTGTACGGGGACAAGTTGTTGCTAGAACGAAACGCCGCTTCAAAACCTAACGCAAATAGAAATCTTCCTTCGATTACGTTGCTTCAACAACGTTTCTACAGATCGATATTTGTCGGATACTATTTGAAATATGCGATAACGAGAGGCGACCAGTTCCTCGTCGTTTGTTCGGTGAGGAGCCAGAATCTTGAGAGCCAACAAGCTAAAACACCGTAGCTCGTGCCAACGAAGTTCGCGGGCAAGCTCGTTTTTCTCGTGAAAATCAGACAGTATATCTTCGCTGGGTGTTCGTCGATCGTCAGGGACGCGAAAATTCCCCGGAAATCAGGTACGAATTTCTTCGTTCGAGCGATGCAGCGCGAATTTGATTATCACTGAGAGAGAGAGAGAGAGAGAGAGAGAGAGAGAGATTTATGCCCCGAACCAACGACGCACACCTGGACAAAGTCTCGCGTGCACACACAGTGGAAGCTGAGACCAAAACTACGAGGCTGAAGATTGTTTTCGTTGGTTGTTGCTCACGCACGAGATGCACGGAGTTTTTGGTTCGCCGAGGGAGAGAAGATTCTTCGTTGTTAAAGAAAGGAGACAAAGAGAAGGAAGAAAAAGAGAAAGAAACCGAGAAGGCGGAGGAGGAGAAAACGACCGGGCCGAAGGGCTAGTTTCGGCCGCAGTCTGGCAGACAATCGTAAAAGCCGAACGATCCCTGCGCGAATTATAGGCCACGGTTCTCTTGCGAGAATATGTCTATCCGCGAACGTGTGTGCGAACGCCGGTCGATCTCCCGCCACCTCTTCGCCGAGGGTCTCCTTTTTGGTCTGGTTTCGATAGCGCGTCAAAATAAACAATATTTACGAATTACTCGGCTTTTTCAAAGCTCGTCTTCCTACCGTCGAAGAAGTTGATTTCGTGTTGCGGTTTTCGAGTTACGGCTGCCTCTGTACCTTGTTACCTGTTTTATCGCTTCCATTCCGAATCGATTTTCTCCTATCCTGTCTTTTTCGTTTAACGTTAAAAATCGGAGATCCGAAAAATAGGAGATCGATCATCAGCCGGCAACGGATAACGCCTTATGTATCGTCGAAATTTGGTTTTATTTTGGATTAATTCCTCGCTATTTGCCCCTTCTTATCGAATATAAAAGTTGGAAAAATCGAGTTCCAGTGAGAAACAGTTATCGTCTACGAATCGTTGTTCCCTATTTCTCGTGCCATGCTCGACGATAAATATTGGAAAAGTCGAAGGAATATTGGCTTCCGATAAACAATAGCGCGTTGTTGTACGAGATTAGGCTACTGTATACGAGTACAGGCTATTTCTATGCTATAGTTTATCTCTTATTTCGCATCGTTTGTCTCTGATGTCTCTCTTCTTTGCTCTTATAAATTGGCATCCAGAAGATTCAGCTTGTAATAAACAACAGTTCGCGCATTGTCTATGAAAAACGAAGCGTAACCAAGCCAGTGTATTTTGAATTTATTGTCTCTTATTTTCCCTTCCTCGCTCCATAACAAAGTTATAAGAAAAAGTCACAATTGCTGTCACTTTACGCTTTCGTTTTAGTCCGATCGTTCTGCTATCTTTTTTCTGCTTGCACCATATATCGAGACGTATCAAAATTAATGGAAACGGACATTAGCGAGCTGTCTGCGAATCACGAGCCATCGCGAAGCTATTCGTTTGTCGCAAGCGTACAGGCAGTATCGTTCAGGTGCAATTAGAACGGTCTGGTCGAGCGTTAAAGTCGAGCGACACAGACACGAATGATACGAGACGCGAGATTAAATTAAGCGACGCATCGTACCGCGCGCGTCGTCCGGATCTGCCTTGCCAATTTCGCGTCCGGCGAACCGCGACGTCTTCCTCCGTCTCGATGGACAACGTTGCCTTCGTCCATGACGCGATTTCGATTAATAACTATCTCTCCTGTATTATTTTCTCGTCGCGTTCTACGACACTGTGCCTCGAGTTTCACCGCATTGCTAGGAAGGAAGGAAGGAAGGAACGTTTTTCAAACGTCGAGCGATCGGTTAAAAATGCGATGGGTGAAATTTTTACGAGCACGTTAAAATTTATCGAAAAGAAGTAACGTATTTCATAGATATTTTTCGTAGCGTTAGATCCGCAGTTTTACGTTTGTGCAACAGTTTGTGAAAGAAAATTTCCGTTTTTTCCGTTATTATTTATAGGAAAATCACTCGTAGACCCGGTTATTTGGTCGCGTCTCGTCGTTTCTGCAACGCTTAAGAGAATCGATATTGTCAGCATTATTAACTATTAATTGATAATAGTTAAAATGTCAGAAAGACGAGTAAAAATTGCTTGTTTATCTATCGGAGAAATTTTTACAAAAATTAATACATCCAATGCGTTAAAATGTGTCCGAGAATTACGGTAAAAATCATTATGCAGGTGGTAATATTAAATTAGCAAGTTGGAATCGTAGGATCGTTCACGGATATTTAAAAATATTGCTACTGGATGTACGAATGCCAGTGAAGTGACAAGTGACATGTCCAACAAATATTGCAACAAGATAGAAGATTAAAGTGTAAGTAAAGAGTAAGATTGGAATCTGAAGGAAATCACATGCTCTGAGAAGTGGAAGGACGTCGTGTTTTCCGATGATACGAGGTTTAATCCAGGTGGTCCAGACTGATTTAATTATTACTTTGATTTAAATATCATTTTCTTAATACTATTTTTTTTTTTTTTTTTGTTTAATATTACTAAATGTTACGATGGTAGGATGTGCAAGATACATTGAGCAATTTTTTTAAAAACATCAACGTATAACATTTTTAGATGACTGCATTCGGAACGATGCAACGGACTTATTGGAAAATACGATTACATTTGCCGAAGAGAATCAAAAAATGCAGAGAAGACGATCTGTTATCTGTCGACGAGATAACGCGGCAGTTTACCGTTTAGAAAATGTGAGGTGGTCCTCGTCCACCGATGGCAAACTCACGAAAAACCGACTAGGAACGGTGAGAACGTAATAATAGATAATTCGAAAATGCAGTGAAAGTTGAATCTAGCAAAATCGATACCAGACTCGATACGCAGTACGAAGAACCGAATATTCAAAGTGATAGAGCGTAAACAAGTGCATGCTATTAATATTGCAATTTTTACGTTTTTGATAACAATGTGATATATTGTTCTTATACAAATTCCATTACTATTCTGTACATTAAATTATTATATATAGTTTAGAAGAAAATATGTAAAAAATATAACGGTTTCTCAGTTCTCGCTATCTTCCCCTTAATTTCTATCCTCCGTAGTTACATAGGAATTACTTCTTATTCCTAATTATCCGTTACCACGTCTTGGTCTAACATAAATTCCATCGATGAATTGATATCTTTTCGATAAAAACTGTGGTCTTCTTATAGAAATCTCGCGTTCCGCGAAAGCGTACTCGCGCGTCCTTCGTGATATAAAATCAGTTTCGTTTTATATTTTACGTGTTATATTATAATCAACGTTCCCACGATATATTCTAGCCAATTATTATGCGAAATTATTTTGGCAATTATTTAGCCAAAACTAATTTTTTTTTTTTTCTACAAAATCGTAGGAAGATGTATAAAGGTCACATAGGAGAAAAGCTTGACGAGATTTCGTATAGGAGAAGATGAATCATATAGAAAGCTGGGATTAAACGACGACAAACATATTCAATTTAAATTTTTTCAATTTAAATTTCGTCAATTGTCATTAAACGAAGAAGTAACTTTTCTAATAGAAGTAAAAACTTTTATGCGCCGATTTAAACGCCGATCGAATTTCGTTGAAACTTAAATGTCCACGCGCGTGTCTTCTTCCCTATTTACTGATATCGACCCTTATATTTAAAACTTGCTTTTCTCCGATAGGAAAACGAGGATGAGAGCAAGAAATTCCGCGAGATCTTTCCCTTTACGATTGAAGCTGCGATAGCGCGTACCAGGCTGTTATATAGGCTGAGCGTTCGAAGTTGTGCAAATCGCGCATGTCTTTCGACATGTAAATGCATGTGCGAGATATAACTAATTTTATTTTGCTTGCAAGATATTTGACAAATGATCATTACCAATTGTTCATTGAACAGGAAAGATTTATTGTCTGGAAATAAATAATAAACGAGCAGGATCGACGTACCACGTCTCTCATACGCGTTGTTGATGTTTGGTCCGATCAATGTACCACGTCTGTTGCACGATATTGTAGGTTAAGGGGTTAGTTTCGAATTTGACGGAGCAACACGAACAACACTTTATGTGACTTAAAGCAATATTGTCTTAGAAAGCGAGCGATAACGGTCTCACGAGCGAAAAATCAACACGCGGTCTATCGGCTTTCTATGCACCTCTACACGGTTACTTTTCTCCCAGGTACATGAAATACCTGTATCCGTACGAGTGCGAGAAGAGACGCCTATCAACACCGGCGGAATTGCAAGCGGCGATCGACGGGAATCGTCGGGAGGGACGTCGAAGCAGTTACGGGGCATACGCGACGAGCAGCAGCACGACGAACGAAAGTCTCGTGCAGAGGAACCCCCACACACCCAACTCGCTCGCGTTGCACGCGCAAATGTCACCGTTATCGTTGGTGACAGCGGTAGCGGCTGGTGGTCAACACCATGGACCGCAATCGCTGGTGAATGGAAGCGCCGCGCACACACCCTTACCCCACCATCCACATCATCCGCAACATTCTCAGGGAATAGCAGGCCAATCAAATGCAGGTCAGTAACTATACGCATAGGAATAAATTGCGAATTCTTACGTACGCGTAATACGCAGAAATATATAACTATAAAGCTCTTTACAATATTTACTAAATGAATCCATTTTTGATGTAAATAATTTTTAAACGATTTTATTCGTTATACGTGTTCGTAAAGTTATGTATTCACATAAATATTCGCAATTTATACCAACATGTGTATCGTTAATACGGTGACAGTGTGACGAGATTTGTGACATACACTGATTACGGAAAGCATTTTATTGATCTTATCGTAGGGTTTAGATACTCACAACCGAGTATATATAAAATTCCGTGTCAATAGTACGATACCTTCATGCTACGATCGATTACGTACGTTTGATAATAAGAAAACAATATAAAATGAAATGTACGGTTGGATAAAGAGAAACAGTTCGAGATTCCATTTCCTCGATTCGTATTCGTTTCGAAATAACGAAATTCGAAATAATAACGTTTACAAATCGTCTTAATATCGAAAGCGTTCTAATATCGAAGTTTAGACTCGTCTGTTTAAAATTCCGTTGCTCGTAAAGAGATCAGGAAATTCTCGGCACGATTCGAACTAAGATGAATGGAAAAGAAGTACCGGAAACGAGAGGGAGTCGAGACGAAGCCTGAGAGGATCTGGATGAAAAGTTAGCGGTACGCGAGGAGACAGATGCGAACGAAGGAAAGAGATAGGTCGGGAAGGGAGCAGAAGAGGAGAGCGGGTTTATTTTAAATCGGTAGTTAAGGTTCCGGGCCTCCCCAGAGATGATGATGCGAGAGCGAAGGAGGCGTAATTGATTGTACGATCCTCCGGGAGACAGGCGTTAACGGATGACTCTCGCTAACGAGCATTCCTACTTCCCTACCCCTTTCTTCTTCCTTCTCGCCCCTACCACAACCGTACTTCGCCCCTTTTCGCCCTGTTTCGCCACCCTCTGACCTCGGTTCGGACCAATTTCGCTCCTACGACTCGCACCCCATTTGCTCGTTGTTTGCTCCGCCTCTCGAATTTGCCTTTACGTCCAATCCGTGTGCTTTCTTATTTTTCTCTGTACTATACAACGTACTAAATTCTTTCTTACAACGAGAAATTTGTTAATAGTAATCATTCGAACAACGCGTATTTCGTGGCGTTAACGCGTTCACCGTGAGAAACGAATTTAGATCGTTCGTGTGGTACAGAATTGAATGCAGCATGCGAACTAAAAAGCGCAGACCTACGGAAGAAATATTTCGCAATAATTTATACGAAACACGTAGACCAGACCTCGCTGAAAAACGTGATCGTTTAATTTTTCTTCTTTTCTTTTTTTTTCTTTTTTTTCTTTTTTTTTGGGGCTTTTCGACTTTCATGTCGCTTGGTGGTTTAAAAAAAGGACAATGCAAATCGTATACGCAATAGTCCGAATGCGTATGAAAACGAGAAAAGTCCTAAGATCAGTTGACGACATATTAAATGTAAAAATTGGTCGTACTGCGAAGAACGGGACATATGATTTATCATACTATTGCACTCGTAGACTAGTAATGAAAATCGAATCCGCATGAACCGCGTTAAACGAGGAAGAGCGGAGATGCGGTTGAAACAGACAGTGGCAAAGCCATACCTTTGGATAAGTCATTTGTCGGAATGTCGAAATGGCAGTTTGGTCCTGACACATTCTGACGGAGCAGATCTTCTTGATTTCCTGCAACCGCTTTCCTGCTTTTCGTTCGTCGTGTCCAATGAAACCACACCAATCACTATAGTCACTCTAATTTAATATCTTACCAAACAACTATTCAAACGCGATAGCCTTCAAACGTGTAAATGATTGACGAGAATCTCCTTTCGACAGAACTGCAGTTTCTCTTCCCCTCGATAATCTTTCCAGGACCTATTCCTGGCATGGCACCATCCGAGTTCGAGGCACGCATGGTCGAGTACGTGAAGCTACTAAACAAAGAACTTAGAAGCGCTGGTGGTGGTACCCCGCCGCCCGTAATTCATCGACAAGGTAGCGCGTCACCTCCACCTTCGACACCACCGAGGGATGGCGCGTTCAGTGCACTGGAAATGTCCCGACTGACCTTGTGGAATATGTACAACAACAATACTCTATACCCAGGAATGGCTCACCAACCGCCCATGTCGCCACAGACTTCGCATTCACCGGTACCTGCACCTCCCAGTCCTGAACCTCAAAGAGAAGCTCTTGATCTCGGTCTCAGGTAAGAATTCGACTCTTCATTTCAAAGGAATGACAAAAATTAGTAATGGGATTTTCCTTAGGTCTTCGCCTATATGCTTATCACCAGTAAGGCAAAGTTCACCCTCTTCCGGAGGTAGTATGCAAATAAAAAAAGATCAAGATTTAACTAATACACCTGGGCCCCCGCCAGCAAAAAGGTTACTCTCCGAAGAAGATAGTCCGGTGGAGAAGAGTGCAACGGTCGCTACTGGCACGCACATTAAAATTTCCAACCGAGGTAAAAAAAAAAAGAGAAGGGAAAAGTGGACGAGTATGATTCTGCTTAAAAAGGAAAGAAAAAAATTTAATCTTCGCATAATATCAAAATATATCTTCATTTAAACCATCTATCTATCTCTATCTTTCATATTTTCTGCTATTTTAATATTCTTAAATAATATTTCAGTTCGCAATATCACATGTTTCATTCTATAGAGCGTTTAATTGTAGGAGATGGAAGAAACGGTGATAATTCCTTAGTAGTCAGTATGGAGCTAAATGGAGTGATGTATCAAGGTGTTTTGTTCGCTCAAAGTGACAGTAGGACCACGAACAATACACCAGCATGCAGCAACAGCAATTCGAAACCGTCTCGAAGTGTGGTTTCGTGAACACGCAACGATTAAGGAACCATCAGCCTATCACGTTGTCTTTATACTTGATGATTATCTACATATAGCAAGAATAATAACCGTCTTGTGAACGAACGAAGCAGTCTGCCATGATCGAACTTGATTCTTCTTTGACGATTATAATTTGTGTCATGCGCAAATACCTGCTAGGTTCCTAGGAATTGTATAAATATATATGATATGTGAATTAATCGCGATAACGATAGGCTGCTTGGATAATAATATTGCGAATGTCTATTGTGTGGATAGTGTATGTATGATTTGTGTGCAATGAAAAGATAATATCTTTTTAATTATATATCTTTATATTGTACGGTTTCTTTCGTTTGATGGAAACCTTATCGGCGCATCGTTCGCCGTAGATCTCGCATTGTCTTTCCTTTCGTTCAACCTTAATAATATAATTAAAAAACGGAACAAAAAAAAAAAAAAATAGACAAAATAGTACATATTTGTAAGGGTGAACTAGAACGGAAAATATTCGTGAGAAAGAATAATTTTATGTGCGTTAATTTTTGGTAGAATTCTCTCTTTTTTCTTGTTAAGCAAAGAAGTTCTCTTTCCAAAATTTCTTCCTTAAAGCAATCGTTATATTTGGCTAATGCTCCCATTCAAGATCATTTGCAGAATGCTTTCTACTTCACAAACTCTACAAATATATATTATTTTTTCATCGAATCTCCTACGGATATTTTATAGCATTTTAAATCAGCACGTATACATTTGTTTTTATCATGATTATCAATACGATATCATTGCAAATGTAGAATCTAGGTGTGTGTGTGTGTGTATGTATGTATGTATGTGTGTATGTCTATATGCAAATATACTATATATATATATATATATATATGTATAATATACACATACAAGTACATACATATATATTTACACCTACGTAATTGCGTGCGTAGACAATTGTCCATCTTGTCGCCTTTTTGTTAAGTGTACATAACCGTTCGAATATATTTTGCCTTCCGTAAGAGAGAACCAGAGCGAGAAAAAGGAACAGAGTTCAGTGCGACACGTTACAAAAAGATGCATAAATATTATAATTATTTTATTATCATAATAATTATTATTATTATAATTATTATTATTATAATTATTATTATTATCATCGTCACTATTATTATTATTATTATTATTATTATTATTATTATTATTATAATTATAATTATTATTATCATCATCGTCACTATTAGATATAGAATTTTTATTTTCTTTCATTTTCTCTTATTTTCTTTCTGTTACAGCTAGGATCTTTGACAAAAAAGAATCGGAACATGAAAATGCGTGACCGTTCGCTTTTCATTCAGATTCTTTTATATGATTCTTTCGTGAATGGTCTTCGCGAAATAGAACGAAGGGTAAAACAGATTATCGCTGCCCGTTTCTTTATTTTTACTCTATACCTTCGCGTTATTTTCTTTATCTTATACTAAGTGCGCAAAAGGTACGGGCGTTTATTATAAAAGCATTTAGCGGCGTATCATCCGAATGTTTGATCCGTTCGCACGATTTTGCACCTTTGCCGTTGACTCACGCGTCGTCAAATTTTCTAAATCTCTCTCTTTTTTTTTTTTTTTTTTTTTTTTTTTTTTTTTTTTTTTTTTTTTTGAACAACGGATAAGGATGTTTTTCGATGTCTACTAGGGCCAGTTCGATAACGATACCGCAGTCAAGTAACTATAAAACATTGAACACCCGCGAATCCATCTATAAATATATAAATATAGCAATGTTTACTTTACATAATGCTTAGTAACGCGCAGGATAAAAACCATACAGGATTGAAACGTATATCCTTTGTAGAAGACAAGTATATTTGCAACGCAATCAGAATGAAGATAAAACCATCCGTAGTCATAGTTGTTAGGATAAAGACGTAGCGGAGGTAAGATATTAGAGAATAATCCGCGCAACAATAATAACAAAGGACGTAGGATAGATCAGGAAAGAGATTTTGCGAATGATTTATCGACGATTTCTAAAGCGATAGCAGAAAGCGACATAACGATGGCTTGTTTGACGATCTGAGAATCTGCATATTAATAGTGATGCGGGTGAGGAAGTTAAATTGTTTTATTGTTCATAGTTCGAATATTAGCCAAAAAGACTGTTATATAGAATGAATACTATATAGGATAGAAATAATTTCTTATTACAACTACTAAAAGCGATATTATTGTCATCGTCAATATTAATATTATGACCATATAACTATTATTCCTATTACTACTATTAGTATTATTCAGATATTTACTACTATCATCTTGTTATGACGTGATAGCAAGTAACGGTTCTAATAAAAGGACAAAAAAGAAAAATGACAAAAAAAAGGAATATTTGAATCAAAATTAAGAAAAGAAATCCTTGTTGCTCTTGCATGAAGGTAAAAGGCTGACCCCTTTTTTCTTTCTTTCTTTTTTTTTCGTTTTTATTCAAGACCTTTGATCTCAAATAAGAAATATATTCCTGCGGCGATCTTGAAATTAATGACGACGTTTTGATTCTTGACCGTCTTTTTAATTGATTACACGACTTTTTAATTGACTACACGAAACACTAAACTGTTAAGAAAAAACATCAAATACAAAAATGAGCAACGAAAAACTAAATGTAACATTACCAGTTCCGCCGCGCTCGATGATTTTCATAGTTTACAAGACAATTAATGTTTATTGAACCGACTAGACTGACGCCGGTTTGTAAGTATTACTAATTTTTTTCTTCAATGTCGAAACAAAAATAGAGCACATTTGCAAACATAACATTGTAATAATTATTATATACGTTGTACATACTATATACAATTAAAAAAAAAAAAAAAAGAAAAAAACAGAACACTGATGACATTAACTATCTTAATCTCCGCAAGTAGCAACTTAATTATCTGTAAATCCATGTAAACGAGCCCACAGATATCATAACGAATAAAATCGATATTACTTTTATTTCAATAGTCTATGACCTCGTTACGCCTTTATACAACATGTATATACTTTGTCAATTCGATCGAATGTTTGTGTCTACCAAAATTTGTATACATATATGTAGCAACATCAATTGTCGATCTCATTGACGATAATTCATTACAATTTCAATATGTAACGTTATATTCTTTAGCAAATTTTTCGATCTTGCACAATATTGCTTGTTTCTCTTCTAATGTCGCAAAAGCATATTGTACAGATGATAGGCAAAGTTTTATGAGTTGTTCTCGTTCTAAGCCAAACGTTGAACTAGCTATTTCGTATTCGTGAGACAAAGATGTATGAAAAACACCTTTGTCATCGGTCTAAAAAGAAATAAAATATTCTTTCCAAATAATTACTCAGATAAATGTTAATAACTCTACTCACACCAAGACAAATAGGATGTCCAGCTTCAAACAAATATTTAAATTGATGAGATTCATAAGTAGGTACTGTTTTACATTGAACATTCGATGTTAAACACAATTCTAAACAAAAGATAAGAAGCAAATGTTAAAACAATATTCAGTATATTTCTGTATAAAATAATTAACAAACTTTCATATGTTTACCACTCTTACCTACAGGAATTTTTGACTTAAGAAGCAAATTAAATATTTCGTTTGATCCTTGTAGCGTGGGATGAATGCAAGTGCAGTGTCCCAATCTATCTGGTTTAAATTCAAGGATATCTATTGTTTCAGTTTCATTTGAAATCTATATGAGACAAATGACAAAACACTTTAATGTGTTCAAAGATTCAACAAGATTAAGTTCAGTTTAAATGTTAACTGATCTCTACCTCTGCACAATGGATTGCAATTTTAAGTCCAGCCATTCTAGCTTTTTCCAATAACTCTAAAAATGTACCTCCTGTCATTGGATCTCCACTGAGATCAAGTCCAACAATATATTGGGGATATTTCTTAATAAAATCTATTGCTAATTCTATGTTTTCTTGTGCTGCTTTGTATCCTTGCTTACGATTAATAGATATTAATAACTTCAATAATATGCTTGGAAAATCAGTCTTGCACGCCCTATAATTGTAAAATTACAGTTAGAAGTACTTTGACGTTTAATTGATTGTTTAAAAAAAAAAAACATTTTAGTTAAATCTTACTCAAATGCTTTTATAATTGCTTCTACACATTCTTCTTTTGTCATTTTCCCTTGAATAACACGTGGTGTGCTTCTAAGCTCCAAATATATTACGTTATCATCTTTGAATTCTTTAATTGTTTCGTAGGTAGAATGAAAAACGGCTTCTGGTGTTACTGCTAATGAGTGTGCTATGTCAAATACTTTGAAACACCTACGAATCAATTATTGCACGTTTTCAATATAATAACACAATATATAATTTGAAGTTGAAAACTCATTCGTACTCGCCTAATGATGAAAAATCTTTTATATTCGTAAATATTTTGTCAGAATCGTCTGAATTAGGATTTTGCATTTTATATAATTTCTTCAAAGTATCCATGCTTAGGGATCCATTTAAATGAGCATGAAGTTCCTGTTAAGCACAAAGGAAAAGATATCTTTTAAGCATTAACCTATACGTTTTATGTTGTATAAGTTTCATATTACGTACCAATTTTGGAAGAGCTCGGCAGAAATTTCCTAAATTCATTATAAAAAAATAGATCAAATTTTATTAAACATATAAAAAATATCTGTATTATTTCAATGTGTCGTTTATTTCAAACTACTGTTCCTCAAGTCTGAAGAATTAATGCAGTAGCCAATTGCGTTCGATACGTGACTACATATGTACTTACGTATATGTTATTTATTTAGTTCCTCAATTTATTGTACAACTTATTTTCACGTTGTTTTTAGTCAAGCAATGAATAAACAGGATGGTGAAAAATATACATATGTACACATAGATTCAATTAAAATATATGTTTATAATCAATTTAATAATAATAGAAAAGTACAGAAATATGGACTTCGTACATAATGCAAATAGTATATATAGAAATTTTGATGAAATACAGTTAAAATAACTTTAACTTTGTACGTATTTTATCAAACTTATATATGATTTAATAGATTTTGAAGTGCTGTGCCTTAAAAACTGTATTGATATTAAAGCACTAAAGAATACTTAAAGGTATTAAGATATAGAAAGTATCAGATTTTTAATATATCTATAATTGGCATGTGTTTTGTATACTGTGTTATAGAAATTACAAGTCTATCATTTATGAAATGTATACCGTAGAGGAAATTTTAATCATTTTTTTTTTTTTTATCTAAATTGCATATTTCTTATCTGAAATATATTCAACTTTTTCGTAACATCTAATAATTATTTGTTAAATATTTTTTATATGTAACATTTATTATATCTGTTTTCCTACAACAGACAAAGAATAAAAATTAAATTTCCATGCTTATGATCAAATTTAGTTAAATGTATACATTTTTCCAGGAATGTTTATATATATATATAACTGATTATTTATAATTTCTTAATTAAGAATTGAACATACAAGCACATTAAATACATAAGATTTTAAATTCGGCATGAAAAAAGCTTTATAAAATAAATTCGAATTTTCAGATTTTCAGATTTGGCATCAAATAGTTTGTATAGTATTTGTACAATAAAAAACATAGTGCCGACATAGGCAAGAATAACATTGGTCAAGCATAAAAATGTCTTATATTTTAAGGTTGAATACCATGCCTAGGAACTGCTCATAGTGAATTGTAATGACACCATCCAAATCTGTATCCAACTGTCTGAAGGCAGAAGTTAATGTCTAAAAAATAAAATTTATATATTTCTTTAAACATAGATGTACATAATCTAACAAAATATTATACAAATGAATACTTACATATAAGACTATACAGCACTGAATAAAATCATCAAAATATATAGTGCCACGACCAGCTCTGTCGTATTTGCGTATAAGAGTGTCTATAATTTGATCTGATAATCTGTATCCAAAATTTGTGAGAGCTGTTTTTAATTCATTTCTATCGATATTTCCACTGTTGTCCCGGTCAAATGATCTAAAGCAATTTTCCCAGTCTGTTACATATTTCCACAAAGCTCCAAATTCTTCAAAACTAACTGTTCCCTTTTGATTTTTATCAAACATACCTGAAGAATCAGGATCAGTTTTGTCAATGTCAAACATACCTGTATGAATGCAATGAGATAAACTAAAAACATATTAAATATCATAAAAGACCATGCAGATCTACTCAGAAACTATGGAATACATTGTTATAGTGTAGCATTTTAAACATTTTTATTGATTTACGTGGTCATTTAAAACAATAAAATCAAATAATTACCAATCATTAAACGAACTGTTTCTGGATTAAATGGTGTCCAAGTACCATTAGAAAGAGCCTGCTGTAATTCCTCTGCAGTAATTGCACCAGATCTATCCTTATCAACTCTGCAATATCCAAACCAAAAAACATTAAGTTTGTTTGTGTCATATGTTATTTATTATTAAAATTGTATTTAATATACAATTATTTATAAAATGAATGAATAAATAAATATGTTAATTTTGTAAAATATCTTTTAAATGACGAACTTTCAGATAAAAATACCTTAATACTTTTGTATAATGGATAAAAAATCATATCGGATCGCGTATAAAAAGATATAAGATTACATTTAAAAAAATATCAATGACGCTGAATATCGTTCGAAAAAATTCGTTGCATCATTGCATGTACCCTTTGAAATAATGCATATAATTTTGTCACGATAAGTTTTACACAACAATAAACGAGGCAGATATTAAGCTAATAAGCTAATCCACTCTGTATATACATACATAATTTGTATAATTTGCAATATATAAATGTAATTCATATTATTTATGAATAAGCTAAACTTAATTGAAGATAACATAATATATATATATATATATATATACTTAATTATAATTGAACATTTACCATATTACAACTTGAATGATAAAATATATGCAGAATTATAAAGGTTAAGGTGCTCGATATGAAAGAATTAAATAAACGAATAAAATTCAAATAAAGTTTGACATACCTTTGAAAAACATCCCAGAGAAATTCTCGACTAGGCATAGGCGATACAAAAGCCATTTTTCAACTAATGTTTACTTTCACAAAATATAGAATTAGAAATAATTATATTTAATACTTTTATCTGTTTAACGTTACTTTGTAACTGATTATGGTGACAGTGTAAAAAATAATATGAATTAATTTGCAAAAAGTTTCGCAGAATACGACGTCATAAACACGTCACACCACTGATAGTTCCAACGTATGGTTACTAGTTACTATACTACGTTTATATATACTGTATCATATTAATCATATTAGCTATTTGGCTGGTTATTTTCAACTATATAGTATATCTTGTAGATCATACAAACAGGTCTTGATATTTGCTAGGGAAAATTGTCCGAAAATTGAATTGTATCTGGAATATTTTGATTTTAATTTGACGTCGTGTCATAAAAAATCAACATAGAAGATCAACAAAGTCTGCGTTCTTGTGAGACGGACAAAGATGAGTAAAATGTCTCTGTCTCTATTTGAGACATTCATAGCATGTCCTGTATGGGCAGAATGAGGATTTTCTTGTCTTCCAGGTTAATTTTTCACAACTAATCACGACTCGATCTTCAGACGATTTACTCTAGGATTCAGTATATAAATGTCGTGATCTGTTTATATGATGTTGTACTACATCACTATACGTATAAAGAAATTACTAGAAAATTATTTAAAATCTCGGAATAAAATAAACTATATTAATTGAATTAAAAATTACTTCTTTATAAAGTGTTATTTATTAATAATGATCACTACATATTACAATGCATATAATAGATAAAAGAATAAATATATAAACGAAGTAATATATCTTGCTTAATTTGATTAAGTCAATCTAAAACATCAAACAGTTCTCTTTCTCTTTAAAAACATTTATGATAATCTATCATACTTTTTTATATGATTATTCTAACAGGATATAAGGTTATTAAATAAAGCTTGTTATGATTTTTCACATTTATAAATTTTCCTTACAAAGGAAAAATATTTCATGATTGCTATGTAAATTATATTATCTAATTATGTTAAACATGATATCTAATGTTATCTATAGTGGAAATATTGAATAAAAGGTTTATTTATAAATATTTTGAATTCTGTGCACGTTTATATTATGTTTGTTTAGATCTTTTTATTTTCCATGCCCCAATTCTATACTTATACCAAATGAAAAATAAATCTTTACCCATTTGTAACCAACTCCAGAAAGGCACTATTTTGGATCCTTCAATTTCTGTCCAATTCACCGGGATCTCAATAATAGGAATGTTTAGAATTCTTGCAATATATAGCATTTCTACATCAAATGCCCAACGTTCAACATGTAGAGCTTGAAATACAACTCTTGCAGATTCACGTGTTATAAGTTTAAAACCACACTGTGTATCCCTAATACCTCTGACTCCCCAAAACCACACTAGGAAATGGAATCCATGCATTAGCAACAATCGAAAAAAGGTTCTTTTAGCAGTTTCTTCTTTCTCTAAATGAGCTCTAGATCCACATACTATTGCATGAGAAGAACTGACTTCATTTGGCTTATCTATATAATCAACTAGAAAAGGTGGTTTTGTCACTATAAATATTTAATTTTACTTTATATTATACCTTAAGAAATAACTTACATCCTAATATATTTTTCAAACTATCATCTAACTTTTTTAAATCTGTAAACTTAGTAGCACCATCAGCATCTGCAAATAATATTACACTTCCTCTTGCACTTAGTATACCCTTAAATGAAAATAATTATGATAAAAGATAATGACAATAATAATAAATTAAATTTCATAACATTCTGTTACTAACCAGTCTTACTGCCCCACCTTTCCCTCTGTTTTTAACAAGATTTAATACTCTAATGTTATCATATTTTAATGCATACTGATGAGCAATATCCACAGTTTCATCTGAACTTCCATCGCTAACTATAATCACTTCATAAGTACACCCACTTTTTGAACGGTTTTCCAAATATTCCAAACACTCATCTAACATTACTGGCACTATAAATTGGATATATAAACACATTATATTATCATAACATTACTATTAATGTATCAGTATTTACATCTTTGCTCTTCATTATAAGCTGGTACTATAACACTTAAATGTACGCTCCATTTTTCATATAAAGACGGAAAAGCTTCCACTTTTTTCGTTTTTGGATTGAAAAAATATTTTTCCTTCTCATCTTGCCATATTTCTGGATATGGTTTTGTCATTATAAATAATATTATAGAAAACTGAAAGCATATAATTAATTTCATTATAATATCGAAAAAATTATCGTAGCTATATATACAATATTTTAATAAAACAAATTATAATTATAAGATATTAATGTACCTATAGAATTGCCACGTTTATACAAATTTAAATAATATACAAATAGTAATTATAACCTAGAAACGTACCACAATTATACATATTACTGCAAATAAAATAGCATAAAGAAGTAAATGCCCTAACGGTATCATATTAATATTATTATGTTTTTAAATATTAGCAAAAAATACTTTTCAAAACACGTATTGTTTCATCCTTCCTTATCTTGTGCCACCGCACATGCCTCTGAAGTTGTGATTAATTTGTATACATTTCGCAGTTGGCTGCACTAAATACAAATTTTATCTATTATTTTATTAGCGAAAACATTTATATTTAAAATGAAAGATAGTCACAGAGAAAGTTTAGTATTTATTAAAGATATTAAAAATCAAATAGTTTCAAATTTGTTATACAATATAATTTTTCATTCTTCAACTGATAAGTAATTGATAATAAACGTTTGCCCGCATAGATGGAGTTTCTGCATTTTTAAATTTGTATTTTTATTTATTATGTTCAAAAAATCTGAATTGTCACAATAAAATAAAGTATACTCTAATCGACATTCACGTCTCTATTAATTTTCTGTTTCATGTATTATTCGTTTCGCATAATTCAATGTACGCTTATTATAAATTTATTTATTATAAATAGTATATTTTATTTATGTACATGAATTAAGTTATGGATATAAAATATAATGGATTCTGATAAAAACAATGAAAATAATAAAATTAATATTTCGGATGAAACGAAAACTACTTCTCAAAAAAGAGATGAAGATAATACGTATGATACGAATGATAAATATCTAACGATTGATAATATCGCAACAGATGAAAGGAAACCGAAGAAAAAGATAACTATAACTGTAGACGAAGATGATCCATGTCTTAAACAGGAAGACAAAAAGAAACATGTACGATCTGTATTTCCTGGTGAAGATCCAAGGTTTGTTTTACTATGTTACTTTTCTGTTAATTGACATCTATAATATAATTAAAATTGATCTTTTTCATATTCTGAATTAAAGTAATTTGCAATATCGTTATTTAGATTTCAACAACAAAATCAAACATTACGCTGTTGGGTAATGTACCATGATTTCTATCGTTGCGAACGTACTTTAGGAGAGGGATCAGAAGTATGCACTTGGTTTAAACAAGTTTTTACATCTATATGTCCAAGGGAATGGATTAGTCGATGGGATGAACTCAGAGTTAAAGGCAAATTAATCTAACACAAATATAAAAATCAAGGGAAATTTCCTAGTAACAAATATAGAGTTTAGGAAGATTGTATATTGTTTTCTATGGCTAAGGGATATAAACTTAAGTTTAAAAATAAATAAACTCGCAATTAGAAAAAAATATTAATCTTTTATTATACAGGTACAAGACTTTTATGAGGTAACTTATATAGAAGTACGAAATGAATATTTGTTGCAATGCCCGACGTTGGCCAGTCATTCGGCTGCCTTCAACAATCGGTCAACAATATCTTCTTTCTCTCTTACATTAATCACACTAGTTACTTGCAGTTCATATATGACACTTTTTACATATGTAAAAAATAAACACTTGCAGCAAATTTTCTTTAAATTTTCGTTAGAATAGAAGCTTGAAATAGCACAGTATTAAAAATTTTGTTTTTTTTTTTTTTAATTTATGATCTTTATATAATAAAATTGCTACTTTAATTTGTGCACAAACTCTTGCCGTGATGAAGATAACTTACCATCTTCGGGTGTTACTTCTGCTCGTTAACAGCTTCCATCTATGTGGGATTTTGCATCCTTAGAAATAGTAGCATCTGTAATTGTTAAGTGATAACATTTACTCATAATAAAAAATGTTTGAATTTAGAAGTTAATAGATTATAAAAAAGTGTGATCACTTTCAATAAAAATCTTGATTTTCATTTTTTAATGTCCTCTGAATCTTATGATGAAAGATTAAAACCACCTTACGTATATTTTAACAATGCCATTTTGGTAGCTAAATGCTACTTGGTTTGGCTCCCTGTTTGATGAATAAATTGACAATCTCCATCACTGCATGTTCCCATCAGTTCGTATGGACAAAGGACGCCATTGGGATTCGTGTTCCTGGTTAAGAATGATAAAAACAACAAAAAAAATACTCGAAATTTTTGTAAAAATTAAATTAGAAAAACACTGTATATTTTTTCATTTAGAAATAAATATCCTATATTATTGAAATATTTAGAGAGCAAAAACCCACCTTGGTACCTTAAAGTGTGTTAATATTGATTCATAAGATAAAAATGTTTTTTTCGTTGGAAGTTCCCCTTCAAGTCTCGTAGCATTCCTCCTTTTACTGCCCGTTTCTAAAGCTGTAGACTTTATTACATTATTTTCTGGTACCACTACCTTATTATCCAGCTTTTGAGCATCTTGTAAGTTAAGCACATCAGTAGTAGGAACAGGATTATCACTTAAGTTTGTTTGTTCAGTAGATACTTCTTGTTCATGGTTGTTTTGTGTAGGTGTACTTTCTTCATTAACGCTTGGAGCACAATTATTTAATACTACATTTTTTTTCTTGTTTGTATCACTTACATTTACTGTAGTAACTTCTACGTGTATAGATTTTATTGGAGATTCATATTCGTTTAAAATTGTTGTATTGGATTCTTCCAGAGTGTCACTTTGACAAATTTCTGTACATGCACTAGACACAGTTGCTTCTTCCAGTTTTGATAATTCGTATATGTCGGAAATGTCAATAGATGGTACTTTTTTTCGGGAAAGCTGCCGCGTGTGATTAGCTACTTCTTTCAATCTATTATCTAAAAGTTGTGCTCCAGCTTCAGGTATCCTAGGAGGCACAATGAAAGAATTAAAAATAGTTATATTTTGTGTTCACAGTGATTTGAAAATTAATAGTAATGATTCTATTAATATATTACTTATAATCTCTTCCTACGATTCTATTTCCCAAGGTTGTACAAATAATTGCGAGTTTATAGCATGTTTGGCGACCTGCGTTGATTTTTCCGCGAGCTTCTACTACTTTTGGACCTATATTATTAATACGATTACGTTGCACTTGTAATCTTTCTTCAGCAACTTTGAGCTGTTCCCTGAGCTTTTTGACTTCAGCCGCTAAATTCGTCTGTAGATCTCTTTCCATATGCCACTGACGAAGATTTTGGGACATCTTCGCCAAATCATCTAAGATTGCATAGCTATTTTATCAAGAAATGAATAAATTATTATATAGAAATATACTAAAAATTAATGGATATTAATGAATTTTCATTGGAAAGTTGGTTACCGTTTCATAACTAATTCTTGTTCTGTATCTATTAAACGTTGTTCTTGTTCTGTGTGTGAAAGACTAATAAGAGTATTTAGCTCTGTCTTGACATCTTTTTTAATTTCTTCCCAATTTTCTTCTATACTTCTTATATCTTTTGGTGATATATTGTTTTTGGGCGATAGAAAATGGATGTCGTGTTTATCTTTTGTACTTGAAGTCAATAATGTATCTTCCTGACACCGTGAAAGATATATTGTAGATTCGGATGTATTAAGACTTTCGTTCCAACTTTGAGGTGTTCTTGATAAAATAATAGTCGATGTATCTGAGTCCACTGTATTGTTATTACCAAATGGAGTATTATTAGAAACAGTGTCTTCCTCTGTAGGACATGAAAGTTGGTTTATATCAGTATCATATATATTTTTATTACTGCTATCTGTATTTCCAGAAATATTTTCACTTCGATCGATTATTGTTTCGTTATTTAAGGTCACTTTATCATTTATTGTTACCACTCGATCGTTTGTATCATTTTTTACTTGTACCTGTACATATTTTCGATTTACTTCATCTGTAGATAAAATTTTTAAGCTAGGTGAAGTTTTTGTTTTCGTTGGACTCTTTCGCGATATATTCATCGGTTGCATGTTTCCAACTGCTTTGTTTCCAATATTATTTGGACTACTTTCGCCAGATACACAAATATTATTTATTATTGACTTTGTTAGTGCTTTTATTTGAGTTGGATTTGCATGTTCTTGTTTATCAACATCATACATTTTATTGATACATGACTGAATGTTGCTTGTCGATATAGTGGTATTTTTTATTGAATCTGCTAAATTTTTAGAGCAATTTTCCTTATTTAATTGTTGTGTACTTATAATTTGACTTTTTGGGGGTATTGTATGATGTAGTTTCGCATATAATTCTTTACTTGAGCTATTGGATGATATGGGTTTTGAAGATACTTCCATATTTTTATTTTTTATTAAACTGTTGTTTTCTATTGTTTTATGTAGCTTCAGCTTCTCACGTTCTAAAATTTGTTGTTTTAACCGTCGATATTCCTCCTGTTGAGATGCAGGTAAATGACGAACAGCCTGTAAAAAGAGTCAAATAATTAAATATTTCATGTATGATAGAATACTTTGTTGTAGCATTCTTACCAGTGGCGTTTGTAGATTGGATGAATTTGATTTTTCTGGTTTTGTTATTAATACTGCATCCTTCTTAGATGTTTGTGATATTAAAGTTGGTCTTGCAGCTGCCATAGATTCTTGTTTTTTCCGTACTGCACGTAAAAATTGATCTAAATTTTTTTCAAATTCTGCTGTAGGATTTATTGCTGGTTGATGTTTTTCCATTGTGACAGCATGTGCTGAAGAAGCAGCTATACTCTTTTGCCATTCAGATTCAGAATCACTTTCTGTATCAGACTCTAAATTTATAACAATCCTTTGTGTATCGGACAATGCCTTTGTATTAGCAGACCATTTACTGTCATTAGATTTCATTTTAGATAGAACTTCATTTTCTGCAATTTTTTGCTTGTTATAAATTGTAGCTCTTTGTAAATTTAATCTCTTTTGAATCATTGTATTTTGGTATTTTTTCGCATTATTTACAACTTTTGTACTTGCAGGAATTGAAATTCTTTTTATAAATTTCTTCTGTGGACTTTTTGCTGTAGGAATTGATCTTTTCCTTCCAATTACTGTGTTTGAAGCCTTAATACTTTCAAGAGATAAACTTTTCTGTGTAACATTATATATTTTCTCTCCAGCATTTGATTGATTTTTATCGTTTTCAGAACCACATAAATTTATATGTGGAGTTGGTAAATTATTAACTGTAGATAATACCGTATTTGATACAGTTTGATTTGCAAATACTTGATTTGGTACAGCAGATGTAGTACTTGTTGTTGTAAGTGCAACTGAGTTGGAACAACTGTTAGTGATTTTTGTTCGTTTCGGCAAAGAAGCTAATAAAATTGCCCTTAATGCATCTTCATCTTCATCAAGACTTTGTCTTCTGTCTTCTGTACTCTTTCCTTGTTCTGATGTAACATTAGATGAATTATTACTTCTCTGTATTTCATCCTCATTAGTTTCTAAAGAAATTTTATTTAGTTTATCATCAATATTTTCGGACATTTCTGACATACATATATGGATACAATCTGTCTGGTCCATTTGTGTCTGAGTTTCTTTTTGATTTTGTTTATCATCTACATAAAGAACTTGATCTGATTTACATATTTGCTTATCTATAGTATTTACATTATCATCATTTGTACATAATGTATTGTGTTTTTTTGCAATTAATGATGCAGCATTTTTTCTTTTTAATCCCTTTTTAAGCAGTTTCTTTTTCTTTTGTGTTAGAATTTTAGTATCACCTGTATTATTTGGACTTGTAATTATATTATTTTGTGCCAGAGTTGCACTGGGATTACTTTCTGCTAGTGATATATGAGATGATTTATCTGTAGATATTTCATTAGTTAGATCTTCATGAAATGCAGTTGGTATAGTTAAAATAGAATGTGACTTTTGTGGAAAGGACATTAATTTTATAGGTTTAAAGGAAGCATTTATCTTTGTACTACTTTCTTTATTAATAACAACTGGCTGCATTTCTGCACTTTTGAATGTAGGTTCTTGCTGTAATGTATTTTTTCTAGTTGGTAATGGCAGTTGCAATTGTTTGTTTGTTTTCAAAATTGGTGCTGGAACTAGTGTTCTATTAATTAATGTTGGTATTTTATTTGTATCTTTGGTAACATCTGGTAATCCCTTCATATAAAGTGGTTCTGATATTCTGTCTTTAACATTATTTGATACATTTGGAATGTACTCTGAAGTTTTTATGTTTTTAAAAGTATCAGTTAATAGATTTACATCTGCTTCGGTTTCAGGAAGATCATCAATTGTTATCATTGAACTACTAGGAGATATTGATTCCATAAGATAACTTGTATTAGACCTAAGAATTGGATCCAGTGAAAATGTTTCTGCTTTATTTAATTGTTCATCTTCATTTACATTGTCTACTTGTTTTGTACTTTCTGTATGTTGATTTGTTGATACATTATTATATTGTTCATTATTCCCACATGTATTAGAAGTACATGATTCTAAAGAAACTAAGGAAGAATTTGAGATAGTTAGTGGACCAAGAGCTTGTGGAAGAGCATGTGATAAATCAGGATCATATACAGGAGTGTCAGTTGGAGAATAAGGCATTTCTTGGATTGAATTAATATCTAAAACTTCGGAAGTATGATTACTTTTAACAGTAGCACATGTATTTTCATAAGAAGGTACATTTAAATGAGAATTATGTACTTTCATAAAATCTGATTTAAAAGTTTCTGTTAAGTCAGTTGATGAATATTGTATATTTGCATTTGTAGCACATAATGGATTTTGTGATTGTGCATAATATGCAATATTTGGCAAAAAACTTCGATTCTCAATAATTTTCTCCTGGTAAGATTTTTGATCATCCTGATTACTTGTTATAGATGTATTAAAATTTGGACTATTATTTGCTGCATTAAGAGAAATGAATGATACATCAGATGGTTGAATACCTAACAGTTCTGTATCCATAGATATATTGGCAGTAATTTTGTCTGTTGGAGAATATGGTAATTTTTCTTTTTCTCTTTCAACATATGTGTCTAATTCCATATCCTCTGTATGATCACTTTCATTTACAGGGAATGGAGTATGAGGTGGTGATGCAGAATTTTCCTCTCCAGGTATAGGAATGCTATCTAAAAAGCTTTGAGTAAATGGACTTTCACTACGAAAGGTATTAGATTTCTTGGACTTTCCCAATTGTATTCCCTTTTGTATTCTATTCTGATGTTTTTTTAATACAGCAGAACGAAGTGCAATCATTCTTAATTCCAAATCTTCTTCGTCTTGATCATCATTCATATTTGCATTCACATGTTTTATAGTTTCAGTCTTTAGCTGTTCATTTTGTTTATTTGACTTATTTTGTTTTGTTTCAAGAGCTTTCTGCCTTAATAATGCTAGATCTTCTTCATCGTCTGCATCATTAGATTCCTTTTTATTTATATCCTTTATAGATTTTCCTTTTGAAGAATTTGTCAAATCAGTATTATTGTTAGAAGCACTTTTCATCATATTTGTTAATTTCTCTTTTAATGAAGATGCATGCTCTTTATTTTTATTTAAAGTTTCTTCTAATGAATGAGTTCCCATTGAATCTAATTTTCTGACTTTTTTTAATAATTTATGTGTAGTGTCAGTATAATTATGGGATGACTTTAAGTCAATATGTGACGTTTTCCGAGGCATTGTCTTTGTTGAGGATCTGTATGGTGATCTTCTAGGAGATTTAAGTCTTCTTGGTGACCTCCTTGCCATTGGTGATCTAGTACGAGTAATTGGCGATTTTGATCTTCTAAAAGGAGATCTTGTTTTTATAAGAGATCTATGTCTTTTGGGTGGTGATCTTGGAATTATTCTTGATCTACTTCTTCTATGAATAGGACTCATTTCTCTGTGATGTGACCTAGAAGTATTTTTTGTCGCATCATCTTTTACTATACTAGCGCATTCTTTCTTAGATACATCTGCATTAGCCGAAGAAACTAGATTATCCAATGAAAGTACACGATTTCTTTTCTTTTTCTTCTTTTTTTTCTTTCTATTTTTCGAAGCAGAACGTATCATAATTTGTTTAGAATTATCTGCAAGACCAACAATTTCCATATCACTGTCACTTGAAATAGGCACAAGGTCGTCATTTTTTTCTTGAAGTGTAGAAGCTGTATGTTTTGTTCCAATGCATCCTGATTCTTTCATTTGATGAAGATTTTCTTTGCCCTGGACTGCATCTTGTAGAATAAGGTCAACTTCTACTTGATTAGAACATGATATGTCGAGAATAATAATACATTGGGTATAGAAAGGTTCAATATGTTATCAAATAGAAATACGTTTTACACGAATTATGTCCCAAAATATTAAAAATATATTTTTTTAATATTCATATTTAATAAAAAAAATTGAATTTTACTTCAAGGCTTATTTTTCATAACGATATGTCTTAAATATATCCCAAAATATTACAAATATATATGAATCAAAAAAATATAAAAAGATATATTACTTTAAGGTTTATTTTTCATAAAAATATAAACAATATAAATATGAAGTTAAAAATATTTAATAAAACACTATATTATTTAATTTACCTCTTCTATTAGAAGCCTTGGAAGGATAAAACTTGGCAGGAGCAGTACAGCACGTTGCATTTTGTTGAGTCGACAGAAAATTTGAACAATGAGAAATTTTAGTGCCATATCCGTAATTTAAATGTCCTTCCTCGGAAGAACTTACATCTTCCAAGGATATCTCACCTTCTTCTTTCTCATCTAACACACCAACTGTTTCCGTACACTCACTCGACAAATCGCTAGCCATTCTTGAACTTACCCTCGAACCATGAACAATTAATCGCGTCCATTCGTAATAATACAAAACTGTTTCATGAAAATTAGGGTTAATTACGTATTAACAATAATTGTGATTTTTTTACCGATCTAAATCTAACACTCGCACTACACTTTATTATAAATAACCCCGCGATTAAAATCCTTTAATACAACGAATAAAAAATTTAAATAAGCACGAATACCGTATTTAATTTAGACAAAGAGAAATTACTTAGTCACTAAAACGTTCGTTTTTATTGCAACTTTATCTTCATAACTAAATGCATGTAATAGTTCTGCCATGCTAGGTCGTTTTCAACGCATGATACGAAACAGTTGGTTTTCATTATTCACTGATTCGGTGTGTTCACAAATGATTACGTTGCATGAAAACGAAACGATTAATCTTTGAACGAACTCATATCCAAATTTTTTATTAATTTATTATCATACGGAAAGTTCTGCTTTTTTTTATAAGTAAAATTTTATTAAATTTTTATGCACTGTTTGAAAAATGATTTTTTTATTAATATTTTTCAAGTATTTTTATCGCCTGGCTTTTCACCTTTGCTATAATGTAATTGACATGTACATATATTGTTATTTTAAATTACGTATAAATATGATATATCATACACTATATGACATAAGAAAGCGGAAATATTACTAGTCAGTACTATTTGGTCGCAGTTTTGAACGAAGAATATTAAATTTTGGTTGAACGTAATGTTCAAGTAAATCTTTATCAAATATAAAGCGTGCCAATGATTGATCACCGATACCAGACAGAACAGCTACAAATCTTCCCATTTCATTCACACTCTTCATCTGATCTTCCATAAAGCCGGTAACAATAAAATCACTAGCATTTAAATCGCCATGTTTTTCCGCAACAGCATTTACTGCTACTAGTTTTTCAGCTACCTCTAATTCCAAAGTCAATGCTGTCTAAACAAATTTAATAACCATGTTCTAAAAGTTGCATATTATTAAAAGAATACTTGATTTTTTCTTTTAATTATTTACTTTAAAAGCGTGCAATGGACATTTCCAATCTTGGTCGGAAGGAGGTTGTATTGGACATAAATTTACAAGACCCCCGCGCATTTTGACGTAATTCAAAAATCTGATAGCATGCTCATGTTCCTCGTGATGCATTTGCATGAAAAATGATTCACAGCCAGGCAATGCTACATCTGCGCGCCCGAAGTATGCAGCCTATAGAAAATAACCGATTTACATTAAAAATAATACTATTAAAAGAACTATATATTTATTTATCTTTTTAAGAAACAAATAGTTCCATTTCTTATCTCACCATGGATAAATAATGATAGAAAGCTTTCAGTTCCGCATTTATTTGTTCGTTTAATATAGTTTCAGTTTCTTGATGAAACTTAAAATTGGCCGGCTTTCCACTTGGCCATTTCGTAGGTTTATCAATGCAAAATTCATCCTTGCAGGAGGTTGCCAAAAATTTGGCAAGAAATAGTTTTGGTTTACATATTCCTTTATAGAGTTTAGTTCTTCAAAAAGATTACTTACATTTTCGAATTATACTCAATATTAAATTCTTTCATAAATAAAAGTTACAAACTTACTCTTTAGCATATAATTGTCGAACAAACGAATTGAAAACATCACTAAGAATTTTTCTATCACTACGCAATTTTAACATGATTTATCTTTAGTTACAAACAATTTACATACACATTTCTTGATATAAAGAACTTCGTTAATTGTAAAAATTATTCTTAGAAATTTTCATTTTTATTCGTATGTTACGTGTCATATGTCATATTATCGATTCGCAATTTATTTTTGATGTCACGCATAAATGTTTTTGAAACAAAAATAGAAACTATATATATTCAGGATCACCAAGCTTTATTACGCTCAAAGTTAGCACTATGTTGTACAATATATATAACGTTTGTCACACTTCTTGACATGGTAAAAGATGTAGATTCAATCTGAAATGAATTTCTTACTAATAATTTTTGGAAGTATTTGTAATTTGATGCAGAAATTTGCAACATTTTTCAAAATTATACAAATTCATATATATTTATTTTAGCAATAAAAATTAAAATATTGTATTTATTTCTCATATTAGTATCATGTAATGTACAATTTTTTACTCATTCTCTGTTTATGCATAGTATGTTAGCGTTTTTTACTACAATAATAGTGTTAAATTTTTAAAAGGACGTTTTATTCCCTGAGTTCTTGGTCGAAGATATGTACTCCTACACCATCGCCAACTCTTTCTAATTTCGTTATGTGGTTGGCAAGTTCATTGATAGAGTCTACTTGTTCTTTCAGATACTCGGTTTCAAGGAAGTCTAACAAGTTTGGATCGTTGTGTCGAGTCGCTAAGGCGTGTATTTGGAGAAGACTCTGAAAATGATAAAATATTTATATATTTTATATTCCACTAAAAAATATTACATTTTACTACTCCAAAATGTTCATGTTGCAATTTTATAAAGAAAAAAAAAAAAAAGAAAAAATCAAATTGGAGGAGCTGGGATTTGAACCCAGGACTTTCCGCATGCGAAGCGGACACTCTACCACTGAGTTACACCCCCATTTGAGAGAATGGATATTAAAAATCTATAAAGGTGAATAAATTAATATATTAAAAATATCAATGGGATTAAATTATAATTGAAAGTAATTAGTACATTCTAAAGAAATAAGACATAATCAAAATGTATATAGGAATATTATTTTCGTATAATTTTGTATAAAATTACTTTTCTATTCTAATAACAATAATTGTTACATCTGAAATAAAATATTAATAAACATACATACCTCATTAACTTGTCTCTCTAGCTTCAATGCTTCCGTCATAGCGTCATGAGCGCTGATCCAGTCATCTTTTGGCGGGTTTTCAATAGGTGTCAGAGTGATGCTGCCACCTCTCTTGTTTTGATAAGTCATAAATTTCATGGCGTGTTCTCTTTCTTCGTCCGAAGCTTTTTTGAAATACGTATAATGACCTGGTAAAGCTACGTCGCATCTATCGAAGTAATATGCCTACAAAAATAATCACAATAATAGAACATGAAATAAAAACACAGGAAGTATCCGTGACGAAAATAATGCTATAGGAAATAAAATGTTTGTTTTTATTTAAATTTTATTGCTAAAGAAAATTTAACATCAAGAATAGCCACTTAATCGATATATTGACTAACCATAGACAGATAGACGTAACTCGAAAACAATTCCAAGTTGATTTGGTTATTAATCGCTTGCTCACAGTCTTTGTGAAAATTTTGTCTAACTAGATCCATGATGTTCGACTTCATTGTAGTTAATTTCGTTAAAGTAGAGCGCAAATATAAAGGCACCATATAATAACACTAATTTCGCGGACCTTCACGATGTACCGACTGCGAGCAAATGATGCGCAGTTGTGACACACGCAAGCGCGCAGCACACATTTTATTGATTTTGTGTTCAAAATTGACCTTGAATACAAACATAACAAATTAAAAAATTTAATGTTATATAATTATTTAGCGTTTCGCGGCGTTGTCATAAACATGTTTGTTACAGATTGTTATTTCTTTCTTTTTATATTTTGAATTGACTGAATTATTATCCCATACGATTAATTATTATTTATAATTTACAACAAAGAGGTACGTACGATGGACTTCTAAATCTATTAGTATTTGCATTCTTAAATTGATGAATATTTTTAGCTTTGCCTTTTTGGATTTAAATGTTGTTTGAATTACGTGCGTTCGGAGAGTTTCCGCTATATCAATAGGGTAGACCAATAGAAAGGAAGTCGGAGTGTCATCGATTTACTTTGGTTAGGTTTCGGAACGCACATGCATGATATGCAAGTGCATAACTATTGTGATGAACTTCATGATTTGATTTCAATTTAAATATCGAAGGTAGATTTTTTAAATTTTCTTTTTTACAAATTTTGTTCATAGTTAAATTTATCTTAAATATCATTTTGAATTTTCTATTTTGAGAATTTTATGTTAATGTGACATTAATATTATAATTTTAATGTTATTTCGGGTTTATACTATTCTGGGTTTATATGAATAGATGTACACAATTGTACATCTTTTTTATTTTATAATTTATATCATAATCTACTTCAATGACATATTAGCTTATTATTGAAAATGAAAAGATTCAACTAATAGGTTATGTGCGACGTCGTTTACACATATCCAGATTATAATTAATCTAATTGTTTTCAATATAATAATGCATTTGATATTAACATTGTGATATCAATTTTATCAATCATATGATTTTTTAATGTTTTTTACAGCAAAAGGACTATGTATATGTAATGTACAAATGTGCTTTATCAAAGAATATTATCTAAATAAATAAATATTGACAGGCCATAAATAGATTTAATTGCATTTGACGAATAATAGTTGTTTCTTTGCAAACAAATTTTTATCCGATATTAACTTCTAGACAGTTTTATTTTATTTAAAGGATAGGAGGAAATGTATTCCAGGAGAGTGGGAATTTACACATAATGATTGTAATATGTGGCTATAATTAACATTTTATTGTCATATTAAAGAAATTACTATATTACAATCATGTTACAATGTAATGTTTTACATTTTCTCATCATTTTTTGGAGGTAACTATGACTTGAGAAACGTTCACAGAAATCAGGGTTTAAAGAATATTTTTATAATTTATAAGTATTTTATATTTTCAGTTAAGACAGTAATTAAGATATTCATTAATGTTCAATAGTTATTATTAATAGAAGCTTTAAAAGTTTTATAAGGTCTTCCATAATAACTTATAAAATTTAGAATAAGAGAGAAATTTTAAAATTTTATTATGCATTGTGAAAACACATTTGTAAATGAATATTACTCTTAAGCTATTCGATATATTATATCATAAGATTTTCTATAATATTTCTTGTAAAATTTAAAGTTAATGTACCTATTATTAATAATTTTAGAATTTTATCATACCTTGTAAAGATAGATTGATCGGTGAATATTAGTTCTTAAATATTTAATATTGTACATAATTAGATTTTTGCCCAATGATTGTGCCATATATTAAATCCCATATTTTGTGCTACAGAGAAATTATAAAATTTTTCATGTCTTGATCCAGAAGATTTGTATAATTTCTGTTTAGAAATTTTACTTGTCACACTTCGAAAAACTACTGATTTTGTCATACCATCGATGCTTCGTAGAAGCCCCATCATAGCCGCTGTCACACGCACAAGAGTCTTATGTCTAATCTTGTGCAGTGGCCAGCAGCTGCATTAGGGCCCATTATTGTTCTTATCTTCTTCTTATGCGAATGATTTCCACTTGAATAATTTTTTCCTGAAGTTACACAGCTTAGATGGTTGTAAAATGCATAGAACATCTGCGACAGAAACAATGTATTAAAATAAAAGAAAGCATATGAAACGAGTTTTATCTAGTATGTATAGCATAAATTATTCGATAGATTTCGATTCGCGTTTGAGGACGATTTTCCTAATTCCTTTTGTTCCATAGAATTTAATCGTTATAGATAGCGTTATTATCCTTATTACGATTTATTTAATCTCACTTTTCTCGTGGCTCATAGTTGAAAAAGTGGGATACCAAGTAGTAAAATATGTATAGACGTAATGAATGAATGAGTAAAGTATAACTTGGCTAGCACCTTCTTTTACCACATGTCAATGATGTGGTCTACATATTTCCTCTTATATATAGCGTGTAAGGATAGTGATTCTATGCTAAATATCTTAAGAAATCAATGCAACGCTTTAGTAGTAATATCCTAGATGTCCTTTTATTTGTTTAGAGCTGTTTTCTTCACAGAAATTCTTGAACTTCATGTACTCTCTCCTTATAACGCGGTGTTCAATTCGAACGAAAAAATGCACTTCTATATGTATCATGCATCGTCGAATTACATTTTTAACTAATTTATTCGAATTTGTATTAACATATTTCTGATGGTCACGAAGAAACAACTTATATGTAATACATGCGTCGTAAATACATGAAAAGTATATCCGTACCAAGATAAGTTGTGGGGACCGGACATCTGGTTGTTCTATAGGTTGATAGGATAGTTCGACTCGAATACAAAATTCATCGCCTTCGATTTTCCTACCCGTACATTTCTACGATGAACTTTTCATAGTTTGTACACATCTAGGCTAACTCTTTTCCCGTATTCACCGGAAGTTAGAAACGCCGAACACGATTGATAGTGATCGAGATCAATTTTGAGCAATCGTTACAACCGATGTCGCTACAAAATTCAACCATAATTTTGTTCTATAAAGAATAAAATATCTTCTTATACTTTTATTACAGATTTGTGAATATCCACAAGTGAAGATTCTGTGATTCGACAGTTTTTGTTAAAAGCTGGTTAGAACATTTCTCAAGGATGCCCTTTTCAGAATCATAGTTACTCCAAAATTAACAACCTTGTTCCAGAAGTTGTGACAACAATATCTGATATCGGGATGTTCACGTCATAGTATCGAGGTACACCTTTCAATTGGTCCAGTTATGTTCCTCCACTCACTTCGTTCACGTATAAAAATAATAAAATTCATGCGGTACGAAGCGTGCTCTATCCACTAAGGGTTGTACGATGTGTGGCAAGTAAATGCCAAACAGAACCTCCGAGTAATCGCACTTGATCAACGTTCTTTTTAAATTGTTTCGGTATCACTACGCGATCGAAGCTAGGCGCAAGTTAATAAACAACGATCTTTGCACTTCTGTCCATGTTCCGAGCACAACTGCCGATACCTTCTTAGTTCACCCTTGGTTATATACTAGGACACCACGTGGTCATCTAATCCACCGACCAATGGCAGGGTGGCTTTAGACTGCATCAGCCAATCAACATTTTCCTTTAAGGTCACAAGACACGTGTTTCTTGGGAAATAAGGGCACAGGCATTACGAACGAAATCGTATTTGCGTTACCGAAGTTGGACGATCGAATAGCAGACACAGGTACACTCTGCTTGCCTAGCTTTTCTTCTCTTACCTCAATATTCATGCGATATTTGACGATATGTTTGCCCATGATCAAGTATCAATAGTTCATTTTATCTATATTTTGATCATTTTTTTTTTTAGTATTTGTATAGAAAAAGTTGACTTTACCAGCGATTTCATTATTCTAAATATATTTTCTTTGGATCACATACGCACATTGAATTCTTATACTCGAAGGGGCATGTAGCAAAAATTGATCTCTATTAACGAAATAAATTTATTGATGGCCTTTCTAGGATCTATATGTTATGTTTTTGTCAGTTACATAAATGCTTTCTATTTCGTTATATAACTTCAGTTCACCCTGTGACCTGGCTATCGCCGTCTGTTAGCAGTCTCGTTGTCTGTAGTGGTGTTTAATGATATTGTGAAGAGGTGAATCCTTAAAACGTATCCCACATACATACCAACGCGAAGCAGGTACCCCGTTAAATAGCTGGATCCGGCATTAGGGCGACCTAATTTTTATACTTTGCTTTAGACCATAATTGTCGCATTAAATTCACGATTTATCATTATTAAAACATCTATAATTCACGCTTTCTACTCTAATCTTATTCCCAAAAGAGTTCTTTTTTCGAGTTTATTACAGATATTTTCAAAGTAGTGTCATATCGTACCCACGTCAGAGAAACCATTTATTAAAACCTCTTTCTCATAGTTTAATAGTTTTTTTTTTTTTTTTTAATTTGATAGCTAATAGATTACATTGACGTAGTCGCGGCTATAGAGTAAAACTAACAGGGATATTATCAATGTAGATTGTCGGCGATTTTTACGGCTTCTCACGAAGGAGGTCATGTGATAAAGGACACGAGATACATAATTGTCAGGTGAAAAATCAAGCTAGAATCATTGTCAATCTTCGTAGCACAAATTCATCTGATATCAAAAGAGCATTGAGAACGATGGCTTAGAGCGTGTGCAAGGAACATCAATGCTAGAAAGCAGCGTAAGAAGTGCGAGTCATTAAGTTCCATTTAACAAATTCTCTAGATAGAACAGAACCAGTTTTCTCTGTAAAAGTACTTCTTGCCCTGGCTCACTGAAGGGCCGTCGTTCATCAATTAATAACCAATTGGATATCTCCTATTTGATTTCCTGCTATAACTTGAAACTTGGAGGAAGGACGAATCGTTGAGACGGATAGTTCTGTCAGTGAAGGAGCTGTGTTTGGAATAAGGGTGGAATGCGAGAAGCGGATGAAGATGAGGAGTCATCTAGCTAACCTTACGCCCCTGCTGTACGTTCCCTCTGACCGAAGAGACAACAGCGAAGAGAAAGAAAAAGAGGACGGTGACGGCGGGGGGTAACACTAGCCGAGTAAGCTGTGGACACTTCTCAGGATTCAGGGCTTAGCACCCCTGGATCCTCAGGCTTCACGTCTGCCTGGCCTAACCTGGAACTCCTCCACTGACTCCACCGGTACCCGCTGTCCCCCTTTTTCCGTCTATCGTTCTACCGATCGACAACATTTCTTTTCCGTGTTCTAATTATTCTCCATTCGTTTAGTCCGCTAGTTTTCTAGCATACGATCACGCTGTGATAACGAATACACGCGTGAAAGAGATTTGCCGAATATGCTATGTAGAAAATGCATACAGAAATCGAGCTAAGTTTCTCTTTAACCTTTAAAGGCTATCATGGGTGAAATTTCACCCCAAGCGAACTTTGTTTTAATATTATCGTCCTGTGGTAAAACTATCGCAGTTTTATTATTTGTAAACACTGTAACGAATAATTTTTCTGCTCTTCGTAATAAGGGCTCTTACTTTTTATTTATCACGGTAATACTACATAGTGATACTGAAACATTTAATTCTTTCACTGCGAAGCCTGTACGTCGTACGATCTCGCCGAAAACTCTAAATCGTTAAGACTTATAATCGTCACGACGATACATGAAACGTTATGTATTTCCTATTTTAAAATCTATCATATGGGAAGCACATATACAGTAATCATATCCAAAATCCACGTGAAATAACAATTTCTTTCAATTGTGTAACATAGTTATTGCAGCACGTCGCTATTTTAATCCACATTGAAAGCATTGATTCTACCAGTTACCTTCGTTATCTTTTTAAACTAGAAAAGCTTTGCTATGGTGAACTTTTATCCACGATAGCCTGTAACAGTGAATGGTAAACGGAAGATCTGAATCGTGCATAGAATGTACATTGTACATGCATCTATAATCATGCGTTTCTAGTTACAAAATTCATGGAATTTGTATACCTTGCTTGAGTTATTCAATTGGTTCAATTGATCGAGTCGATTCAATTCATTTCTTATTAGAAGGCCTAAGTATTTCCTACGACGATTATGGTGAATTCGTTGCTTATATAGGTACCCACCTTAAGTTTATGTCATATTTCATATCGTAATTTTACAATGAAATAAGACAGAAACATAAGACGGCTTTCCTATGTTATTTTTCGTGTCGTCATTTTCTTCGTTCTTGCAATTGATTCCTCTTCCATCTTCAGCGTGATGGTTACAAAAATGATGAGTAGAATTACAAGTATAACTTTGGGATTGTCCCAACATCATGTACGTTCTTGTCTATAGTGAAATAATGATACTGACGCCATTGTACAAAGAATTTGCTATGCGATATACTGGACAACCATGCACTGCAGTGTCAGATTGGTATTACATATCAGAAGGGTGGGCACGAGTTAGGATTTCAAACCAAGTCCCTTTACAAAGATGCGTCACTTATTTTTCCTTTTCGTTTCCGTCATCTTTTAATAAATTAAAAAGTATTGCATATTTAAACTGTTGGGCTATTACAATAATATTCTAGATCTATGAACAAGTCCGCACCTCTTTTTAACAATGCACAACGTACAATAGGGGATGAATTTATGTAATTTATTATATATAACATTGTGCTTTTCTTAGCAAAGAACAGTTATTATTTATATAGCTTTTTTAAACAAGAACAAATGAATCGAAAGAGGTGAAAGGCAAAGTAAGATAATTAAACGTTTTAGCAAGAGAAGTAGATTAATTACAATGATTAGATTAAGAGAAATATATTTGGAAAAAAGGAGGAAACGTTGCATACAGGTGCCTAGACAGTTGCATACGAATATACGCACGTGAAGTTGCATAAGAAGCCCTAAATCTGCTTGAGGTAAACGGGATTAATCTCATCCACCCCACGCGAAGCCTTGTCAATCTCATTGGCGTAGAAAAATAGAGTTCTTCTGTGAATTACAATTTTTTTGGTTCTAACGAGATTCCGTTGTTCGTTTTTAAGACTTCCAGCTTTTCAAAATATCGCCCTGCTGGTCTACATATAATTACATTCTATCAGAGTTTTCAATCTAGAGTTTTCTATCAGAGTTAAAAATTAAGCGGTTAACATTCTGAATGTTAAACCCTTAAAAATGTAGAATCTGGTTCATCTAGACGTGATATGTTATAAAGTAATATCTCCATTTGGATTTTGAAATAATGATAGTTTAAAATAATTGTAGGAATAATACAGAATGCCACAGAGAACATATTGAGACAGTTAACTATTTTGAATTACAGCAAAATAAATGTTACAACAAATATTAATATCGTTTATCTGTTAACAATGGAATACATTTTATACGATACATATACAATATGTTGGAATACATTTTATATGTATAATAATATCATTTGTTGATTTAAATTCCATTTACAATTAACAGCTATGTTAATTATATATCGTTATATAGATTTCTAAATATGTAATTAATTATATTAATTTTCTGTTCTGTGTTATAAATTTCGAAAGATTGTAAAAAGGACAATAGTTTAAAAAATGATCAATGCTAGATTTTATGCGAGTAGCAGGCAACAGTATCTAACTAGACATGCTATTTAAATCTATTTTCCAAAGGTTAATCGCTACACTATAATCTTCATATTACATTTTATTTCAATCACCAGATTTAAATTTATTACATAATAAAATCAGTACAAACAGAGGATTTTTTCTGCATATTTAACGAATCGTTTTTTATCGTTCAGATAAATTAGTAAGAATTTGATTCTTTGATAGAGAGGAAGAAAATTTGTGCAATAACAGAACGAGAAGACAGAGTGTACGTGTATTAAATTCGATTTTTTCAAATGTTTATACCGGTAGATAGCCTCGATCTTCAACGGTGGCCTTTGTCCGACGGCGGCCGGCATCACAACGTCCCAGATTACACGATTTCACGTATTCACATAATTTCTAATTATTCCGTTTCGTCACAATACTCGTATGTTAGAAATTTACTTTTCCGAATTAATAAACAAACGTTTGTGGAACACCGATGCGTTTGCCAAAATAACTCGTCGGTTTCTCAAAGTTTAACCCGCCATCTGGTTTGCTCCAGAAATACTAATCGGGTTGTTTAAGTTCGCCCATTTTATACAACTGTTTTATTTCCTAATATTTGAATAATTAAAAAATTTTTGTTGCTAGAAGGAACATGTTTCATGCTAAAACTATATTGTGTATTTAAACGTGGCTGGCAGTGCGATAGTAAATGTTCTTAAATATTCACGAGATTAATATCTATAATGAAAGCTAACTATTACAGGTTTAGGGAACGAAATTTATCAGACATTTCATAAATGTTTGAATCAAGCCACCTGATAGAAAGTCGATATTACATAACGAATTTTCATTAAAAAAATATTATACATATCGACGTTAATTTTAGCGCTAATAATATTTTCATTAAACATTAAACAAACGAATCTTTTAACGTTTTAATAATAAAAGTAATACGGCAATCAATAGCATAATCATCTAATAAAACGATAACGGTATTCGTTCAAAGCCTCAGCGTTAGTAGGGCAATGGTTCGCAAGTAGAAGTGTCCCGTGCTCGGTCAGACATCTCTCACTGCGCGCTGACCACGATTTTCTTTCGAGTAACGCAACTTTTCGTAGTCCGGACACTAAACCATCCTAGTATGTTCGTAACCGGTTCTTGCTACATTTACCAATAGTCATCAAACCACTTGTTTCCTTTACCAACCCTTGCACTAGGGTTACCGATGTGTCATGCATTTATCGACCTACCTTGGTATTGCAGTTTGCAGCCTTGCTACTTGTTTATCCTTCTTGTTCTGCTCTTCTCTTTTTTTTTTGTTTTTACAATACATATTTTTTACAATTTTCACCCTGTGTTGATTTTGAAGTTATAACGCTCGAACATTTTAAGGGGGTTGTTCAAGGTTGAACAAGCAATTCTCTTTTTTTTTTTTACATAGAATATGACATTCAATCATTAACAGTCAATGATTACACAGTTACACTAAAGCGTATTTAAATCTGAACTAATGTCAACGATAATGTCGCATCCATGACGTGGGTCATTTGATGACGTCAAAGAAAAGTTGACTATATCAGGACACTGAACTCGTTCCAACAGCTACAAAGGGAAAAGCTAGAGGTACAGCGAAACTGGGGCAAAAAACAGGTATAAGAGAGTATAGTTGAAGTGCAATTTTCGTACTTTGGTGGTAAAAATTGATTGAGAATACTCTGGTGCGAAATTGAACGTAATGAAAACTAGGACTAATATTAATAGCGGTGTACTATAGCTCAGACGTGAAATTTTCAAGTTGTGTATAAATAATTCGACCGTGCAAGCAATGTTTTAAAGGTCAGTTAACACGTAGTGAAATATATAGCAATAGATCCATCAGGCTTTTAAAGACGAAGCGATGGTATACTTGGCATTATGTTTCGTTAAGAACAAGCGATTGTTCTTAGCGAAATCCGATTCGGTTAATTGAGATTAATTTGTTTTTGCATTCAAGAATTATCTCGATATCGCATATCGATAACGAAACACGATAAAGCAAAGCACAATTATTTTCTTGATCGCGTTGAGAATTGAGCTTCTTTACGTCGCGCTTGTTGGGGTCGTTCATCGGGGGTGGTTCTATAAATAGCGCGCCACCTAATATATAGGTATTCAGGTCAGCAGAAGGTAAGCCAAGGGCGGCTTGTTCAAGATTTTCAACGATGCGTGATTTTTCTACAGCTACCTCGTTTTAGCCAATGACATTTACCATATTGCTAGCAGTTTTTCTTTCGATTTAACTTTTATGGCGGGAATTTTATAGCGGCAATTAACTTATCTTGTGCTTCCGAGTTAAAAGCAGACTTCGACGGAAATAAATAGAAATACGATAATTCTGAAAACTTACCTGCGGAAATAATCATTGAAAGTATGACGCATCTGTTAAGCGGACGGATGATCTCTACCGGAGGTGCAGAAATATTTGGCTCGATCTTTGTAGCTCTATTCTTCGTACGAACTATGATTCGAAGAATTTCAAGCTTAATTATCGTACAAGGGTTGTGAAGTACCGCGTACCTTTCCAGCGGAACAACTTAAGGAGACACCTAGAACGTCTCGTGGGTTGACCCAGTTTCTCCCATGAACGAATATTCCATTGACCTAAGATGGTTGCCAGGCAACAGCACACCATGGGCCTTGGATATTTTGGCAGAAGTGCAACGACTTCGATCCTCAAGAAAGTTTTTATTTCGATACGTTGGCTCGGCATGTCGTATCGTACGAAGAACTTTGCAGGAATGCAGAGAACGAAAATAGAAGAGAGCATGAAACATTTAAATTTTCTCCTCCACGATCACTGTTAACGAAACTACCAACGATGTACGTACATATACTACTTTCTAAATAGTTTTATCATCCGAACAAATTGACACTCGATCACTATCTTCCGCGAATCAACGACTCAAAACTCGCAATATTTATCAATGAGTCGGATCGCCGTTTTCCATCACCGTATGTAGCTGCACGTCCTTGAAAGAATACCGAGTGTAGTTACCGAAATCGGAGGTTGCTTAGTAGGATATGCACTCTCACTCACTCACAATCAATCTGATCTCATCTCTTTTCACTCATCGTCTTTCTCTCTCTATTTCAGGTGCGTGTCGTTGTCGTACTACTTGGTGGGGAGAGATTGTGAATGACGCAAGTCATAGGAAATCTGGGTCACCGGGTCATGCTACTCCATCCCTTGTGAGCTCCTCTTCAATGGGGCTTTATTTATGAAACTCGATGTCACACGATCAAAGATGTACATGGTGAACAGGTTTCGTTATGCGATTAACGTGAATGAGAAACAAAGGTAAGTTTACGTAGATCTCCACCAAGCAAATCTTTCGTCACATGCGATATATTTTCACTCGCGAATCGTGTTTACGAGACGAAACACTTGGGATCGAATAAGATTTCTCATTCGAAGATCGATTCATACGTCCTGCTACGGGAACGTAGCAGAGTAAAATTTTCTAAAGAAGAGAAAACACTAGAGATTTTGTGAGAAATAGGAACAACCACAAGACACTAGGTACATGGTGATGGTAGGTGTTTCGAGATGAATCGTTTAACGTATATTACAACAAAATTTGTCTTCGAAAGAAGAAAAAGAAACGCTGTATAAATAATATTTATTTATGTAGGAAATAGGACTAGCCACGAGAAACTATTGGTATATTTAGAAATAAAAGAACGATTTCATTTAAATATGTATAGTTTCGTGATTCGATGATTTGAAAGTTTCGATATCGATCGATTTTCTAACTATAGGAAAATTTATTTTTACGATAAAAGGAAAAGATAAACGACTAGAATAAATAGATGGAGAAAAAGTTGTAGAAATAGGAGAGGATGAAGAAAAAGGAGAAATAAACGCGGGAAGAGAAGGAAGGTACGTCAGGTTGAAGAAGGTGTAACGTACGGCGACCTCTCGGTCCGCACAGCCTTGGAAAACTGGGGCTTTGAACTGTCATGCACCATTTCCCGATGCCTATTGCAGCCAGCATGAGAAGAGTTAGGGGTAGGGGGTACAAGCGCATGTAGTCTGTCTCTATGACGTCAGTGAGGTAACGGCCAATCCTGTGTCCGCATTCTACTGACGTCATCACCTCCCCCGAGGTGACGTGCATTCCAAGGAAAAGAGGGGAACAGAGTGTCGATGTACAGGATTGTCGAGGGACAAAGGGGGTCGCAGGAAGGTGCAGGATGGCGAGGATAAGTAGTGCAGCATATTTTGATCCAATTAACGGTGTGGAAAAAAAAAAAGAAAACATTTTAGATAGCCGTTTTCTTTGTTTCACGATCGATCTTCATTTTCCAGTAATCGATTACCTTCGTTTCAATATCGTTCGTTATAGTTCCCGAAATTCTAATCTAAAGCTTTTCGTTAAAAATGTCGAGGCATTTTATTGTTTGTGTCTGAAATTGTTTTTTTTTTCTTTTATCTTCTGGAAAGAATTAATAATTATTCTTACAATATTTAATTTCGTTAAAAATTCAAAATACTAGGAATTGAATTATAACTTTTCGTAGTAAATATTGAAATTTCGAAATGTAGGTTTACGTTAGAAAAACGGCGACCAGTTCGCTGAATCGAATGCACCGGGTGAAAAGTAGGACAATGACGCTACCTGCTAGAGCTGCGTCATACTTGCGGGTCCGTTGAATTTTTTATGAATAATTTAAAAATTAATTGATTAATCGATCGTCGCAGAAAACATTGCACGGACTATATTTGATGCTGTATAGATTCTATTGAAAAACTGCAAAGGACATGTTTACGGATGAAAATGACCTTTAAATTCTCGGCAGGAGAGCGTGTTTGCGTTAAAAGCTGTTGGAGAAAATGCTTCAAAGCTAAAGTGTCATGGACAAATTAAGTACGGAAATTTGTTGCAATATTTAGAATATGATATTTTCAATTTTTACACTTTGGCTACAACGTTTGAAATTCTATCCATATAAATAAAAAAAAAAAAAAATAAAAAAATAAAAAGGAATTACGATATTTCGTTCTCAAGCGAAAGCGAAAGGTATGCGTGATTTTCCAGCTATAGTCTTGTCTGTCGGAAATTTTGCGTGGGTGTGTGTTTGGGTTTTACTCGGACCACGTGTTCGTTTGTCAGTATAGTTGCATTAAAATGATCTTCGATTTCTTAAATAGTAACTATCTATCGTATCTAAAAATGATCTTCGATTTAATGAATTGTCCTCTCGTATTTGATTTAATACCAATCGACGATTCAAAGAACTACATTCCAAAGAGATTTAATAGGAAACTTCGTCGTTAGAAACAAGTATCATCTATCGCTATTTACTTGTCCGAAAGTCAAGTACATAAATTTCCCCGCCAACAAAACGTACTACTGACTACTTACGACATTCCGCAACAAACGAAACACCCAGGCCACACTTTCTGATATCCTCTTTAGCGACAACATTTTCTCCCGACGTACACTTCAGATTGTCAAATTATTTTGCGTTAAGTGTTCCGTTAAAGCCCGTTTTCTTACAATTTCTAACGAATTTAATTTCTTTCGAACGACGAATCACGTTCTCCTTATTTTCTTCAATAAAAACTCGCATATTTTTATGGTGCCATTCTACGATCAATTTTTAGAGGCACGCGAATATCTGACTCTACGAACATCTCGACGAAGCTCGACTATTTTCTGTGACGAAATCTATCTAACGAAAAACGAGAGCAAAGTATTCGAGAGAGCGGATGTATTCTCGAATTCGCGCGTCTCAGTGATCGAGGCCGAACTGCAGTCGGGCTAAAGCCCGACGGAACTCGACGACTTTCCACTCGGAGGCCGAGGCTACCAGGTTTGAATGGAGCTATCTTGCGATTGGTCGGACAGTCAGT
Organism: Bombus haemorrhoidalis; assembly: GCA_014825975.1. Taxonomy (NCBI): domain Eukaryota; kingdom Metazoa; phylum Arthropoda; class Insecta; order Hymenoptera; family Apidae; genus Bombus; species Bombus haemorrhoidalis. The sequence continues at coordinate 11,882,912 of CM026162.1, read as the reverse complement.
GACGTCACTGCATTGATTGTCCCGCGCACGCCGCACCACGTGGCCCATCGAAGATTTCTCTCTCGCTCTTTCTCTTTCTCTCCTCTCTCTCTCTTTCTCTCTTTCTCATCTTTTTTCTCTCGCCTCTTCATCTTTTTTTCGTCCTTCTCCGTCTTCTTTTCGTTCGCTAGAAAACTGCTTAGAAGAGGGTTGCTTTGCCAAGGGGATAGAGATTCTTGCTGGAATCTGTCTTACGTCTGGCCCCCAAGCATCAACCACTTAAGGTCTGCCTGAAGACTTCATATTTTCCTTCGACTTATTTGCTTCAAGCACGCGTCTATCTTTGAGATACATTCAAGAAATCCGCGAACCTATACCAAAGTTTTCTTCGCTTTCATTTCTTTTTTTCAAACCGATTGCCTTTGTTTGCCTCGACGTTGTTCGATAAATTCATTAAATACATAATGCGCTTTTCCTTTAATTCTCTAGCTCTAAAGAATTGATCAAGGTTATTGCGGCAAATTTCCTTTAGGACGAACGAAACGAACGATATATTTTCGCTCGATATCGATTCGATTCGCAGAAAATAGAGCGATGACTATCGTAGGCATGTCCATTTTCGTACAAAGGTCCTTCGAGTCGAAGGTCAGTGACGTCGCCGACCTTCCTAAATATTTCCCAATCGATACGCTTACCTTGTAACTATCTCCTCCTGACTCGTCGCGGGATAAATATTAAGGTCATATCGATCGGTGTCACCGTTCGATCGCGCAGATTTCTTTTCAGCGGACGCGTACAGAAACCTGCACAGTTTGTGCTTAGTTGATGTTTGTTCCGAATGCCTAATGCGACAATTCCAAAAATATCTCGTTGAAGAAGCAGCCACGGTGGCGGCGACGACGGCGGTGGTGTCGGCGACAGAACCACCACCACCACCACCACCACCACTACCACCACCGTGGATACTCTTCTCCGGCAACCTCATTCACCTACTTTTCTCCCCTGCTGCACTGTACGCTTGCTTTTCGTGCTGTGAGATTTCGTCTATCTTACTAGAGAAATATTATCCTTCTTCTTAACATCATACGCTTCGTCCTTCTCAAATCAATTCAATCTTGTATTATATAATTATGTTATATCAACCGTGAAAACGATGAATTCTTGAGAAATATTTTTTCAGACGAGTAATATCGGATTAATTTGAAAAAATGCGCATGTGTAATATGCATCATTGAGAGATGCCATAATTTCATCCTGAAATTGATGCCCTGCGTTACAGCAGGCTCTGTCCTTTCCCCTTGTTCCGGCTGTAACAGAGATGCTGAGAGAGTTGAATGTGTAAAAGAAAAGGACGGATAGATGGCCAGCCAGGCACCGGGGGTGTCAGGTCGATGCACCCCTTCGCTCGCTTGCCAACGTGGGTTCGACGCCCTGCGTCGCCCCCTGACGTCATTCGTTCGCCCTGACCCCACCTCCCCGCGCTTTCTGCTTCGCCGGCACCGACGAAATGTCGAGAGCTCGGTAGACTAAGTTTTCGTCCTTCGAAAACTGGATTCTGCGGCTCCTTCCTCTCGCAGCTTCCACTCACGATTGTTTTTTAGGTCAGATTCTAACTCTCGAATTGGCTCGACGCGATTTTTAATCGGTCCCTTGTCTCGTGTCGTGCTTTCGTTAGACATCGTCGATTCTTTCCTACGCGAAGCGAAGCACATTTTTATTTGTGTTTTCTTTTCGCTCTTCGTCGATCGTATGGACGCTTGTAAAATTTTATTCCCCGTTGTTATAGATTGTAATGTAGGTTTCTTTTTTTATAATTAGATTGAATTCGAGGGTGAATTTTAGATCGCGGTCTATGAATGTTCCTCCAATGCGTGCCGGAATAAATATGCGATATATCGTAAGACGATGAATTTTGACGATTAGCACGGCCTCGAACGGTTTCTCTTGATCGCGATTGCGAAGCTTGGCTAACACGTTAAAATTGCTATTTACGCGTCAATCAATAGTACGTATGTATATCATCCGCTAAAATCTTTTTTAAAGTAATAGTCCCTGCATCTTGATTGACTCTGATAATTTTCAGCTTAACGATTCTGCTATGTCCTTAATTATTAACTGTGCTGCGATTTTTTAACGTTTTGCTCCACTTTCTTGATCTTAGAAATATTGCGATTTTTAATCGAATTATTGCACACATTACCAATTTTATCAATAGCAAAGAATAGAACGAAGAAAAGGAAAAAAGTAAAATTTCGACAGTTCATTTCATTTTTCCCTTCATTGGACACAAATGCAACAACTGACCTAGGATTTATGAGTGGGCGGCGTAGTGTATCGTCGATGATTCTTTCGTATTCTCCTTAAACCGAAGAAATTTTCTAACCGCAGAAAAATACGATTCAATGGAATATGACCCAAAGCAGAGTTAAAAATATATTTCCGTCATCGTCTCTGCTGTCTACTTCTGAAAATTCTGAAAAATGCAAGCAACCGAACTACACGGCTTATCTACGTGATACGTATCAAATATGTATACGATCCGATTGAAATATGCAGCAGTTTCTTGCAGTATCTCGAGCGGTCCTCTGTTAACCGGTTATTTCAGGGAACGTCGCGATTGGTGTGCGTGTTATCGTCCGAATTTTCAATCGATGTCGGGAATTAATATTCTCGCTGGTGCAGTCGATAACCTGTCCCTGACGTAACGCCCACGCGATGCAATGGTGGGGATCGACGCGGGGAGGGTTGCCCGAAGGGATGGTAGCAGCGAGGGCGCCAGGGGGCGGTCAACAAAACTGGGTCACTGGAGCTTCATTCACATTACGCGGCCATTCATGAGATTTGCTAACCGTTCGGCTTTCATGCTTTCGACGCATTTCTCGTCTTTTTCGAAAACCTTTTCTCCCTTGTTCCCCGCGAACAGTAGAAACCGTTTGCTCGATTCATGCTCATCTTCGTCGTCAACTGCCTTCTCGACACGCCTGTTATTTTCTAGGCTAAACGAATGCATCCAGACAATTCGGTGAGCTGTTGAACACGGGAACGTCGCGCTATTTTTTTCGTCCTTTCTCATCGAATGTATCAAATTAATTGCGACGAACCCGTATCGCTCCAAGTATTCTTAATCTTTTTTTTGCAACAACGTTTCATTCTTTCGTACTCAGTTTGTCTAGAAACTCGTGTAGCTACGTTTCACGATGACTGTTTGCGATTGCTGCCGAAGTTTCCAAGGAAAAAAGGAAGAACGACGAATCTGAATGTTCCTCATTTACAATCACGAAATTCTAACGGTATTCTGACTTAGAAAAAATCCTAACTGGAAAATTATCGCGTTGTCCGTTTTTCGTACGAATGTCAGAATTGTCGAGGTAGGGCAATGTCGGGTCGGGGTTGGCGATTAATTTGCTTATCGTTCGATTGCTCGTCAAGATCGGATCCTGTCATTATATCGGCCAGAAAGTTATCACTGCGGCGAGGGACGCGTGAAAAGGTTCGAGCTTGACCAGGGAATTTCTCAATAAACTTTCGGAAGCGTCTTCAAGCGGTCCGGCTGGGTCCGTCCGACCTACTTTTGCCCGGGCAATGACGTTGAGTATGACGTCACGGGAGCGAAAACTGGGTCGCGAGGTCGAAGGCACCTCGTCCGTTTCCCGTAGATACTTGCCCCTTTGCTTGATGGCTGGATTCATTGAAAAAAAGAAGCGGGATATGATATTGTTATCCCTATCGAATAGAGCCATTGCTAGTCACTTTCGTGCCTCTCCTTGTTATTTATGATGATTTATATTTTCTCTTTCGATTTCTCTTTATCCGACTGGTCCTTTGAATTCGTTCAAAAAATTCGAGTTGTTTATATTTCACCTTATTTTAATTTCACCTTAACAAATATTAGCGAAGCAATTTGTAATGCCGTTGGTTAAATACGAATCGCGATTTCCATTTCATCACTATCGGATAATAAAGATTAACGAAATAATTTGTAATGACGGTGGCTGGAAATGTATCGCGTTAAGATTCTAAGAAATATCGATGTCTTTCCTTTATAAATCTCTCTTTATTCGACTTGTTGCTTGAATGCGAATCCAAGAAATTCGCAAGGCCGTTGATTCTAATTTCATCGCCGTCGTAACAAAGATTAACGAAGTAATTTTTGATCACACTGATCGAGAAGAAATCGCGACAACTTCTTAGAAATTAACGAGCGAGCTTAGATGGGAAACAGAGAAATATGAACACGCTTGTTCAAGGGTAGTAGACACTATCAATTATTCCACGAATATTTCACGGAAATTGCAAGGAAGAACGGTGTTACGAATACGCGACGAGAAAACGGAGTTTAGGTATTTTCTAGGATTATATAGAATTTACTATATCGAGGAAGATTTCGATATATCTAAGCAAGAACGACTCGCAACGAAGATGTACGAGGGTGGAGAGATCGTGTGTATAATCTTCGGTAAAAGAAACGAAGCGATAAAGTCCTTTCCGTCTGCTTGGGAATCGGTTGATGCGTTTGTCAGAAATACTCGAGCATTCGTATCCATTCACGATGTCGTTTGACTTACGCGATCTATTCATTCGTTATACATCATTACATCTTACATATCATTATATTTGTATCGATGTTTACTCATCGAAATTTATCGGTTAACCGCATTGCGGCCGTATCGCGGATTGGAAAAGCGTTCGAAATTTTCCTTTACAGCCGTTCGTTTTGGATCCCAAAGGATTATCGATAATAGAAAGCTACGAGCGCTCCGAGAGATACGGAATCGCGGTTTCAAAACTCGATTAATCACAGTATCCTTCTAACGCCATAAGTAAGAAAAAGAATTATAGCGTTAAAATAGACCTTACGCACGTGATATCAACGTATTTAGATGTAATTCAGAAGCGTATACTTATGAACAGGACTCTGTACAATACTCCGAACAGGATTAATGTAATACGAAGTCCCAACATATTATGTACATGACTCGTGAAATTATATCGTTGTCATTGTATCGTTATTATTACTATTACGATATAAGGAAGCAGGCTCGTGATCGAACACGATTACAGTTCGTTTTCATTGTACCTGTTATGGCTTTTGGCTCGTCCACGAAATAAGCGAATCAAATGAATAAATAAAAATCGAATACAAAGTGATGAAGAATATTTCTTACTTATATTTATATTTAAATTATATTTAAATTATATTAACGTTTTACATGAAAAATGTGTATATTCCGTTTTGAATTTATACAAAAAATTATATTAATAATTTCAAAAGAACGGTTTCGTTATCGACATCCTTTCCATTAAAAGCGTGTTTTAAATCCTCTTTTTCGCCGACACGTATAGTATCGCAATTCTGACGTAAATAGAAAAACAAGGAAGAGAGCAGAATGGCAGGATACGGGCAGGAATAGCGGAAGGAAAAGGGTGAGCTGAATCGGTGAGACTGGACTGGCGGGGTGGAGGACGGAGAGACGGGGTCGGTGGTTCAGCAGGCGACACTGGTTAGGGAAGGAGGAAGAGGCAGTAAAAGCAACGCGAAGGATGGTAGGGGGTAGGTCGGCGATGGCTATTTTTGGAATGTGGGTCACCCATAAACCCCGGCTTGTCCCGTGACGTCACGGGATCGTCGCCGTGGCAACAGGGACGCCGGGTTAATCACCCTTGGTTCAGAGCTACCTCTACCTCCCTCTCGCACTTATTCCACCACCTCACGACCAGTCGATCCACCCCACGACAAGTTTACCTGTGCTGTTCCGATTAGATGAAACAGCGAACGCATCGATGCATTAATTAATGTATAATATTTTCTTGGACGAAGAAATCGTACATCGCGTGGAAGCATTTTCTTAGGATGAATACGCGCATTCATTTTGAATAGGTTGTATTTATTTTACAATTGATAAATCAATTAAATAAATCATAGATAAATGATAGCGTGTCGAAGATACAGGAATTTGTTACATTCGTGAGAAATATTAGGCTGTCTCAAAGGTTTCTTTCGTTTTATAAGGAAATAATGGATGCAAGGGATTTGTAGTAATAGAGCAACATGGATTATATATAATTCAATTAAATAATATAAAACAGAAAATGTTGTGCATCTGTTATTTCTTTATAAAACGAAAGAAGCTTTTGGGACATCCTAACGTATAATGTGTCCATATGACGAATGTATTTACAGGCTTGATATGTTATACGATACAGCGATTTTTTGCCTTATTATTTGTTGCTTTACTACATTTAGAAATACGTATTTATAAAACGATTTCACACGTGATCTGACAAAACAACCTCGTTCATTAGAAGATTATTTAATATTGTAGCAGTTATTAGTCACTGTTGATCTAAGTAATCAAACTTTATAGTATTTTGATATCTAGATATTTATGGAAAACAGTTCAGGCCATGCATGTTTTGCAAAATTGATTCGGAGTTGAGTAGCGAACAAAGATAGATGCTTTATATAAAGGTAGGAGCTTCATATTCGGATAATTTTGTCGAAATAGAACGGTAACTTAATTATTATTGAAATATTGATTGTTTATTAACAGTTGGTACTAGGTATAAGAACAAATTTTATAACGGGATATAATTCGTCTATTTTAATCATTTTGTTTCATAAAGAACTTTGATTTTTTATGTAACACGATGTTCCATAAGATGTTAAATTCTTGCATGTATCTATTCAACTCGAACTAAAACGAACACAGAGCTCTGTGTTATCAACGTCGCGTAGCTCGCATGTCTGACCACTGACCGACTTTGCGGTCTGACTAAGCGTCGATACGTACTACGTGTCTGTGGAAAGAGGACCATTCTACTTAACCCACCGTTTCCTACTTTAGCCGCGCAGTTTTAACTCCAACGAATTTCAAAGCTATGGAAGAGATGCCGCACTTCACGGAAAATTGTAACGGTGTTTAAATTTTGGAATGGAAATCTTTTTCCGAAGTAGATAGACAAAAGAATGAAAAATATAGAGAAACATCGGAGATGCGAAATGAGTGGACCCCCCGCCCGATAAAGACGAACAAAGATTATCGCAGTAAGCAAATTGGCATTGATAAACGATAAACAGACGACTCTAACTTCACCGACGAAACAACTCTGAGTATGGAACAAGCGACAGAGCAAAACGTGAGACACATCCTAAATAAATTGATAGATAAAATGGACTCGATGGCCGAGGGAACAAGAAAAGAATGCACAGAGATAATTAGTTCACTTAAAGAAATGGCAAAAATTAAAGAAGCAGCGAAAGAGAAGGAGTTAAAGTGACGAAAAAGTGAAGGAAAGGCTGGAAAAAAGAGTCAAGCTGGTGGAAGATGTAGAGAAAGGCGAAAGAAGAAAAGAAAAAAGGATAATGTAAGGCCATAACGGAACGAGCGAGACACTTTCTAAGGGAAAAACTAGAAGTTGTCGCAAAAATAGAATATACGCAAGAAATAAGAACAGACGACAACGATAAAATGATAAGAATCAAATTGGCAGACTGGGAATCCAAGCAAAGAACGAAAGAGAACAGGAAAATGCTGAGAGGCAAGAATATTTACATTGGTGACAACACGACAAACTCATAGAGGGAAGCGGAAAGAAAAATAGGAAAATATGTATCGAGACATAAAAAGAGCTAGGAAAGATTGTGAGGCTATTGGAAAATTTACGTCGACAGCGAGTTACTGATATGGAAGGTAAACGAAGGACCGGTGAATGAGCAGTTGTTTCGCAGAATGGAAGATCGACAATAAAAACAGAAGCAAAGAAAGAACACAAGGCGGTATAATCTTGTGGAACATACATGGTATGGGGAATGTAAATAACTCGAGTGAGATATGTAAAATATTTAGAGCGAGAGATGCAATAAGTTATCGTTTCTGAAAGACTACAGTTACATGCTAAGCGAGATAAACAGAATGAAGTCGATAAGGAGAGCCAGCGGCGTTTTATGCGCTCTGTACAGGAAAGGTTTAATAAAATTACTAGGAATAATATCAATAACTGAGTTATGGCTATGTATCAAAATCAAGTTAAATAAAGAAGAGTACATAATACGTTATATCTATACAGTTGAGGAAACGAACAGATAATAAGAACTCTGGTTGAAATGATTATCGATATCGAGGAAAAAAGTATCATTACCGATAATAGGAGGGTACTGTACCTCAAGAATAGGGGAAAGTAACCAATTAAAGGAAGCTATTACAGAGGCAACAGAATTTACTCATTACGGACAAACAAGGGATATAAAAATAAACTGGGCAGAGAAAATACTATGCGGAGAGATGGAAAAATCAGGAATGTTGGTATTAAATGGTAGAAGCAAACCGAACGCAGAAGGAGGTAGGCAAAAGAATGCAGCGCGATTGATATGATATGGATGGATATAAATAACCTACGAGAGCTTGAGGACCTGAAAATCATAGAAACAGGGACACCAGACCACCTATCGGTAAAAATAAGCCTAAGAAACATAAGCAAACCGAAAGCTGAAGAGGTAAAGGAAGGTAGAACACAAAACAAATTAATCTGGGACAATTATAAATTCGACAGATACGTCGAAATCCTACAAGATAAAGATATAGAAACGGAAGTAGGAACAGAATCCTAATCATCAACTATTTACCATATAATAAGAGTAGGAAATACATTAGGAGCGATAACACTATGGAAAGTAAGCAGACCGCAACTCCCAAAGAGCAAGCCATGGTACAACGAAGAATACCGCAAAGTCAGAATAAGCTTGAAAGAAGCGGCAAAAACATCGAGCCCGTCAAAGAAAAAAAAAAAAGAAAGCCGAGAAAGGAAAAATTCATTAGAAGCAAGAAAATACGTGAAGCAAACCAAAAACGAACACCATAAAGAACTGTAGGAATTTCCGGAAGCTAGTAAAGAAAATAAACACCGACAACATACGCAAAATGTGAGATAGATGTAAGAGAATGGGAATGACGCTACAAAGGAATATATAAAGTAAATACGAGTCAACCTCACCACTTGGTGGAATGCAAAACACCCTTGCAAAACACTTCTCGACCGAGGAATTCAGTACGACGAACTGAACGATACTCTGAGAAAAGAAAAACAAATAAAACTGCTGGACCAGACGGCATTACCAACGAGTTCTTCAGATTCCTGCCCCACAAAATGAAGAAACACCTGTTAAACCTCACGAACCTTACAATGCGAAAAGGCAGAACCCCGTCAGGCTGGTGGGAATTAATACGATGCTATACAAAAGAGGCAAGCAAACGGGAAACAGTTTGAGTATAAAGAGAAAGATATATATATATATATATAGTCTTGGTCGACTTTAATTTCAATTTGGCATTCGATTCTCTGGAGGAAACTATACATAGCAAGGATAAGCACGCAAATTATAAGAGTAGCAATCGAACTGTATCAAAACGCAAATATTCGAATAAAGGCTAACAGCAACGAATACGCAGAGGACATAAAAATAATAAAATGGATATTCCCTTTTCGTGAACGATCTTCGATACCATAAAATAAAACAAGGAACATGCAAAAATGGGGAAAGAAATGGAACTACTCTTATTCGCAAACGACATGGTAATAAAAGCGAACAATTGAATAGATATGCAAGAGAAGGTAAACGTGCTACGTAACTACTGTAGAAAACAAGTTAGAAGTAAACACCGATAAGATAAAACTGCTAGTATTATGGTATTACGAGGGCATTATTAGATTTTTCATTAAAAAAATACATGCTTTTCCTTGAGATAGCACGGTGTCTATTTTAAAATACTTCTTACCATTCTGAATATCAAAAACATCACTTAAGTCGTTTAAGATTAGCTTCCACTGATACAGCGCGGCATCTCTGCCGGCTAAAAGTGCGGCATCCATCCTAAATGCTCGAGAGAGAAGTCGCGTTTTCCCATTTCGCGTGCTACATCGAAAATAACTTATTTCGATAAAGAAACGTTCCATAGATTTCCCTTAACGTATTACCAAAGTTAGATTTTGGAAATTTTAACTATTGTGATAGCGGATACGAACTCGCAGAATAATTATTGAGGTAAAGTGCGATGTACTTACGTCGAAAAACAGCCGGATCTTTCAAAATAATAAGGAAAACGTTTGACAAACATAACAAGACACACGACACAAAATAATTGAAATCGGCAATGCTTTGTTATCGACAGCCGTGAAATACCGAAAGCGAAGCACCATAGTCACTAAACGTAGTCTCGACGATAGATACGTTGAATTAGCTGATTTTCTCAAATATTTTATATAACAATTGCGTATTTTGATGATTTTATTTTATTCAAAGTCAAAGATAAATCAACAGATTTTTTTCATTTAATTATTTACAAAATAGCAAACGATGTACAATTAGCATGTATTTCCGAGAATTAACAAGCTTCGAAATAGAATCCCTGGAAGTGGTTAGATCATCGCTTCGCGTACCATGGCTCCCATTAAAAGTCGGAGAAGAAATAATATTAGTTGCAGTCATAAGTGTTACGTTTATGCGACGATGTTTCCGTCAGCGTTACCGCGTTTAGTGCCAAACAGCTGGCACACCCAAAATCCAGAACAATCCGTTAATAATATCTTCGTTCCGTCTCGACGTGTGTCGAGCTACTCGAACGATCAGTCGCAGCTGTTAAATTCCCACTACGATCTTTATTCCATCTTTCGATCATTCGACTGGTCGATTGATCGTTCTTTAGAGAAAGCAAGCTTCGAGATACGCTACGCAACCATCTTTCAGTTTTATTCCCTATAAAGAAATTTCGGATACGAAGCTTTCTTCGTATTCACATATATAATGTCTTCCTAATACTCTATTGTAATACAGAAGTTCTCAAATAACTACACCTACGGAAATTTTCGTGCTTCTAATTAAGTAGCTGTTGTCTCGCGCAGAGACAACAGGCTTAAGTGCTGTTTTTTTTAAGTACGAGAACTGTGTCAATTAACTAGAAATCGATCGATCTTCGTTAACGATATGAAAAGGAACGAAGGAAACCCGCCTTCTTCTCGACACTCATAACAGCTAGATTAACATACTTAACGAAGCGTATTGGAAGACAAGCGGTAGATCGAACGTGCAGCTGAACGGACGACGAAGCAGGCTCGGCTCCGTTTTCAGTTTCCGATTATTTTTGGCAGCAAGCACAGCGGGCATAGCTCTCGCCTAAAAATGCTTGTGCGACCAATGGCGAGTCGTCATTGGTCGGCTACTACCACGTGAACAGCCTACGATGGAGGTTCACGACGTCGACTAGGGATTCACGATCGCACAGTCAGCTGCCTAAGGTCCGGTTGGCCAGTCGTAGCCAGCTAAAGTTCTTCTCAAGGTAAGCTCAATCGTCATGTTCGGCCGGGAGCCGCCTGGAACGCGTCGTCGCACGATCCTCGTGATTCACTTCAGGATTCGTGGCTGACTACGCGAAGGATTTTCCTTCTTCGAACCGACCATCTCTGCGAGGTCGCTTCTCGTTTCGTCGAGTATCGAGTGCCAGTGAGAGGTGTGCTTAACAGAGAGACTATTTTCAAGGTCACGAGTGTTGCCCGACGTTTCGACTCGTCTCCAGCGATTGTGACGTTCCCCGCGGAAACCGGCCTCGAGTGAGACGTCTGTGATCTTCCAGTGACAGGAACCGAGACTTTGTACTCTCGATTCGTCTAAGCTCTCCTTTTCGCGAGAAGATGAACGTTTCTTTTTTCCCTTCGACGAAATTGTGAATCTTGCAGATCTATACCAGTGTCTCTTAGTCTCGATCTCTATGTCTTTGAATTTATTTTTGAATCGTTTTAAATTTCCTCGGGATCGGAAAAATAATTAAACCTTTCGTATTTCGTACTTCAAATAATCAAATTATTTCATTTCTTATATATTCCATACTTTCGAGAAATTGAACGATTTCTTTTTATTGGAAATCTTGCAGATCCGTACTAGTGTCCCTTAATTTCTTCGGATCTGTATATCTTCGAATTTATATTCGAATCGCCTCTGAGCCCCCTAAGGATAGGAGAAACAATTAAACAATTCCCATACGATATTTCAAACGATCGAAGTGGAAGTCGCTCGAAGTAGTGGAAGTCGCTGGTGTTCCATTGTCGTTTCGGTTGCTACGTGAATCCGCGCGGATCTACGTAAACAGCCTTGTACCAGTATTCGTCGCGGTTACCAATATCCTCTTGACCAATATAACTTCAGACGCGTCCATGTCATCGCCATTTATCATTCGCCTCTTGCGAGAAAAAAAGCTTGCGAATCTTGCCACTTCGTTTCTGTCTCTCGTGAATTTTTCTCCACGTTTTTCAATTTCATGCGAGAAAAAGAACGGCTATGATGTGTCTTCTTCACGATGTCTCGCTAGGATGCTGGATTTTTCGAGAGGAGAAAAAAAAAAAAAACGAGTACGCGATTCTCGTTGATAGAGGATGGTCTCGCTATCGTGGATCATCCGAGGTAGACTTCTGCGTGTTTTCTATTTTTACGGTGCCGGGATCTTCTTTGACATCGGAGACGAGACACACATTGAAGTCTCGGTGGGACGTGTCTTGGAATGGTTCGAACGAGAGGGAATCTATACTTAGCGAGGGCGATCGTCCATTATACATATAAAGCAATTGCCAGTGATAGAATGAAATTTCTGTGAATTGATGATTTTTCGTTATTTTTCATAGTTTTCGATATATATACCGCCCGAAAAAAGAAAAGGTCGATTATCAAAGGACAATTTAATTATTAAAATCTAGATTTTTCTAGCCGAAGAAAGGAAGAAATATTTGACAAAGAGTACGTTCTACGTTCAAGAAGTAAGATATCGTTGCTACATGAGAACAAATGACATTTTGAGCACGATTACTGTTGCACACGACCAGGTTATACAATTCAAGCGTGCAATAAATTTGATATCTATTTTCAAACATTATTTCTGATTCACTATCTTCGCGACCACGTCGACACGTAAGACGTTTGCCAAGGAAACGAATTACTTTGAGCTTTCGTATTCTCATTTATCAACGAAGTCTTCTCTAACGTTTCATCATTCTCATCGTATTATTTTTCACGTTAACATTCTCTTGTTTCAATATTACAAGGAAGAAAAATGATTAGATGTAGCCTAATATTCGTATTTGAACATACTTGGATTTTATAATATCGACGATCTTTAATTCGATATTTTCGCTTTCTCTCTCTCTCTCTCTCTCTCTTTTTTTTTTCTTTCTCTTTTATTTCATCTATACGAGTTTCGTCTACAAGGATTACATTTTCTTTTACATTCAATTTCAGTTTTAACGAAACAATTTCCATAGCGGAGAAGATAACGTTTCTACGAGAACGATCCCGTGGTGTTTCTCGTTTTCTCCAGTTCGATTCGTCTTCCCGTTTTCGCCATCGGATCGAGTTGGAGTCTCGAGGAGACGTGCGATCTACCGGGTCGTTGCATCCAAATTTGGATCGTCGACGTAGCGACGTCTCGGCGACGCACGGCTCGAAAAGTGGGGACGGTCCGCGTCTATTTTCGAGCCCCGGATATTCTATACCGTTGCTGATCGTGCAGCGAGAGAGAGAAAATTTACGTTCAGAATGTAGGATTTATCGCGTCGATCCGTAGGAACGGCTATCACCGGCCAACGAAAGAAAAATTTATCCACTGACGCAATCTGAGATCCTCTTCGATTCCCCTCCCCTCTTTTTCCGTGCTCGCAAATTTTCTCCTCAACCCACTTCTTCTCCGCTCTCTACACGCAGTTTATATTTAAACCCGTGTAATGTTTGCATTTCGTTCGGTTATCCGTGTCGTCGAAACGATCGTATTTACGCCGTTGACGTAACGCGACGTTATTGTTATTTTGCCACGAATTCGTGAAACAACACGTTGCGCGCTTTATTTTTAGGTAGACGGGTGTAGCAGCCAGGTACCACGATGGCGGACGATGAGGTTAGGTGGGTATCTTGGAAAATTTAATTTATACCAGAGACGGATGGAAACTTGATTTTTAGACTTGCGAAACTGGAATCGGCAACTTTGCGAAGTGTCGAAACTTTCGAAACTTGGAACGCTTATCTTTTCACTTTTTGTTTAAAGAGGCATCGATGTTGTCTGAAATTAAAAGCTTAGCAAATCTCTCTTCGGCGAAGCACATTATAATATGAGCTTAAGTAAGAATATTATGAAATATCATTAGTTAAATAAAAATATATTCGTATCGGAAATTCTGGTAAGCTATTTATGCAAATTATCATTTATCTGGGTTTCGGAGCATACAAATAGCACGAAGCTTCGAGTTTCGAATATTCGAAATTTTCTTCGTATCGTTATTTGTTCTAAGACGTTTTCACGAGGATATACAGGCTTTAATATCTCTAAAATGTTCTCTTTATTTTATGTTTCTTTTCTTACGACTACCGGTTGCATCTGTTTCTTCACTTTACACGAAAATGGCAAACGATGGATCTTCCGTCTACTTGGGACCGTGCAGTAAAGCTAATGGCATTGAAAGGTACGCATTGTTTGTGAGCTTTGTGCTTGTGAGATCCCTGTAAAGATATCGTAGTTTTTTCTCATCGGAACGATCATTAGTTCGAACGAAAACGTAATTAACGTTCATTTTTTGATATCCAAAAAAACCACATCTCCGTTTGTGCTACATTTTACAGAAACGTCGAAGAACGAACGATTTTTTACCTTAGAATAGAATTTTTAACATTTTCTCGCATCTTTTTTTTCGTGGATTAGATATTTTCTATTTTTTTTTTTTTTTTTTTGAAGTAACTTGTTTGCTTGAAAGTTAAATATCAATTATTATCGATAATTGATAGCAGAGGTTTTTGTTAGCGACGTAGCCTTAGATAGAACCGGGGCTTTAACCGACAGAGTCCCGTTATACGTACTTTTTCTCGACAGTAGAAAGTTGACGCAACTGTGTGAACAGTGGTCGACAACGAACCACACAGTTTGGCATTAGTTCACGCTGTCTCACGGAATAACGAGGAGACCGCACAAGTTTAATTTTTCCTTTTGTTAGAAACTTTCTCAGACGTTCCATTCTATGCCTGTTTCTTCTATATCCTTCTTATCCGCTCCTTCTTGCGAAAAAGGGTTGGATTTCTCGTAATATCACGGTCTATCCCCGTGGAAGAAATTGTCTTCGATCAATTTAACGCGATTTTAGCTTCTCGAGGATATAACAGATTGAATCCTCTTTCTCAGCCAACGTTATCGATATTCCCGCGAAATCGAGAAGAAAAATATTCGAAAGTTTCAATCAATAATTGATAGGTTATTTCGCTTGTCGGAAAGTACGTGTAGTATCCTTCGGACGTGAAATCTCATCGGGACCCGAAGAATAAAGGATAGATGCGGAAATATTACGAACGACGCGGGGTGGACTTTTCTTCTGATTTATCGTCAGGTTCTCGCCCCTATTTCAACCTTATTTACCACCGTGCGTCGTGCTTCCCTTGTGTACCTTATTTGTTCTATCAACTATCCCTTTCCCCTGTTATTTCACAGCACCTCCTAACTTTTCTCCCCTATCGCGACTTGTTCCCGTTGATTGTAAAAATATACCATCGATATCCCTGTAACTTGTATTTTTCAACTTTTCCTTACAACTTGTCTTCTCCTGTCCTCGTCCCGATTTTGCATTCGAATTGGCACGGAAGGTATTGCTGCTAAGATAAGAAAATACTGGAATTCTGTCAGAGTTTCGGCGACATAAATCTTGGCAGAAGTTCGTTCTAAATGTAAATCAAAGTAATATATTAGGTAAGGGGAGAGGGAATAGAAATACAGCCTCTGTAATTCTTCCGTGCCATTTAATGTTCTTTTCCACGTTGTAGAAATGTCTAACATTTGTTACTATTCTATTAATTCGATTAAGAATAGTCGTTAGTATGACTACGTAGCGATAGACTAGAACTCCAAGCACGAGCCATCTAGTAATCCGAAAGCTGAGGTAACGTAGATAATATAATCGCATGAAACACAGAATATTTCTGTGTCCTGTGACGTATAGCGTCCTTGTGTGACAGCTGCATGCTAATCGCGCCTATCCTAGTATTATGTACTAAATGTTATGTCAATTATGTTATGTCTCGTTTCCTTCAATTTGACGATATTCACCGGTTAAAATATACGCGAACTATTGCATGGTACTTGATGCCAATCTGTACGAATCAAACGCATAAATTAATCGAGATCTATCGTCGACTGACGTATAACGATGTCGCGCACTTTATATCGCAAATCACGCGAACCATATCGCTTTCTCAACGCTTGGCGCTCTTTCAAAATGCGGAATTCGAAACACGTTGCTCTTTGAAAATTCTTTTATGATTTTATTGTATCCGTTCGAATGCTTCGTGTTCCGCTCATAGGGAATCCACGGGAACGATTTTTCTCACGATGGCTTTTTTATTTCCCTTTACAGAGGAAACGTCTCGAGGATGTACGTAAGAAAAGGGGAAACTATAGGGGAAACTATCGGTGAAACTTAAAGTCAAGAAAAGAAGGACGGCCCTGTCCGCGAAACTTTTTCAATAACTTGTCGAGATAATCGAATGATTTTTCTAACAATTTTCGTATTAAGGGCTCGTTGCAGTCGTTCGTGTCGGAAATTGCGAAATCATTTACATCTCTTTTCTTTTCTTCTTCTTTTTTTCTTTTTTTTTGTTTTTCTCCTTTCTAAAGACCGACGATTTTTATTATCTTACCCGTTTATATTATTTTTAAATATCTTTTCTTTATGAGAGACTTTTTCGAGATGCTTCGTTAAACGTTGCTTCGGGCTATTGTCAGATAAGATATTTTAAGGGAGTCCATACAATACAAAAAAATGTAGGAAAAGAAGAGGAAACAGGCGGAGACGGATCGAAAGAGGGCGGAGGTCCGCGCCCGCCTTGAAGAGGCTTCCAAAGCCAAGAAGGCGAAGAAGGGTTTCATGACCCCTGACAGGAAGAAGAAGCTTAGGGTAAGCTTTCTATTCTCTGGTAATATCCTACTATATTATAAACGTTTAATCGATGCTCGGATAATATTTCTTAATATTATATTATATCGGATAATATTTATAAACTTATATTTCCAGCTTTATTTCCTGTATTTAACTGTGTTGCGTTGTTTCCGTTATTTTGCGATATCGCAATCTATGCATTTTCTATCGTGAAAAAATTCCTCAAAGATTGAAGATAATTCTTTAAAATGATCGCAAATCCTTTTTGCTTGCTGAAAAAGGAAAAAGGAGTAAAATTTCTTATATATTTTCGTATTTATTTTATCGAAAGATTCTTCTTTTCGGAAGCTTCCAATCCATTCGAAGAGAATGCTCTTTTTACGTAGTTTTCTTTCGAAAGCATTTTCACCGCTTCTGTCCTATAGTTAATAACGACTCGTCTATCAATTTTTATCTGTAGAATTTTCGAAGTTTTCTCCAAACGAAATTCCATTGCTTTTATCGAATCATGTTCTGACAAGTATTTTCGTCTGTGCGCCCTTAGCTGTTGCTGCGAAAGAAAGCCGCGGAGGAATTGAAAAAGGAGCAAGAGAGAAAGGCAGCCGAGAGAAGGCGCATTATCGAGGAACGTTGTGGAAAGCCGAAGAACGTGGACGACGCTAGCGAAGGTACTTTCAGAATTTTCCAAAAATGTATTACTCGATAACACTATAATCGCGTTTTTCTCGGTTCATCGGCGCGTGGTTAGACTGCTAACAATTTGGTCAGGGTCGAAGATCGAACGACACCTTACCGCAGGTCTATAGAAATTTCATTTTTGTCTGACATCGACAGATACACGCGGGTGAAGCAATTTCGATTCGCTGTGACAGATTGTCGTGCCCGAAATTTTTTCGTTCGTCCTGCTCACACTTGTTCGCAGGCCATCTCCTCGTTTTTCGAGCACACAGGATATTTTGAAGTTGGCCGAATCTCACGAATTACATCCCGAAGATTCTTCCATAATTTATAGCCTTTCTTCTTGCATAAATTATAGCCGGACACTTCGACGTCGCGACGCTGCTAATTTGTTTAAACGTTCGCTTTAACAGCGAGAATCTCGAATATTCCCTCGTGCTGTTTCAAATTCAATATGATGAATTCTGTCCGATCTTTTTTCACCTTGATTCACACAGAAACCGTGAAGCGCGTGCTGCGTGAGTACCACAATAGGATCACAGCATTGGAGGATCAAAAATTCGACCTCGAATATGTTGTGAAGAAGAAGGACTACGAGGTACTTACGAGAAAGAGAATCAGTTGCGAGAACATTACGAGACGTGCAAATAACGAGGCATTCACGATACCGTAACGATGCTCAATGTTGTTGCACTTGAGTAATGTGCCGCGCTTGCTCGGTTGCGTTCACTCGCGATGACGAACAGCCTCGGATACGTTTGGCAAAGTGCTCGAAAACTCTTGGTGGATCGGTCGTGTTACGCAACCGTAACATTGTGATTATTTATAAGTAAGCAAAGTGTATTTTTATCGTCTAGATGACGATGCACTTTTCTCCCTTTTATTTTTATCTTTTTGATTTCAATTAATTTTCTTCTTTTTCCTTTTTCTTTTCTTTTCTTTTTTTTTTTCTTTTTTTTTCAAGAAGTGTAAAAATTATTCTTCGTTTTTTTCTGCTTCATTTTAACTTTTCAAATATAAGATCTTATAAGAGTTCTTTGCTAAACGTAATTCGTTCTGATCGCGATCGGTTTCGCGTAATCCGAGCGAGTGTCGCGAGCTTCGCATTTCGTCTCTCCGTGTTTCTATAATATTTATTGTTTTATTTATATCTCTGATCTTTCTCACTTTTATAACACGGCTATTTTCTCTGTCTCTATACTTCTTTATCTTTGTTACTCTTTCTCGCACAACTTTTTCTGTTCGCATTTATTTGTGCGCGCGATCTATCTACCGTTTTATCGTCTTTGCTCTTCGTTTAATGCTACCTCGACGTATTTTATACATAGTAAGCTGAGCAATCGTGGATTATTCACGTATTAACTTATTGTGTTCTCACAAGTTGTCGCCAGAAAACGCTATATTCGTGTATGATGGAGTTATACTCACGGTATATAATAATGGTAACTCGTTTGATTTCGAGAGTCGCGTGCTTCTGTTCGACACTTTTTTTCCCGCGTGTATTTCTACGTCCGACGTATTTAATCGTTTTCACATTGCTTTCTATGTTCACGCCACTGCTCCCTCTTCAATTTTCTAGTTATACCGTGTTTTCCACTCGTGATTGTAATCGAAGAGACACTCGATTTGGTCGACATACTCGAAAGCAACGCTGACACTTCGTAACGTCGTTGACAAATTTCAGCTTTGATACCAGACTCACCGCCACACTTGTCCCTGCTTTGACACATTGTCCTTAGCGGTTAACAAAGCGACAAACGTGACACGATAAGCTACTTTATGTTTTAATGTTATGTATCGGACGCTCGTTTGTATTAAGTGGTCGATAATAGAATTATGGTCGAGCAATGAAACGCTTAGAGTATAACAGAGAAAACGAAAAATACATTACTGGTTAAAATCGATCAATACCGCTTTGGAAGAAAACAGAGGAGTATGTTTCAAGGTGACTTGGAATTTTGACAGCTAACGTGAAGTCCATTCTGATCCAGTATCATAAGAGGATCATCGCTCTCGAGGGGGAAAAGTACGACCTTGAGTACGAAGTCGCCAAGAAGGATTTCGAGGTCGAAAAGTTTTCGAATATACAAAAAAGAAAAAGAAAGATAAAAAAACAAAACAGACGACGCTGCAATTAACAAAGCAGAGAACAGAATATTTTTCTTTCCGTTCTTCTTTTCCATCGTGTTTCTTTTTCCTTTTTTTCTCTTATCCTTTTGTTCTTTGAATCTTTTTTTCTCATTAGTACGCAAGGACATTTTTACGCTAGCACAACCGCTGAACATAATAATCAGTTTTTGTTGTCTTAAACGAAATTGAAGTTTCGGCTGTTGTTACCTTTTAACGACGAATTGAACTTAGGCATCGAGGCTGAATCATCTAATTGCACCAATTCTAACGTAGCACTCGCAACATTTCTTTTGACTAGTTTTAGAACGTCTTCCTAGAGCGTACGTAATGATTAGAAAAAGAACAAAAGCAGCAGGCACGCGTGATTCGTAGAATCGCAGCCAGTAGATGTCAAATAATATCATAATGCTGAATACCTAGTCCTCCTATCTTGAGCGATTTCACGTAGAACAACGATTTTCTTTCTTTTTTCTTTCGTTTATTTGCGCGTAGGCAACTAGACCACCTTGTGGCGCCAGTACTACTCCGAAAGATACGTTTCCTTTATTTTCCCTTCGACTCCTTCTCTTTCGTATCAGGTTAACGTTCACGCAGTTGTCAGCTTCGTGCTTCTTGCTTTCAAAACGCGAGAATCTCATTCACTTTTATATCCCTTGATTCTTTATCCCCTCCGCGATTTAAACCCATGGTACGGTAGTATAACGATAGTGAAGTTTCGATAGAAACGACGAGGAAAACAACGTCAATGGTAAGATATTATCGGTCGTGTAATTCAACGAAAACAGTATCAACGAAGACATTTCGTTGTATTATTTTCCCTCTTCTTGTATATTTTCTTGTCATTTCTATTTTTCTTTCATCATTTTATAATCGAAAATTTACATATCGCTAACGCAACAGATCTTAATCACGTCATTAAGAACGGTCGAAACCATCTTCCCATTTTTCGTTATCTTTTTTTTTCTTTTTTTTTTTTTTTTTTCTTGCATTTTTCTCTCCATCCTGAAACTTTTGTTCTTTTAGCCGAGCTCCAGACGATCTGTTCGGCATATTGGAACAGACTATACGCGCTCGAGGGCGATAAGTTTGACCTCGAGAGGCAAATTAGGTTGAAAGAATTCGAGGTAAATACGATCGGCTCGCCTGAAGAAAACCTAACGAGTCTCCTGCACAGATTATTTTTATCTGGCCTCCCACGTGATTCTTTTTTGATTTAATTTAACTTTGCCACGTCTGCGACCGTATAATGCGATTGGTCGATCGTCCCACGTACTTATTTCTCCGGGTCAACGCACCCTCGAAATTTCACTCTTGATACCTTCACCCCCTTTTCTCTTTGCGAAAGAAATTCCAAGAGTTCTCTTTTTAGATTCTCGATCGAACGCTCTTATTCGATTGCGCGTATTCGCCGCGATGCGGTTACTTCTTATCGGATTCCTCGATCGTTTTGAATTGAAATTTCGAGGGTACGTAACCGGAGTGTAACCTCGTCTCTATGTTTCGATACAGATGGAGGTCGATCGGACAATTTCCATTTGAACGAAGGAAGGAGAGATTTCAGAGCAGGTCACGTTCGTGTCAGTTTCTCAAGAACATCGTCGGGTTCGAATACCCAACACGATTAGGCATTCAGTTTTCGCGCGACTTTTATTATCGCACGAGTAGAACGAGAGACAGTTTCAGAACTCGGTATTTACCATTTTCGGTAATAGTTATAGGAAACTAATAAAGTTGAAATTCGAAAGGATTAGTCGTCTCGATGTAAGCGAGAATTAAAAAAAAAAAAAAAAAAAAAAAAAAAAAAAAAAAAAAAAAAAAAAAGAAAAAAAAGAAAGAAATTCTGAAGAAGCGATAATCGAATTCAACATATATATCTATGTACAATTGGAAACGCAAGTGTGAAGCTGTCTGTTTTTCTCTCGTCTTGCCTCCTGGCTATTTAGTGAAAATAACGTATCACGTGAGTGAAAGATATCTGAGAGACACTCCATGTTCTTTGTAGACGATTTGAGGGAGATTTGCCAAATGTATTACGACCGCGTCTACCTTTGTGAGGGTCAGAAGTGGGATTTGGAGCGTGAAGTTCGGAAAAGGGACTATGAGGTACAGGAGATAAATAAAAGAAAGCAGCGAAAAAAAAAAAAAGAAAAAAACAAACGGTGAACAATGCGAGGAGAAAGAGAGCAACCGCCAGCCGCACGTTTCTTTTGTGCAATCCCTCTCTGAATGTCTCTCTTCGCATTGTCTCTCGTTGTTCCACCCTCTTTCTGTACATATACATACGTCTCTATTTGAGTTCTTTTTTCTCTCTCTTTCACGATGTTTCTCTTGGAGAACACGTTGAGTGGCTTTTCAACAACCAGAAATCGAACAATGAAAAGGAACGACTGCGTTCTCTCGTTCTCTTCTTTTTTTGTCCTTTTCTTTCCATTTTTTTTTTTTTTTTTTTTTTTTTTTTTTTTTTTTTTTTTTTTTTTTTTTTTTTTTTTTTTTTTTTTTTTGTCAACGCGAGTACAAAAACGAACGTAAGAACAAAGAAATACGATTTCGCTTCCGGCATTTTACTCTACTTTTGTAATTTCGATGACGCCTCGTACGGCCATTTTATTCTATACTGTATAATCTTGGTCAGTCCTGCCTCGGTAATTTACCTACCCTTTTCTTCGATCCGTCTGTTGTTTCCTGGGTAAAATGAATCAATCTACCGAATTGTTTTCTTTTTTCGCGTGGATATGAAGTGCCGCAATTGAAACATTTTTTGCCCCTATACTCCTCGATCGCTCTTTTTCTTTTTTTCACCCCCATTTTACTATTTTTTTCTTTCTTCATGATACTTCGTCGATTTATTCGCCCGCCTCCTCTCTTCTTTTCACCGCCTTTCTTTCTCTTTTCTCTCTCTCTCTCTCTCACTATTTCTCTCTATTTTATCTCTCTTACAAACATTATCTATACCTGTATAGATACGTCCGTCTGATTTACACTCGCTGTTTCTCTATCTTTCTGTCTCTCTAACAAGTATAACGCAGACATAGGCTTTCTAAGCTTTCTACTAACTCGCCAAGGGAAATGAAATAAAAGCTTCTCGCGAGAATCGAATCAGGGCTGGGCAAGCTTATGGAGGAGACGCTTGTCGGGTCAAGTCGATCTCAACGTGTAGATGCGAGAGTGTAACGTCTCTTGCGTCCCTTTATTTCGTTCTCGAGCTCACGTCTCTGACTGGTCCGACGATTTTGCCAAACGATCGTTTCGTCGCGATCGTGATCGCGGCAAGCGTTTTGTATCGACCGCATAACGCGTTCTCGCTGAGAAAAAGAATCGTGAAATGAGATGTTCGCGATGTCCCGACGATAGAACAATCATCCTCGACTCTTCTTCATTTCTCTTTTCAATTCCAATTCTTTTTCCCTCTTTTCTCTTTCACTCTCTCTCTCTCTCTCTCTCTCTCTCTCTCTTTATATATATATTTTTTTTTTGTAAAAATTGTACATATATACAGTCAAGGGAAAAGAACACAATTCGAAGGGGCCAAAGTGGTCTCTTTCAATGTCACGCGAGATTCAAACGTGTGCGTGAGACTACGCGCGTGTGTGTGCGCGTGTGCGTGCGTGGGTGCACGGTGCAAAATCGGAAAAGTCAGACGAAACGGACAAAGTATTGTAAATAGGCGGAAGAATAGAGGAAGTTTGAAAAAGAATCGTATCGTATCGTTGTCGCCGCTAATCGGCTACTACTGTACATTTCACGTCTTCTTCGTGTTTTCTCTCTGCTCGCTTTACCATTGTGTTTTCTATTTCTCGCTCTCTGTCTTTCTCTGTTGATTTCTCCGCGCCTTTCATGCCTCCCATCTTTTTCTCTCTTCTTGTTGCTATCCATTACTTTTCTCCTCTGGCGAATTGCAAGCTTGATTTTCCGGATGTTTATTAAAGTGGATCTGCTTTTTCTCTTAAATCTACCTAACTCTGTACACGCATGGCTTTCGATATCCACTAACGACATTCTGTAATTATTTACGATATGTGTATATAAATAAAGTAATCGATTATTGGAACGTTTTCCACCGTATTTCAAGTCATATCGGTGTCTATCAATGTCTGCGTGTAATATTTTTAAACAATAACTCGAAAACGAAATAGAATAGAACTGAATAGATGCCGGCAACCGAAATAACTGGCACACGTTATTCAATCGTTTTGTTCTTTCTTTTTTCATAAAGTTCCAAACGTTCTTTCAATACACGCGCGCACAAATTCTCTATGGCTCGGCTGATATCTAAATTAACAGCATGGATCGATTCTTCACGCTGCACCAACGCCAATACGCATCGTAGATTTTCTATTAACTTCGTTCCGGCCGATCGCGATATTCAATCGCGAACAAATCGATCGATTTCTATAATAAAACTGAAGTTGTATTTTCTCGATAAATAAAAGCGAGAGACACTTGTATTATATTTGTGTCTTTGCATCGCGCGAAGGAAGTATGGCACTTCATATTCCCCGCGAGCGGAGAAAAAGAAAATTAACGATATTATTCGACCAATTGTTTCTCGTCTGGTTAGAAAAAATCAAGGAAATATGGTCGTATATCGTCGATGATCGATATTATTCCATACATACGTATAAGACGCTGCTGACGTATGTATAAGGAAAATCATGGAAGACATTTAAAAGAAACACGATGTCGTATTTGAAGCAAAGAAGAGTAGGTATGTAAAAGGAAACCTGCCTTTTGAAACTTTTGCCGACCCTCATTTTCAACTCTGTCCCTTCAACTTTTTGATTACGTGTTTGAACGGAATACTCGTGTATTATATCGTATTTCTCTTTCCCCCCAAAAGTGTAGATAATCGAACGCTGGTTGTATGTTACCTCCTTTTACCACGCTTTTTTTTTTTTTTGTTATCTTGATTCCACTGTTAACTCTCACGAAGGTGGACTGTCTCGAGACCGAGTGGAGAGATCACGAGACCGAAGTGCCATGCTGTGAAAATTCTCCGGCCCAGCCTCTTTCTCTTTTTTATTTGTTACCCTTGTCTTTTCGTCTGAACAGTCCCGTGTAAACTAGTCCGCCACCTCAAAATCCTCTCGTCTGTGAATGTCAATAAAAAGAAACGATACGGATCTTTTCTTTTCTTCTTGTTCTCCCTCTGTTGTCCCGTGGAAGAGACGTGAAAGCGAACACGTACACGCGTCTACGATGTCGAAATGGGAACGAGCGAAAGTGATTTTGCACCGATTCGCACGCACCACCGACTGTCAGTGTCCTCTTGTCATGGTGTTCAATTGGGCCTGTAAATAGCGGATCCTTTCTGGCGGAACTCTGTTCCTCCTATACAAATATTTTCTTCTAGCTATTATTAAATAACCGATAGATATGCTTTCGATGCGTCGATTAATAAACCATGTACTTGATAATCGTTTAATTTTGTAAGATGTGAAACGCGTTTACGACGAGATAAGAATCGTGTCGAATCTAAAGAATTTAGAGGGTTGTCGAACAGCGAGAGGAACAGAATTCCTACGGTCCAGAAAAGAGATTGTAGTGGACTTTTTACTTCTTTTTTTCTCTTCACCCTCTGTGGATAAAGAGCTGATCGTGACCAGTTCTCCCCTGATTGGCCAGAATGAAATTCACATCCTATCATTGCTGATCCTTTCTAGTCTTCATCCTTATGTTACGTTCCTCTTTGTTTCACTTTGTCTGTGATTCGTCGGTCCTTTCTTCCATCTCTCTCTCTCTCTCTCTCTTTCTCTTTCTCTTTCTGTCTGTCTCTTTCTCTCTCTTTCCCTTTGACCGACTCGCTTCGTCTTCTTCTTCCCATCGACGATCGTAAAGGTGAAAGGGAACGAGAAAGGAAAGACTCGAACGTCTCTCAGGGAGAGAGCGGAGAATCCGACAAGTGGCTTCCGGAGGAAGTTTTACCAGAAGCTATTCAAAGACACTAGAAAATCAATTTGTTTGAAAGATCCTTAGAAAAAAAGTGGCCGCTTTTCGGATGGCAAAACCTTCATGGTAAGATAATATTGGTTGAAACGATTTACTAGGAGCAGAACGACTATTTGATATACATACAGCCGTATTATATATATATATATATATATACACACATACATATATATAATACATTATTCAATTTGCGTTATGCATTTCGTTTCACCGTAGCGAACATGCCGTTGACGTTTAATCAAAATCGCAATGAATGAAATTTGTCACAGTACAGTTCAATCTTTTATCGTTTGCCATGTCTATCCCGTACACGGTCAATGTGTCACGACATAAAGCTTTGAGCTACATAAATTTACCGGTTTTCCCCTAAACAACAGCCATCAAAGCCGTATTTGTTTTCGGCTCGATGTAAATGGAAGAACGTGGCTTTTGATCGTGGCATTGTCGATGCAACGTGTTAACAACGACTGACTAGCGTTTAATTTAATCGTTCAATTTCATCCAACGATAGCTTGACTTTGCCTGTTACTCTCTGCAACGTATGTCGGGGTATATCGAGGAGGCTACACGTGTACGACTTTAATCTACTCGCTGGTGGTTTATTTTCGACGTGTCTCTATTTCTTTTTTTCCTTTTTTTTTCTCTTTTTATTTTTACATCTCTTTGTACATCGACAACCTCGTCTATACTTTTCCAATGCAATCTTTCCTCCGCTCTCCGACTATATGAGCCTTTTCTTCGCCCATCGTTCCAATCCTATCACAGTTACCTGGCATTGCAGTTAATCAGCAAACCAATCTACTGTCAATCTCGATTCGTCGAGTGACTCGCTAACCGAATATCTCGGTATCCGCTGCGAAACCTCTCCGTGTATGCAAACCCCATCCCGCCTGCTTCTGGCACGCAGGTCGCATGCTAATTTCTGCTCGAGTACTATGTTCTCGTTCTTTCGTCCGCTTAACCGGTTGCTGCTCGATTTCGATTATTTCTCCAATGTTTCGTGGAAGCTTTCCATGGTTTCTATGCAGTTTTGTGTGTGTGTGTGTGTGTGTGTTTTTGCGACTGAAATCGTGTTCACTGTGATTAAAAAGAAACACTCGATGCTTCTCTTTTTTCCTTTTTTTATGTAATTACCATCCACGGGGATGAATATCCCTTCCGTGAGCACGAACTACCCCGTTCTATAGTAACGCGGAGAAACGATCTCCCTTTGGGAATACGACCATTGATTCGAGCATAATCCACTTTGAGTCTACTCGATTCGACTTTCGAAGCTTTTTACAAATGTTCTCTCGGTCTAATGGAAGTTGCCTAAGAGGATCGTTCCTTCGATTTCCTAGTGTTCCGCGGTACAATTTCGACGAGAAGCACGCATGATTATAATCTTTATCCGATTTGGATGAAACGTGAATCTAATACGATGTTTGCTCGCTACAGATCGCGGACTTGAACAGCCAAGTGAACGACCTTCGAGGTAAATTGTAAGTAACCATTTGCATCTTCGATCGTTCATTTTCTTTGCCAATTTATAGGACTATTCTTACCGTTCGATAAATACTTATTCCACGTTTTACTTGCTAATAATATTCCATTGATGTCGTTAGCATGAAACCCACGCTGAAGAAAGTCTCCAAGTACGAAAACAAGTTCGCCAAACTGCAGAAGAAGGCGGCCGAGTTTAACTTCCGTAACCAGCTTAAACAGGTTAAGAAGAAGGAATTCACCCTCGAGGAAGAGGACAAGGAGGTAAGGACGATCGTTTTCGACAACGGGAATTGTCGTAAAATTCTGTGTACTTTTAAGTAGACATTTTTCCCCTGCCCGTCGGTGGTCTATTTTGAATTCTTTCGTTTCATCGATTTATTCCTGCTTCGTTCGTCGGCTAAAGTACGCGGAAATATAAGACTTCGCGACGAAGATGCGATTAACCTTTGTACATTCTTTTCACCCGAGATCAAACTTAAAAGTTAGTCTTATATTTCTACGAACCACTTATGATATAAAAGTCGTGATTTTTTCATCTTTTTTAACGCGCACGTTTTGAATTTTTCTTTTTTTGTCCATACGACGGGTGGGTCTGTATACATATTTTTTTCCAGCCAATGAGAAAGACAGTTTTTGTGGCTCTGGTTTTCTTTCCGTGCATAAAACCCAATCGGCAGGTTTTTTCCTTGTATCAGTAGAATTTTGATTATCTGTTCGGACGTCCTTTCAAAGAGATCAAACGATTTAATCACCGTGATTCGTGTTTGCAGTATCTATGACGATTTCTTTTTTTATCTTTCGCCAATGTAATAAAACTAAATATATAGAATAAATACAAGAATACGCGCGTTCGACATTTCCACAGGGAATGCGTATAATAATAATTAATATTTACCATATCTGATAGCTATATTTGATTCGAGCCTGAGTCTTTCTCGTGGTAAATACACTGCGAAAAGGTCATATTATTCGAATTTCTGGAATTTAACGTATCAGGTATGAGAAACCAATTGATCTCCTGAAAGGCACGCCATCTTTTTGATCCTTTTTTTCGTATACGTAAAATCCCCTCAGTAGTAGCGATAGTTGACTAGGCAATTGTGTTGTTCTCCACAGCCCAAGAAGTCCGAGAAGGCAGAGTGGCAGACGAAGAAGTAGATTTAAAAAAACATAAAGAAAACATGAAAAAAAAAAAGAACAATCACACGCGTATACAGGCAATCAAGTAATAATAATACATTATCGAAAAAGAGCTTCAACACGTACACACCGAATCGCGCGAATACGACGCGAACAGAAATGAAAAATCGCGAAGAAAAAAAAAAAAAAAGAAAAGAAAAAGAAAATAGCCGGAGGAAACGTTTTCGTCGTCTTGCGCGATTATATTATTTCGCGTTGATTAACGCGACCTGTTTACCGCTTTCCATCGAACCGTTTGTAAACGCTCTTCCATTTTGTCGGTGGTTTTTTGTTTTCTTGATTTCATCGTACCTCTGTAAACCGTTCCTCGTTGTATGAATTGCATTAGGTCGTAAGCCAAAGTTATTATTTTTGAAATCGAATTTTTCGCGCGCGCCATCAAACGAGAGCAAAAAATAGAGTGAGAGAAAAAAAGAAACATGATAGAACGCCAAAGAATGTTGTGTTAATAAACGATCGAAGAAAGTGCATGTCAAAAATAGGCAAATAATTTTTCTCGATGATCATTTCTTATATCTTTCCACCCTGTTCGACCGTAGCTCGTTCTTTCCCCGATATTTTCTTTCGTATCATTCAGCGACATATTTTCTGATACATTTTTTTCATTCACTTCTTTCGCACAAGGAACCATACTCGACGAGACTCGATCTTGCGCGAATATGAAAATGTGTTCGCCTCCTCTATAAAACGCAGTGAATGAATGCGATCCCGACGATTTTACGGAATATCCGATAAGAATGGATCGAGTGTTATCGAGAATCGTTTCGTTCTGCTCCACTAATTTTTTCTTTAAGCTCCACTGATCTTTCTTCTTTTATCCGTCTTGTGTGTTCGACGACAATACCGTGGATTATTCGCGAGATCGTACCTAATTTGCTTTTAACGCGTCTACTTTTTATTTTCTCCTTTCTTCTATCCTACTTTTAATGCCATTTCACAAAGAATGTCGGTAATTGCGTAATAAAGAGCCAATACGCGGTATAAAAAAAAAAAAAAAAAGAAAAGAGAGAAATGAAACGTAATAAAGAATAAAAAGAAGCGATGTAAAAATAAAAAAAAAAAAAAAAAAGAAAAGAAAAAGGTGAGAATGGCTTACAAAGTTAATATTTAAGACTTACAGACTTTCTTCTTCGTTTCGTACGTAATCGCAGAAGCGCTTTACTCACAAGTGCCTGTTCTTTTCTTTCTTCCTTCCTTTCTCTACTATCACCTTCTTTAATTATTCATTCATTGACTCTGTCTGCATCCATTTCGTTTATCTTCTGTTTGATCTCGTTATTCGCGCCAGGCTCCTTCATGCAAAAGTACCTTCGTTTAGGAAACAATTATCCGCGTGCTACGCAAAACGTACAGAAAACAAAGTAAAACGATGACCAGCCGCGAAAGCGTCGCGCGCATCACTTTCAAATTAAAATTCTTTCCAACATGCAATAAGCTCTTTTGCAGCTTGCCTTTACCGCCATTATTCGGCTGCCATGCTTCCAGGCTGTACATGTGTAGGATTGTTGTCCCGTCTGAGTCTTTCTTTCGATCCGTGCATCGATCGTCTATTCTTTACGGCCCGATACAAAGAATACAATTCGAAAATAAGTCACGATTCGTATTAAAAATATCGGAACATGTAGAGTCGCGATAAAATAGCATTTGCGATGTTCGACGCACGGTTCGATCACGCCATTCTTATCGAACGTGATTCATTCCCTACGATCGAAAGGGAGCGACTTGGAAATGAAACAAGAACTTGGATCGACCGAATGAATCACGAGCGATCCGTTAATCGTTAAGTTATTAATTAGTATGTACGCTCTAATAATTGTCCATGTCTTATCTGTTGACTAATGATGTTGCTCTTGCATTATGTTCGCAGAACGCGTCAAAAGATAAGGTAAAGCTTTAAACGATCAACTCGTAGATCGGCATGCTTCTAGTATGAGAATACAGTTAGTGCGTGTATTAGATATGATATAGATTACAGGGATGGTGTGAAGGAACGAAGCAGAAGAAACTCTAGGATTAGATTGAGAAAGCTTGGGCCCCCTTAACGATACAAAAACGCGATAATTGGTTCCATCGAATTTCTACATTTTTTTTCTTCGACGTTTCGTTCTTTTCGTTTTTCTTTTTAACAAGTTTTTTCCCTATTTTTCGCTACAAGTTTTTATCGTTGGAAACGACCAGCTCGGCGAAAGTATTTCGACGTTTTCTAGGAAACCTCGATGAATCTTTTCTTTTTAATCTTTTTCGCACGGACTCTTCTCTCGCCTTCTTTTCACTAACACACTGCACGGCTTTTTGGATGGCGATAAAGAGAGAAGGTCGCACGTCGTCGCAACTTCCATCGGAGATCATTCAATCGGCGATGCTTGTTTTAAACGGGCGAAACTTTCAATTCGACAAGTTTCGAGCCACGATTGTACGATGTAAGCGCATACGTATGTACGAGAAGCGTCGTAACGGAAATACACGAGCGGCTGTTAATAATTTATCGCGACGAATTTTTCCCTCCTCGGCAGAGGAAATTTTCCGTACGAAAGTATCACCTACGTGTTGTTACCCTGCTTTGCGAAAGTTTCCCATGGCGCTAACCCCGGACCTAGCGTGTGCAAATTTGATCGAGTTATGCTCGTAAATTGCGACCATCTCACGTGTGTTTTCTGAACTTTTGCAGAAGAAACCCGATTGGTCGAAGAAAGGCGACGAAAAGAAGGTAAAGGAAGAAGAGGTGGAGGCATGAGGCTATTGACACGCGCTCTCGACGTTTTCGAGAAGGGATCGTCCATCCATCCATCCGATAACATAACTCGACGCAACAAACCTCCTCGTTATTGCTTCTATTATTCTGTCTTTATTTTTCTTTTTCTGTTTTCGTCATCGTCTCGATTAACTTAACGTCTAAGAAAGAAAACTCCCGAAATGCACGCAAAAGAGAAAACACGTTGTCTATATGTTTCGTCTACGATGATTCCTCGATGTATTATCGAGAATCAATCGAATATCTTTCGTGTCCGAGTTCTAATCCATAGTACAGAATTTTGTGACTGACCAGTTTTTATCTTTCTCTTCGTCTACAAGATATGTATATGTATATTTTTTTAAAAGAAACAGAAATCCTGTCACGTTTACGTTTACGTCTGTCAATGTTCTTTTTTTTACACGCTAATCCTACCGTACATGTTGATGCAATTCTCTGTGAACCGGATAAAGGGAGAAATGAAACGTAATGGAATAGCAAGAAAGAAAGGGAATCGTTAATTAAGATTTTAATTGTAAAGCAAAATATTTAACGACAATGAAATACATTGCGCCTGTGTGTGTTCATTCTCCTACACACCACGATCCCTTTGTTCTTCCTGTATAATCATTTATGTTTTATGTTGTAAGATCGAAGACGCCGGTTTTAAACTAGGACAACAAATTTACATATAGATGAGTACCGTGTCGAGTGTATTTAAAACTGTCGGCCTTTGATTAAATTCAACGTTAGAAGAATCTTAATTGCATTCGTGTCGCATCGAAGTGAATATTAAAATCGAGCATTTAAATAATGCTGTTAATTCCGCCAATGGCTCAATTAGAACGCCATCATTAGCTTTCGCGCGAGAAATCAAATTTTTGCCGCGTTCCAGCGTTCGCTCTTTGGCAAGACTGTAAACCTGTCAAAGAATCAACGAGGCGTATAGAATGGCAGAGCGCACAGTGAGGCGTGCACATTCTACCGGGAAATTTTACGCCACGTCTTATAAATATCGACGATGCTCTAAGAAATCGAACCTTCGCGTTAAGCTCCTGTGTTATTTAAAAAATTTGTTGGCACCTTTTAATTAATTTTTCTAACCAATCTTTGTTTATATGTTTCACAAAAAGAAAAAGAAAAAAAGAAAAAAAAGAATGAGAAAGAAAATTAACAGAATTTAATTTTCAATGAAGGTACACGCACGGTAGGTTCGACACGTAGATTCACGCTTAAATACGATTCGCTATTGCATTTGTAAAGCTTCGATATAATGTTCGCTACGATCTGTACATTGTTTACGTTTAAACATAGCATTCGCGAATAGCATGTTACTTTGCGATTCGTCGCGTTTCGAAAAATAACGCTGTTTACAGTATCTCGATCGTTACCATAGTTCGTCAGCCAATTTCTCGCTTAAATTCTACATGCAGGTTTTCAGACGAACACGCGACCAGAATTATATATGCAAGGGACGCGAGCAGTCACGATGTGCACACGAAACTCATTCGACGGACGCGCATTGAAATTACCTAGCAACGTTTATCGTTACGGCGCCATTGTTTAATTATCTTGACAATATTCGTTATCGCAAATGATCATTGATTTACGCTATCGAATAGCCACGGGAGAGGATGGCTCCGCGTCGCAAGCTCTTGAGCGTTACATAAAGCATTATTATCGTTCGCCGAGACAAATGATGTATCTATAAACGGCGCTTTAATGCGACTACATTTGCGAAATGTGCACGGTGACCGTAAATCGCGTAATTTAATGCGTGTGTGTCGTCGACGTGCCACGAGGATGGAAATGTAATTTTATCATAACCGCGTGCTACAAGTCTTGCTGAATTAAATTGCACTGCCTTCTACTACTTGTGCAAGATAAATGTTGTTACGGGTTTTATGATTTTCCTACGGTATTATTTAACGTTTGAATCACATGCATTTGAAACGAAGTTATAAACAACTGCAAAACGTAAGCAATGTTCCATTGAAGAGACGGTTCGCATACCAAGTACAGTAATTATTTTGTATGCTATTAGTATACACGTGTGGTACAAATTTTAGTAGTCAAATAGTTCTATAGGGTGTTCTTGCTTAGGGGGAAGCTCCACCTCCAGAACCGACACCGGAACCTGCACCAACACCATCGCCACAGCCGGAGCCAACACCATCACCGACACCTGCACCTCCACCGCCAGAAGCAGCTCCAACGCCATCGCCAGAACCGCCAGCGCCATCACCGGCACCTCCTGCTGAGGGAGCTCCGCCAGCGGAAGGTGCTCCACCTGCAGAAGGAGCGCCAGCACCTCCAGCAGGTCAGTGAACCGTTTATCACGTAATCTGATCTATCTGTATCTGGCAGTATAATATACCAGTATAATAATTTTTGGACTAAATGGGAGAAGCATGGCAAATCCATTTTTCTTGATTCGCTGAGTTTGACGCCACTTTGTAACTAAAAGGGACTATCTTAGCAGATGGAACATGATTAAAAAGGAAATAATTCTTTACATTGACAGGGTTCTTTAGATAGTAAAATTAAAGATATAAGCGATTTAAATACGACATGATAAATCTACGAAGTTTTGTAAAAAAAAAGGAAAAACAATCGATTCATGAGAATCTATTTTTCCTATTTTTCATTTGTACCATACCGCTTGAATTATTTTAACTAGATTTTTGCTTTATTGAGGACACGTAGCGCTTAGTTTTGCTGTCAAAACGAGATCAATCGATAATATACTGACTTTTTCGATTGCCGTCCTGTAAAAACAAAAGAATGTGATTTATCAAACTTCTCCCTTGTGGTCTTCCGCAACATCTCTGAAGGATCCGAAAGTCTAAAAGTCTTTTATCAATATCATTTATTATCTTTTATAATCTCCATGTGTTTTCGCCTTTCATGATAACGATACGAGCAAGGTGCTCCATCAACGGCAAAAAAAATTCCAGAGGACAAGTCGCACTTTGTCACAGTCTGTCCATTCCATCTTAGATTAGAGTAGTGTTAGTAACGCGAGGTGCATGTACTTGTTCAGAAGGTGCACCGGCGGCTGCACCTGCAGAAGGCGCGGCACCACCAGCGGAAGGTGAAGCACCACCAGCTGCTCCTGCGGATGGAACAGCGCCGCCACCAGCGGAAGGCGCGCCGGCCGCACCTCCTGCCGAAGGTGCACCTCCTGCCGAGGGTGCACCTCCTGCCGAGGGTGCACCTCCTGCTGAGGGTGCAGCTCCTGCACCACCAGCGGAAGGAGCACCACCAGCGGAAGGTGCACCGCCAGCGGAAGGTGCGCCACCCGCGGAAGGCGCGCCTGCGGCACCACCGGCAGAAGGTGATCTTGTCATATCATTTATGACGACTCATTTGCAAACGACCCT
This sequence comes from Bombus haemorrhoidalis, assembly GCA_014825975.1. Lineage (NCBI taxonomy): Eukaryota > Metazoa > Arthropoda > Insecta > Hymenoptera > Apidae > Bombus > Bombus haemorrhoidalis. Next base: position 11,848,436 of record CM026162.1, on the reverse strand, counting down.
GTGACATTAGCTTTCTTTCAGTCTAACTCCTCGTTTGTCATTGCAACCTCGTATTTTCAGTCGATACGATGGTAATTAACCGTTTAAACTAGCTGCGAAGAGACTCGAGCTCTACAATCAGTACAGTAGGAGCTTGACAATTCGAACTAATCATGCCACACGTTATGTCGGTTTATTCTGATGATACAATCGAATAACTTTGTTTTCATATGAAAGCATACTATTTTGAACCATTTCATATACCGTTCACCAGGAATTGGTCTTGGTTCACAAATACTTATAAATCTATTTGTTTATTCATACTCTCTCTCTCTCTATTCCATACACACTCCGGCTTATTCTGACTAATAATTGTCCTACCTATTGCATCTTTCCCACTTATTAAAACTCTTTCTGATCTGCTTGTTCCTTGTCTTTTTCTTTTCTTTTCTTTCCTTTTGCAGCCTCTCGGGACGTTTCATAATCCTCCTATCTTGTCTTCCGCTCATTACGTCTTCCAACCTGACATCTTTCTCAGTTTTCGCTGCAGTTCATTGTTAAATATTCGAGGTTGAGGAATCTATTCCCGCATAGATCACAACTTCTTCCTTTCTTCTCTTCCTAGTATCTGTTGCAATTTTTCAAATTTCCGCATCTCGCTCGTGCTATATTAACCATGGCCCTTTTTCTTCTTTCCTTAGATATTCTGACGGTTTTATCGTTAGAATGCACTTCTACCGATTGATATATTTTGATCGTCCTATTTTTGCGTACGGTCTTTGTTTTCTGCACGCCTCCATCCCCTCTCATTATACTTTTTATTATTTGAATCACTTTATAAACGTTAATATTAAGTGGAAATCTTTCAACACAGAGATAACGATCGTTTTGAGTTTGTGTCCTTGTTTCCCGATCTTACAAGGAACCAACCGCAAATCTTTTTCGTTAATCGATGCTCATAATCGACCGTGTGATTAATCGGTTATCTGATAGTCAATGTTTTACTGTGCCATACGTTTCATATCTTAAATGTTATCGTACATAACGCAATTATCAATATTTATTTCGAAGAAAAAGTTGTAACTATATACCTTTTCTTATCCAATACCAAAAATTCAGGAAATCCTAAGGATACAAAGATACGTACTTAATTATTTTATAAATCTGGCAACCTGAGTTTTCTTCGTCATCTTGTTACATCTTGTCGAAGGGCTAATTTCACTAACCCTAAGTGTCTGTGACAAAAACTTGGTAAGAAACTAACGTGAATTTTTGAAGGTGCACCTGCGCCAGCGGAAGGAACCCCAGCAGCACCAGCACCAGCACCAGCAGCCCCACCAGCCGAAGGTGCTGCACCTGCGGAGGGAGCGCCAGCCCCAGCTGCACCCCCAGCAGAGGCTGCGCCGGCACCCGCGCCCGCCGAAGGTAATCTACTTCTTTTATTACTCTAGCTGATACGATTACGTATTGTTCATTGCAGGATTAATCATCTGTTCTCGCCATTTATCATAGAGAAACTGGGCTACTTCCGCTTTCCATTTTTTAATTAATCTTTGCTCTTTTCACTCACGAAACGTATTCCACGTCGTTCTCAAAAGAAATGGAAAGGCAACGTGCTCATTTCGACCGTTCATTATTCTTCTTCTTCTTTCTTTCTTTTTTTTTTCTCTCTTCTCCCGTTATCGTTAATTTTCTTAACGTTGTTTTCTTTTCAACTTAATTTTCTAGCTAAGGTAGTTTTACTTTTGAAAGTTACAATGAACGTCACTCCCAATCGCCCGATAACTGGTTCGAAGTTCATCACGTACGGTATGTTAAGCTGTAAAAATTTGTGGTTCTAGTAGAGGACTAAAAATCTAGTCATCAGTCACAAGTAACGTTTACAGAGATAGTCAACTAATAGTACCATCGATCGCGTACCAGGTGTACCACCGTTGCTCACGGTGACATTCATCGACGAGAACTAGAACCGACACTCGTTAACTTTCTAACGACCAAGCTTTCGCATCTTTACCGTACGTTTCACGATGACCGCACCTCGAGGAGAGCATTAACTTCTATCGTTTAATTATACTTTTGCTCTCGAAGTTTCTGTAACTTTTGTTCAATGGAAAGTGATAAAACAATAGTAACAGTAATCGAATCATTAGCATCAGTAGATTATAATAAAATAATAATAACGAATAGAACTTTTGCTACGAATCGTCGAAACTTCGACGAAAATGAGAATGCGACGAGCAAGTTCCTCTTACAAAAAATAACGATTAGCTAAAAAGACTAAAAAAAAAAAAATAGATTAATATAATTTTTTTTTATCAAACCCTCCCGAGTTCGCGGGAGGAGCTAACGCGGGTGAATGTAATTTCCCTTTCCTACAAAAATAATGTTATTTTTATTTTATTTACAGCACCGGCATCGTAACTTCGTCGAAGTTGAAACGGACGGAGGGTCACCTCGCTATATGATTTCCACTCGTCACATCGTCAGAATTTGCATAAAACGTACACGGATAAGCATAGAGTACAGATACGTCGAGTCGTATCATACTCGTCGTTATGGTTCATGCGTTGCTTGTCATCGTTGTCATCACCGTCATCATCATCGTTATCGTAACCATTGTTTTCGTCCCGCACACGCGTCAGCTTCAACGTCATGGCATACGTTATTGCGTATCTCGAGAAATGCGAGCGAAACGAAGCGAAAGAAGATACATACATATAAATGGGGGGGGGGGCGAGGGGGAGATAGAAAAAGAGACGTTTGTCGTTGACGTGTTTTCCTTCGTTCCTTCGTGGATTTTGCGACACCTTGTTGTTCAAAGTAAATCGAGAATCATGACGGGGTGCTTGGGCAATTTTTCCGCTTGTTTTACCTAATCATAGGAGGAAATTATAAGCCGTGTTGTTGTTCTAATGAAGGCTCTGTTATATTCGTATGATCATAAGCGTTCATATGGATTTTTCTATCGACTGAAATCGAACGAGACATAACACGAAATAAACACGTAGTTATACGCTACCACAACAATTTTTATGTAAATAATTTACGACGCGTTCTATCGTATATCGATGCGTCAGACGTTATCAACGCTTCCTTGCACGAAATGATTGGATTTCGTAATAAAAAGCTTTTTTTTTCTGCGACCAGCATCTGGAATCTTATCACTCTATAAATACCCTTCTCCGATTAATTTGAGTTTTCATTACTTCCAGTAATTTCATTAAACCGTACGATTCCAGCCACGTCACCTTTAATTAATACTCGAAGACTGCAAGCTCTGATTTTCACGTTCGCGTACCTTATTTAGGAGTTAGTTTACTACCGAGCCACATGGTTGATAGGCATCATTTGTTTATGTTGCCTCGGTGTAATTCCATGTGTTCTGTTAATCCCTTTGTCGCTTTGTTTCTGTACGCGTGCGCAGTTAACACAGAAACAATAGACCTTTCTACGTAATGGAATTTACGTGGGTTAGTCTTACTTTGAACGGTTTTCACCGTCTCTGCCATCTCCATTGTCAGCGCAATCGTTCTTCGGGCTATCAACGTAAATTACTATCGCCAACCGTATCGCAATTTAATGGTAGCATAGCAACTGAAACGTTTAATATACTTGACAAGAAGATCATAATTATTTCCAGTTTATATTTGCAAACAACACGATTAATCATGGATAAAATCACGATAATTCTAAGCGTAACTAAGTATACGGTTATTTTACTGTAAATATGCCTCTGGTCGCTTAACGGGAAAAATCTCATCTCGCTCGAGGGAAAGGAAAATGAAACTGGTAATTTTTCATTCGAAAAAAGTGTTTGAACATTTATCATAGAAATCTTTCGCGTATACACTGCATGTGTTATATAAAATATTTCAAAATTTCATTAGCCTTATAATGAAACGCGACAACAACCGCGGTTAGATACGTTGATAAAATCCTTATATTACTTATAAGATATAGTATTACACTATAGTATCTCAACAGTCAATTATTTGTTATATTGACCGCAATATTTAATAAGGTTTTTAGTATAAATTATACATGTATGTTGGAGATCGTTAAAGGGTTATCAAATATTTCTCGTTTGTTCGTTGCGTTTGCCGATCGTTGCTTCAACCAATTTTTAAATTCAGATAAAAAATGAAACATAGACAGATAATCGTTTCACTGAATAATACAACGAATACTGAATTCTGGATTTATTTATATGTTTTTGCATATCGTATACATTCTGTGCGCTTTTGCGTCGTCAAATTCATCATAAATGCGTAAAAACCCGCGGTCTATCGTATATTGTACAGAGTCAGAATGCGTTTTAATACCTAGAGAGAATTAGGACAAGATTATAATGTATATAAAAATTAAGTGTTTGAATACTTTTGTGAGCTACAGTATTTCATGCGTAAAACGTCAACTTCAAAATGACCACGTAATAACCATGTATTCATCTCGGAGCGGTAAGACTGACAGATGCAGAATGTAGAGTCGTTAAGCCGCGCGTAATTCGAAACTCGAGGCCGTGTGCGTAGCGTAGCGGTAAGCTAGCCGGCACGGCCAGTCAGTCGCGCTCCAGCCGTCGTAGTGGAAGGTGATTGTTGCGCTTCTCTTTTCTAACCTTCGTGCGAGTTCACTTCGTTTCGCATCTTCTCATCAAAACAAATGGATTGTCTCTCCTCGTACCGCGCGACATTTTGTGCCAACGTATCAGTGTTACCTGGCGTGTCCACGCGATAAATCAAGTGTTCTTTCGTATTTCAACGCATTGTGCGAACAAGTTGTCGCGTTACGCAACTTCGTTTGATCATAGCACGCGGGAAACTATACAAACTTGCAGTGCATCTTCGCTTCGTGTTTATTTTTTGCTAGCACGCGGTCGTCTCGAGGACGCACTCGGTAAGTCCACGTTTATTATTCTATTCGAAACAGATTGTTTATACGCAACGCCGTTTCGGATTACCGACGAAGGACGCGGGATTTACTACGCAAAAAGTGTAAAAAATGGCGACATGTTTTGACACGTGTTTATATGTGAATGGCGCGTTTATTCGATTCTTTGTAACATCACTTCTACGTTATAGAAAATATTAATTGGACGTAACTGCCTTTGGTTATGTCTGTGGGATGTAATAAGCTCGCGTAATTGCGAATATTGTTTGGATTCGCGCGTAGTGTTCCACGAACTTCTGGTATTTTTGGTGCTTTATGAGGGTGACCGTGGTCGCGGTCGCGGTCGTGGTCGCATATACATGTCAAACGTGGAAACTTTCCTCCGATTAGGTTATGGAGAAGCAGCTACAACTATTCTTACTAAAATTACTAGATATTCATGCAAATTCGTACTTTTATATAATTCGAGAAATGAAACTTCAGCAGAGATTTGCTTTACTTACTAAATACCATGACAATTACTCTATCTTAAATATAAGTCTATATTTTAAATATAACTTTACATTACGTTAGACACGTTCTCTGCACTTTTGCATGTTTAAATTTTCTATAAATACGTGAACATCTGCAGTCCAAAAATTACGAACCGTTTCAGAAAAACGTGACCGTGTCACGAAATATCCTAGATTATATCTAGAATACGAACGGGGATATGAATTTCTAGTAATTTCTCATATAGTTAATTCGTAGACGTTCGTGAATTTTCGGTAGATCTTCGGTCGAAACTGACACAGCATTCGAACGTTCGACGAAATGCAGGTACGTAAAGGCCGCGTATGATCGATTAGAGCGAATGATGCGAGTTCGTTAAATCAGCGGACAGACTTGTTTTGACAGTCATAGAAAGAATTCTGCCTGTTCGTTCCGGTCATACCGGTTCCCATCGTGTAAAGCCTATGAAGGAGGCGTAGGATAGGACAACGGGAGAGAGAAGGATGGTCGGTTCGCTGAAAAAGAGAGCGATACAGGATCCGAGAGAACGGTCAGCCGACGACAAGAAATCCGTCGTGCGACACCATAGGCTTTTCTCGTCGCGTCCCCCGAGATGATCGTGTTATATTGGCCATCGTGCCGGTTCATTTTGAGGTTAATACGTATCAGGTTTTTTATTGGCCGAGTGGAGGCGTTCGAATGTGTCTCGTAGTTTGTCTAATTACGCTATATGACATAGTCACGAACTGTTCTGAAAAGTAATATATACTTGCACGCGACATTCTCGTTAAAATGAAAAATAGGGTAAAAGGAAAAAAAAAAGATAGGCTATTCAAAAGAATTAGAGGTTCGTTTCTAGTGTCACTTTGATTTTTATACCTATCCTGCGTGTTTCTGCATTTTATCTTTTGTTCTGTTTTAACATTAAGTTATTTCATGCTTGACTCTGTAATATTTGATGTTATATTTATTATACTTGGCTGTTATTGTGGATTTCGTTACAGGATTCGACTTTGATTCATTTATTAAATTGATTTTTTCTATCGGTTTCTAGAGGTCGGCAAAGAAATGTTTAATGCAAACTCGAAGCAGTTAAAAAAAAATTAAATATTAGTATCTTAAAAAATTGGAAAAATTAATTACGCGACGCATTCGTTGTCACAGTGTTATACGCATAAAGCTATCAAACTTATAGAATTGGTCCACTTTTGTTCGCTTGATTGCAACAGAATTATTGATATGTAGTAAGTAGCAATCCACTAACTGTTCGTAGCAATGTAGATAAACCGATGGTACTATAAATCTTACACGGTCAAAAGGTACGAACCTGGCACGAAATCCATCCAAAGTGCTGCGGTCCAAGGAAAAGAAACGCGCGACGTAAATTTCAAAACCGCTCGAAAAATCGTGTTATTATGGCAAAGCAGCTCGAAACGTGTTTTTGCAGAAGTTCGTCCGTAATTCTCAACTGTTCCAACTTTCAAGTTAAAGTCGATAATTACCATAGTATCCTACGAATAACACGCGAACCTATAGAATTATAATGTAATCTGTAATATTACAAACTATTAATTAGAATCTAACTTGTAGAATTTCCTCGTTTATGCCCTTTTGATCGCAAGATAATTGTTCATACCAACTAATTGAAAAGGTACAGCTACAATATTTAAATTATATTTATTGAAAGAGAAAAGAAAGTAAAAGTTCAAAGACACAATAAGGTATTCAAATGTGTAAAAGTTTATTACTACGAACATTAATTGGTCATGAATTCGTAGGACATTTCAAAAAATGATTCCTATTGCACCTTTGTACTGCGATTGTCTCTCGATCGTTTTAGCCGACAGTACCATAAATCTCTCGCTCAAAAGCTGAAAAATCTGACAGGAACTGTACAAAGTTTCACGGTCCTGGTAAAACAACCGCGCGACGTGAATTTCAAAAACACTCGAAAAGTCGTTTTGTTACGGTAAATTAACTTAAAAGGTACTTCCTTGAAGTTTCTTTCGAAGCGGCGCTGTGGTTCACAAGTGGCCTAACTTTCTCGCGTTCGTCAAATAAAAAAGCCCCTAGAACCGACTAAAAAAAAAAAAAAAAAACAACTCGTTGTGGATTCTTAGGCAACTACAGTATCTATCCAGCGAAACGTCCAAGGTAGTTTGAATTCCACGCGGATAGTTGTGGTTTCCGCGACGCGTTCGCTAAGTGAATCGCGCGTGGAACGGTTTAGTCAAGGTTGAAGTAGTTTTCTCGTTACTGAAAGTACCAGCCGATGTCCGCCGTCGAGAGATTTAACGCCAGCCGCTCTTTTACCTTCTTTCGTATTCAAGTCGACCAGGATTGGATAGAATCGACTGCATGAATATTTTCGCTTTGACTAGCGCCGCCGTGGTTCGTTGCCTCGCGATTTTCCTCCAGATTTTCATCGCGAACTCGACTGCAGACTCGTGCACGATTTCTGGTTATTTTAATGGCCGTATAATAATAACGGTAATGTATTTTATGTTTGACGTAATCCGGAGCTACTTTGCTATTTGAGAGCAACGTGGTTAATAAACCAGCTCGGGATCTTCGATAATAAGTCGACTACGGATGAGTGTGGAAACATCCTCTTGGCTTTCGAATATCTTTAGGTATGCAACGAAAGAAATAAAATCTAGAGATAAGTCCGTTTTTAGTTGTTTTCTATGGATGTGTTACATAGTTTTGAATATTATGTGCGTTCTGTGAATTTGTCCACCGTTTATTCTTTTCTTTTTTTTTTTTTACTTTGGAATACTATTGTGAGATATCGCGTTTTCAGGAAAAGCTGCTTCTTTGTTATTTATTTATTGACGGTTATAATCATGGAATGGTAGTTGTAAGAAGGAAAAACACAAAATATATTCTGTTTAAAGATTCTGTTTAAATAAGAGTAGATAATGTTGGCCGTTATTCAGGTTTCTGTATACGTTTCTCATAGGTATGAAATCGTCAAAACTATTTAAGGGGATACTCTATTGTAGAATGGCAGTTTTACGTTTTTTGCTATTTCTGTACAAGAAAATTGTATAGTTTTTTCATCGGCATTTTGCACACACACACACACACACACATATATATATATATTGCTATCATAAAAGTATTATACAAGCATTTTTAAAAAGATATAATAAAAATTGGCGCGGATAATCTAAAGGCTTGGACATTCTCGCTGGAAAAAGGTGTCTTTTCATAGCGTCCGAGATTCCAACCATTCTGCTAGTTTGAAATAAGAAAACCAAAAAGATTCTTAATCAGGATAAGCTTGGCTATAGCGGATAGTAGAATGAAGGAAAGAAGTCGATAATTAAAAAACGTACTTTGAAGTTAGACTATCTATTTTTCTAGGTTTCTCTCATCAATTTTCACGGAGTAGCTTAACAAAATTAAAAGTGATATTCGTTCTAGCTTGACTTTAGTACGACTTGCAACTATCGAAAATTCTTATATATTATTCAAAATTTGGATCAAATTGGCGAAATAAATCCTAAAATATTATAGAAGTACGTAGAAATTACATCGAAAAAAAAAAAAGAAAAGAAAAAACTAATTTATTCGTCGCTCTACGATAGAACATCCCTTTAGACGCTGGTCCGACCTTATTCGGTTGCTACATAAACGAAATTATATTTTCCAATAATTTGAACTGCATTTTCACTTATTTTTCATGGTTAGGTCGTACAGTTTTCCAGTTATAGCGTTAACGGGATCGCATATAGGCGCAATATCGCAAGCTTAAATTTAATACACGTATAAATAAGGAGAGTAATGCGGATAACATTATTCGAAGAGGAAGCAGCAAAAATCTGTTCAGAAAACGAGCCGAAGCAACCGGTCCTCTTATCGCATTTTTACGTGCGTAATGTAAACGTACGTTATCGACCGTTTTGATTATACAAAACTATGTTAATATCTCGCCACATACACGGACATTTAGAGCAAAGTAAGCACGAGTTTATCTTCCCTCGCTGAAATATCGCTATTTTGCGCGTCCCATCTCATTCGTCGCTATATCGTAAATCTTATCACGGTGCTACCGCGAACTAAACATCATGTTTTTTCCTCAACTGGTACCGGAAGAAATTAGAAAGCCCTCCAAGTCACGTATTCATGGTATCAGTTTCAATTTGGGATTAAGAGCTCTCGTCGTTATTGGCGGCTTGGCATGAGACTGTCTCGCCGTTTTCAGGTTACAGCATATCGATAGTTTTCCAATTATACCTGAGTCATACGATCGTCTCTCGCGCTGAATATGTATCGCGGACACAATGGAAAGAACGGTATCGACCTATACACAGAGAATCAGAGATTCCTGTTCTTCGATTGGATATTAATTGAGAGTTTTTGTTGAATGGTTGTATAAATCCAGTTCTCTTCTTCTCCTTCTTCTTTCTTTTTTTTTTTTCTTTTTTACAAAAGCGAGATAAGAGTAGGGCTACGTACCTAGAGGATTATATTTTGAATTTCCAGGTCTTCGTGGTTATGTGTGATAAATAGTTTTTAATAAAATTTCAATTTATTATAGAATTTTAATCTATATACATATATGTGTAAAATTGGAAACGGTCGTCTCGCTTTTCAATTCGATTTTGATCGAGGGATTTTATAAAAACGAAATAAACGCAAGAAAGGATAACACCGATATACGTGTACATATCTAAAGGCTTTTATTTTGAATTTCATCAAATTAATTAATCAATATTTCATTCATTAAAGCTTTAACGATACAGTGCTTCTGCTCTGAACGACGACTTTGTTTATATCGCATTTTTTACATTGATCGAAATATCGATACGAAGGTTCAATGATATATATTAGATATATTTAACACACCTTCCTATATTATTTCTATATATTGTTTATCGAGAAATTTCATACGCGATAACCTTAAAGGACTAAAATATTGAAAGTCTTTCTCTTGGTTGAAATTATCGAGACGTACAACATTCGAGGATCGCAATAAATTTCAACATTTTCTCACTCGTACAACTTTTTCCTCTGAATGCGCGTCATTTAAAATTGCCTCTCTGTCCTATATCCATCTAATTTACAAGCTAAATATGAATCTTGCAACCAAGGGAATAACTTTCTCGTGAAACATAGACATAGACGAATGTTGATATTCGACGTTTGCAAAGACGATAGCTAACTTTCGTTGCTGTTTGAATATGAGAACGAAGTTAAGGCAGCGGTGCATTCCCAGGCGTCGCGTTGTGAACGGGCAGATCGGACGTTACGTATGTATATATGGTAACGATTTCTGCGAGCACATACAAAACGCTTCCATTCTAAGTGTCGAGTGTTTCGTTATCACCGTTATCGCTTACTATGTGCGTAAGCCTCGTATACCTACGCCTGCGACATTCACGTTTCTTCTTTTGCATTCGAGAATACGCTTTACTTTTGTCGTTCTAGACTGTTGGTTAAAACTCTTCAATTTTATTTTCTAAGCGTAATATTAGCGTGGACCTTACCAGAAGACAATTCGTTTATTTTCATAAATTTATTTATCACGGAAGAATGACACGAGAAAAGAATGAAGTAAATGACGAACTCTAAAGTGAACGTAACAAAATTTACTTAAACTCCGTTTTTCCTTAATTCCTCAATTTCATTGTTCTTTCCAGTAATCCTCTTTAAGAAGCAAGCAACTTATTTATTGCAAGAACACGAACAGTAGGAGATTCCAAGATAAACTTTAGAAAATGAAATATCTTTTTCTATTATGCTTCCCTATTTACGATGTTCATTGATATAACTTTTGAACTGTTCATATCTGATTATGAATGTAGCATTGTTCTCATAGCAGAAGATGACGAAGCGAAAAGTGCCCTTTAGCCGAGGTTCGTCATCAAAATTCAAGGGTCAATGAACACGTCGATCCTATTCTGCGAAGGCGCAAAACGAAATCACGAGAGATATCGACCTTGTACGATGTATATTTATACCTGTTGCGAACGAGAAAATTTGCAAGAACAACCCTAAGAAAGATAATACTACAATACGTAACGTGACGGATAAACATGTTGATGCTGTTATCAAATCTACGATAGTATCTATTGCTACGATACTTAAACAGTTCGGATATTTTAGCGAATGTGTATTATCCTCGTACAGAAGGTTCAAAGGATTCGTTAAAAACGAGTTTTGAAGAAGCAAAGTTCACGAAGAATACACTGTACTATCGCGAAAGAAGCGAACCATCCACGGGGGGTTCCTTAATGAAAGCATTAAAATTAAACGTACCACGTCTAGAGCCGGGAATGAAGCACGTTTCAATTTTTACGTCGGGTCGTTTACACAGCCAGAATTGCATAGTCCAGGACATGGTTGCCGTGAAACTGCTGGAATTTTTCTTTCGCCGTGCGACTCGAGGAATTTTTTTAATTATTAAATTGTCCCTTCAATCGTATTCGAATCGATATACGTATTGATCGAACTAGCAACGAGATCAAAGATATTATCAAAGATCGCATGAGAAACACAGTTTTCGATTCTAACGTCGTCTTGTGACTCAAAAGGAATATTTTAATATGAAATGTTGAAGTAATTACTTCAAGAAAAACTCTACATCGTTATTTTTGTATATCCTTGACGCGGAGATCGCTGTTACGTAGAAAATAAAATTTAATGAAGCAAAAAAGAAAAAGAAAGAATATTCTAAATAAGGAGAGGTCCATATTATTGTGTCTTTGAATATAAATTATGTTTCGGGTTACAAGATCTAGGAACAAAGGAGCTAATAAATAGATTTCTATTTATGTTTCTCGTAGCCTTTAGCTAGAGCTGCAAGGTTTACTTTTTTGGTAATATCCTTTGCTATAAATATATGAACGTGCTCCCTATCGACTAGTATTGGTATTGTAACAGTACGAGAATGAGGATCTGGATCAGCGTAAACTTATACATTATACTTGTACCTTTATTCATTTTAATATATTTTCTATTACAAATTCATCCACTCGTTCTTCTATCGGTCAGTCTTAACACGAAATACCTAAAAGTGGAAAGAATCTGTTAAATCCAAAGATGTAGAAATCAACGACATAAATATTAAGACAAACGATATCCTAATATTACGGCGATATTTTTACAATTTTAAAGACGATTTTAAATACCTGTATATGAGTAATAATGTTGTACGTATATGACTACAGGTCATGTTAAAATATTCTCTTTTACCTACCAAGCGAAATAAAAATCGAAAAATCAATGTAGAGATCCTCAAATGTCGAAGTGTTTATAAATACGTACTCGAGTGTTGCGAGCACTCAAGGTACTGATTTCTTAACAGTTCGTATAATCTGAACACATATTTGTAATTAGCGAATGAATGAAAATGAGACATTGCTTTCTACTGATACTCGAATGTCACAAAGTGGAACTTGTCTGTTGGAATTGAATTGGATTCGCGAATACATTACTCGCGTATTGAACTTGATCGCTCTATTTAACGTCAAACGTGCGTCTTCGAACTTGGAACGCGTAACATCATAGGAAGTCAGGGAGCTTCGATGTACATATATATATTTAATGGTTTGTACGCGATAAATGTCGAGCTGTGATGTAATCTTCGATTGGCGTGAGTTCAGCGTAGCAAAAGCTATGTGAGAATATTTATAAGCGAGCAGTGGACTTTGCCGTATTCCATTATGCCGTACGTGATCTTGCTCCGGTGTTATCGGAGAAGGTAAGCAAAATCGAATGCATTATTGTCATAGCCAGCACTTTCGCGAATGTTAGTAACAACTTCCCCGTTGCTTGTTATATTCGACATTTCTCCGATACAATTCTAGAAATGTCATAAAAAATTACAATTTGATTTTTATTCTTTTAATGACTGAATTAATCGGTATATACGTACGATGGTTATTAATTGCAATGACCACTTAGACTGTCTTAGGCAGCGACAGCGTCTAGTCATTAAGTGCACGAGCTCGGGTTGCAGGCGTGTGAAGTCATGCGGTAGATGTTAAAAAATTATCGTGTGTAATAGACGCACTGGCAAGTCTAATGTGTATATACTCGACAAAGCGGACTGACGATGATCGATAGATCGCGAATGCATCTGGTAGGTTGAAGTTGAAAGCTACGTTTCGCTCTCCACGTATCCGTCGATGAACGCAAGTTGTCCCGTGGTTTGGCTGATAAATGCTCTAGTTTTCAAAATTCCGAATTTGGCGATGCAGTTTATAGGCTAACAATGGAATCAAGTTTGCCCGCGATTTTGAATTGACCGGGAAATTAATTAATCCTCGGAGTACGAACCGCGAAGTGGCAGGGCTGGATCGTGAGTGGCTCGTACGAGTGAATCCAAGCTCACCTAATTTTCTCTCTCGTAATTACTAGATACAGAGGTAATGAAAAATCGAGTAATAAATTTGGAAATTATAAATAAATATCCGTCCCTTTACGAGATACTACAAGCTTACGCAATATAGAAGGCAATATTTAATTTGCAATCTTTTTTGCAATCAGTTTACGTTATAAAATTCAGTTTTTTAGCATTGCGGCTGTGGAAGAGGATTTCAAAAATTCGTTTGATCCATTCTCGTCGCTGTTTCATCCACGTAGATTATACGATCTTATAAAATTATAAAAGTAATTGGATTCTTATGGCTACAATAGGCTATCGCTCGATCCTTAATGGATTAAACTTTCTTTTAATTGTACCAATTGTAAGACTATCCGAGTGTGAAACGTGGTAGCAATCGTACGAGTTAAACGTACGATTCCGTATTCGTACGTTATCATTCGGTCGTGTCGTAAATGAATCGATATTAATTTTTAATTACACCTATGATTCCTTCGTGTGGCGCGTGTCGATTAATTTGATCGCGTTATCGCGCGTCATTAACTCACTCGTTTCTTGAATATCAGATGAAGCGTGTGACCAGCCGAACGAATGTTCGGGTAGTCCGTTAATTACGCTAATAAGTTTCTATATCGAGCGGAGCCGCGAAACTGTTTCGGTTTAAATCTCGTCGATTCACCGAGCATTGCCTTAAAAAGCTGTAGTCGTGCCACATACCCCTTCTCCTCCCCTCTATTCCACCCTGCCTCTTTCTCCACCCTTTACCCGCCACTCTCGCCTTTTCGCTGAATGCAAATTTGCCGCACGAACGAGCGAACCAGTTCCCTTCTACCTATGCCGCCAATTAAAACACTCCTTTTCGAGCCGGAGCAACCGCAGAACTTGGGATTCAATGTGCACGCAGAAACCGCCGGCTCTCACTGGAAAAAAGAAAGAGACGAAAATACTCGGACAGAATGTTGCCTTTTAACGGACCGCTAAACTATTCGCCGAAATGTGAAGTACATATGTTTTAACAAGCGTGTACGATTTTGTGAGAATTAGAAGCTTATCGCGTTATAAGTATCTCATTCGGATGCATTAACGCGTTATAGTCGTATTTGTACTTCTGTTTAAAAGTTTACAGCATGTCGGAATTTCGAAAGGGATGATAATAAGCTCAAATTAATAAGTATTCTTTATTCGTAATAATATTCTTTTATGACGTTAATAGCATAATTAATCGCGTTTTTTAAATTATAATTACGATATTCCTATTTCAGAGAAAAGTGTACGAGCAAGTTTGGCAAACGGTGCTTCAGACGTTTGGTAAATTTTATAAAATTTTATAAAAAGATAAATTTTATAGTTGAAAAGCTGTGGACATTTCTGAAAACTGTTCGCCGTTAAAGAAAGGTTTAATCGATCGTCCAAAGTCTGACTGACCAACTTTTGGAAATGGTTAGGGAAGTATAGAGAATGTCAATAGCGTGGCGCGTTTCCCGTTACATCCGATTTATGCAAACATTTGGCTATTCGTCATTGACAGAGGAGAAACATTTCTGGATGGCAAATTTTACGTCAGTTTGCTCGTTCAAATTCTACAACCTTCGAAATGATAGACGATTCTTCACTTTTCTAGGCATTTTTTCATTATTCAAGAGAGAAATTTCATGACGATTACGGACGTAAATTCGAACTTTTACGAAGTTCTTTTTTATTTTACTCGAAACATTCGTGAATTTAGGATCATGGTATATACCGATAGTAAAATGTAATTTACTAATCATTCGCAATTAGCAAGAATAGTTAATAATATAATAAGATGATAAAAATATAACAAAAATGTGATACGATGAGACGAAACGAAGCAAGAATAGACAATATCACAGTTATCCACATAAACGATGTATTATCATATCATTAATTATATATTATCAGAATTTCATCGAGCAACGACAATATTGAGAATAGTGAACGATCAACGAGGAAATTTAAGTGTAATCTATTTAATTATTTCGGCCAGCGAGAACGATTGCCACGAAATGAAACCGGGCATAGTGAGGCCCCTCTTACCGTGGTTTTATCGTTCATGCATTCTGCATATATTTGCATATAGAAATTTCTCATAAATGCATAATTGTCCGCAATCGAACGATTACGTATCGGAGTTACTAATTTGCGGAAAACCATTATAAGTCGGCGTATCTATAGATCACGATCGATAATATGTATATAATATTTTCAACGGGCGTCTCGGAGAGCTCATAAATAATTCTATGGGATAATTGAAAGGGTACGGGGGCCGGAGAATGTTGGGACTTGCGTGGGTGTCCGTTAAACGAAAGCAAAGGCCACGCTCTCATTCGCGAGGAAACAAGGAACGCCGTTGTAATTGATTCGCTTGATAGATGTGACATCAACGAACGTACCGCACCGTGATCCGGATCGCCAGCAACCAGTGTACGCTTATCGTTCTTCTAAAAATAATTACTTAACGAGCAGCTCTTTCGTTCTTGTATCTACGCGCCATTCCAATTGCCCCAAGAAACTCGGTTGCTCGTTCAACGCTTACAATATACCACGAAATGATAATTTACCGATTGTTTGTCTGCGTCTGTACGGATAATGACTCAGCACAGCAGATAACACTTGTAATTTGTTAGGGTAATGCGTGGAAGAATTTTAGGTACAGAGTACGTCACCAAGTCCATTGTGACAGGATTAACGTCGGATTAATGACGCCAAACAATAATACACGACTGATATCGGGCGCGAGATAATAGAAATATCCCATGATTAATTGCTGATACGTGTTGCATGCGTTTTCAGCTTAGACAAAACAAAGAGTTCTTTTTTGGTAGATATACGGGGTATGATGAAGAAGTCGAAACGATAAACGATGTAAATCTGAAGGTTTTTGATAACAAGTAATAAGATGTTTATTTCTGTTAATATGGCCACTTACGTTATTTATCGGTAGATCGATAGGTTGAATTCAAAGATAATATTAAATTATTAAATTTGTCTGCGGAAAAGTAAAAATATATTTATTTCAATGGAAGGAAACAAACAGTTCGTATTTTACGACTTTCGCGTTTTGCAATCACGGCATAATTCACGCTTACGGTGGTAACTTTGTCAAGTCTATAAAAACCAACATAAATTGTCCTAATAGCTGTAACTTTGATACCCGTTGTTCTTTTTTTTCTTTTTTTTAAATTGCTATATTCCGAATGTAATTTACATTTTTTCCCTTCTAAAAAAATTCCTTTTCTATTTTTCTATTACGTAACCGTTTACTACTCGAACTTATTAATTTCGAGTAACCTTTCAAACGGACGTCACGTTCGAGAGAGACCCGAACATTCTTTGGTGTATTCCTAAGGTGTATCGTTACGAGCGAACGGGACGAAAAAATTTGTTGGACTCGAACGAAAGATCTCATAGCTGGTAAGACACGCACGTGCGTGGGCGCGTGCCCGTGCACCTTTTAAGGCGCTCATAGAAGCTGGAACCGTTAAAAGCGTACCATTCGGGAAACTGAGATTGCCTCAGACGGTTCTTTTCTTACGTAACACCGTGAAAATTCTTTTATTGAAACCAACGATCACCGAAAATAACCGCCATTTGTCTTTCCAGTGGAAAGAGTGATTTCACGGTTGTCCCATTAAACGTGTACCCTTTTTGACATCCTGTGGCTGGCCATTGTTTCTACCTGAAATTTTTTAACAGACCGGACGAAAGCCGTGCAATTGCCCGGGTTATTGTTCAGGGAAAATGGCGATTTTGCGTTCGACTGCACTTTACGCTCGCCTGATCGTATTCTGGTCAGAGATGCAGCTAGGTTGCATCATAAATGGATACACGTAGCCAAATCCGGCCACGTATGAATGTAGGAACACGCGTGTTGGTCACGTGCTGTGCACGTTGGTCCTCTCTGTGTCTTGCACCTCGTCGTTTCGGCAGTATCCTGCACCCGTCTGCGATGTATTAATCGCAACGTTTCGTCCGGGTGTACTCGGTATGGATCACGTCGAAACGTCAGCTGTCCACGATCGTTTCGAAACGTTTGCGTCGTTGGAGTCTGCCTTGTAAGAGCGCGCCACGTTTTTCTCCGTGGAAAATGCAAAATGGAAAATTCAGGAAACGAGGAAGCCGGTTTCATGCGGGGAGAACGGTCGATGAGACAAGCACCGTGCAAGCGGAATAAAACTGGACTTGAAATTTCATTTAATTCGAAGAGGAACTCTTCAACGCGAACATGCCATCAATTTTCGCGAATGAAATATCGGCTTCCGTGTCCCTCTTCGCCGCGTTAACGGCTGCTTGTTATTACCAGGGCAGGTGCTATGAATCCCAAAGAAATATGCCGCGTTGTAAAATTAAACGACTCTCTAAGGAGCTCCGCCGTCGTGTCTTTTGACCTGTCTCGATAATTCTTCCTCGTATAATGGAAATAAGTATTTTCCATTTCTCTGCTTGAGAATCGAGAACTGCCGTATTAACGCCGTTGAATTTATCGAGCAAATTGCATCAGAATAGCCGGTGTAATATCGCTTCACGGTATTATCGGTGTTTCGTGCAGGTGTATCTTGAAAATTCGTAGCTCAAAGGAAAGAGACAAAGGTAGGAGGTTTTCGTTTGTACGAATATCGTGTTATTTATAACGATTACAAGCTTGACGCAATAATTTTGGAGGCAATTGCCGGCGGGTCGGGGGGCCGATGTAATCTTTTACTCTAGGAACTATGTACCACCAGGGCATTTCTACCTGCTCTGGAAATAAAGCCTGTTGAGATTTCTCTGAAAGGACAGAGAATTACGTGCTTGGGCCGACCCACGACCGGATCCCATAATCTGCAGGTACTCGATGGTAGGTAGCATAGGGGAACGCCACCGTCCTGAAATATAGCCGTGGGAGTATAATTTGAGCGGCGCTGTCTCGACAGAGGGGTCTGAAAATTCAAGTAAACGGGAACGAAAGGAGCGGCACTGGCGAAAAGCCTCTAGACGATTAAACCACGTTTTTAATCATCATGCAGTTTTCAGGGGGGCGGGGGAGGGGCGCTGCGCCTGGCTCCCCTTTTATCCAACGGTAGACGAGAGAAATCTCGTTTGAGGAAAGTTTCGATCCCTCTCGGACGGAGATGTGTGTCACGAGAAAGAATTACTCGTTACGCGCTACAAGTCCTTAGGGAAATCCCCTCCAGCTTGCTGGAACTCGTTCCAGACACCGAACGATCTCTTCCTCCTCCGTTTCTTGAGTTTCGTGTGAACGACGATTTACAAAGTTACTGGCTAAGTACGGCAGCCGTTAGCGTAGTAGGCGAAACAATTTCGCAGAAGCACTTTTAATCAAGAAGTTACGGAGGGCCAACTGTCAATGTGTAACCTTAAGAAAAAGTTTCCCTTAAGGTACTTCTTGATTCGTGTTGATTGCATCGACTAGCCGGCTTGCTTCCTCGCGTTTCCGCTGGAAACATAGACAAAGCAGAGCGTACGATTTAAATGCGCGAACACGAAGTGCCGAGGTGTAAATAGTGGCAGGTCCCGAAGGACGATTCAAGTTGCACAATGAACCAAATAAGCGGTCGTGAGAACAGCGAAATGCCGTGAAAGTAGCTCGTTAAACACCGAATCACGTACGACTGATTTTTATCACATCGTGTCTTCCATTCAACGGAACACCCGACGTCGCGTGACGAGTTGTCTCGTCGTTGAGCAACACGCGTTAAAACACGACAGTCGATCGTTTCTCGTCTTCCGAAGAAATAGAAAATCATCGATTGTCTCTTCTACAGACTATAGACGGCCATTGGTATTCGTTAGCTTCCTTAGTTCCGTTTCATACGTTAAAATTTTAATCATTTATTTTAGACCCGAACGATTAAAATCTCTCGGGATGTATTATATTATACGTGTCCGTATCGTGTCCGAAAGCTTTTAGTCCGACGAAGAAGGAGAGAATCGGAGCCTCGAGGATCGATAATTATTTTAATAACATCTCGAGGTCGTTGGTGGAATGTTTGCATCGATCCAGATACATAGTACACAACGGTAAACTCGCCACGCGAAGTAGCTTCGCTAAGAACAACTTTGTTTCTCGTTTTCGCTCGGTTAGCATTAGCAACACACGGTGCCGGGCTATTCAATGATTTTTCTCGTTCATCTTGCCGTTCGTGGAACGAACGCAGAGTTCCGCTCTAGAAGCCACAAGGAGGAATCGATTCAAATACCGTCGATCGACCAATACACGATGTACTCTCGAAGATAAATTTTCCTGTGATACTCATCCTTGATACAACGCCCGATACTCGAGAGGCTTTCCGCTCTCTAATTAGTGTAACGAGCTAACATACCAGGTTAAAATGTCGACTAACTGCGCCGACAAGAATCTTTCGTTGCCCTCGTAACGCTCGCATCAGAATGATACCTATTAGCGACGCTATTAAGAGCACCGATGTTGAGGAATTAATTTAGCCGGTAATTTTTTCCCTGTTTACACTCGCTACCGTTCGAACAAAATTATTATCATGCTACATCGATCATACGAACTGCTCGTGACCCGTGTTCTTTTTCTTTTTTTGTTTTTCAATTCTACGTGAGAGAAGATCATTTACTTTTTTCATTCGCTTATTAACGTAAAATATAATGCTTGTCGAATTGCCTCGCCGCGTATAACATACCGTAATCTGATAATATAGCCAGATAATCGAAGTTCGCTATAATACTAGCCTCTCTTGCACAATTGAGCTAATATCGTTAATGAAACTTATTCGTTACATAAATTACAAGTTAATGAATGCTCTCGTATAGCAGCAACAAATTTCATAACGAAACGAATATTAGTAAAATCGTAGATAAATTTCCAGAATTAAAGCTTTCGAATGTTATCGGTTCTCTTTAGTTTTCAATTCTGAAGTTCATTATGATATGACTTCTGTGATCAATTCTGCGTGACTCGTGCTCGAGAAAGATTTCTAAATACTTCCGTCAGCCACTGTGCATACTTATTCTAAATGTACTAATAAGTGTCTCGTGACTTATGGACGTTACCCTATGTACGTATCTTCGTCTCTAAAGTTTACGATTTCTCTTCGACTAACGATCCACGAGAAAAATGAAACAATAACAACGATGCCTTAGGTCGTTTGTATAGCTGAGTCTACGAAACGATCGACGATCGATTCATCGGTCCTTTCGATTCGAAAGGAAGATAATAGTGCTTCCGCCTACGCGGCGATATAGGAGAAACGGCGACTGATTATTTGTTGTCGAGGCTGCTCACCGGGTTCTAATATTTTACAAGCTGTTCCGCGAGTCGGCGAGGATTCGCGTAGGTGAGCATAAGAAAGGGAAAGGCAAAGGGTTCCGCTATCAACGCAGGATAGAAAAGAAAAAAAAATATATATATATATATAGAGAGAGAGAGAGATTAAGAGAAAAGAGAAGCGGAGAGAACTAGGATATTCGAGGTTATGTCACGGTTCATGTCGTGACTCACGATGTATTATTAGTCACCGTTCGTTCTCGTGACTTCCAGGACGAGTAGAAAACGGCTTCCAATTGGTCCTCGGTTCTCCCGAGGACTTCGTTGTCCCCGCAAAGATACAAGATCTTTCTGCTGAAAAATTTGTCGAGTCTCTCACGAGGGAACTCGTCTCGCGTTTCATCGGCCATAGTTTGCTTAGGGTTCGTCGCTCTGTTGATAGAGGGAAAATTGATTGTCGTGTGTGTGTGTGTGTGTGTGTTCATTCGTGAAAATGGTCCTGTAATGTGTACTTTAATATACTATATGTAGGTTATTGTAATAACACATATAACGAATAACACATTACTTCGGTCGGTATTAATTTTCTCGAAAGTATGCACTTGCTTTATTACGTGCTTTCAATAATAGCAAAAACAGAAAACCGACACACGTCGATTTGTAAGTCACGTCGTTTTAGGTTTGATCTAACGTTGAATTGGCTTTCGTTGAACGAATCTTTTCGTTTGAATAATTACTGTAAAATACCATACTGCGGATAACATTTATAAACTTTTACTTTACTTTCTGATCTGATACACTATTTATCAAGATATCAAGTTACTTTCCGGGCGAATATTTCCCTCTATTTCTTACACAAAAGTTTGTTATTCGTTACCTTTCATTGTCCGTTATTATCCGAAATAATCAAACAAATGGAAATATTTTGTTCCATATAATTCGTAATATTTCGGGATTTATTTGCACCGAACATTCCCGTTTTCAATCATATTAAACCATAATTTTCATTTCAAACGAGAGATATCCAAACCTATTCTCACATTAACACAAGCGTGTAGCAGCCAGCCATAAACTCGATACAAACAAGGATATATTTCTACTAAATATAATTAGAAATTTATAAACTAGAAACTTTCGACGCGAATTAATTAACGTATAATATCGCGCGCAATACCCGAACAATAGTTTCCCATAGAAAATTGCTTGGAAAGAAACGGCCGTAGCTTATTGATTCTGATATTCTCAAATGGTTATTGTTATCATTACCATCGTTAACGATATTTTTCTCGGCGGAGCAACGTAACGCGATCTCACGCCCAAATGGAGCGATTTTCATCGGTACATTCATTAGTCGTCGTTGAAGGCGGACGTATGCACGCGTAGAATTGCAACAGGAAATCTAATCCATTCGTCCCACTTTGCAAATGGTTCGTGGCCTTTGCTCTTATTTAATAAACGGGTCGTGAACGTCGGTGCCCGGCGGGGACTTGCCCGGCAAAGTGACTGCGATTAGACCAATTGAAGCGCCGTTAACCATCTCGCTCGCGAACCCGTCATACAATCTGCGATAATTGGCCCCACACTGATTCCGCTCGTCGACAAAAATCCGCAAAGTAGAAAACGTCCACGTGAACAGCGGATCGAAAAGTAGGGAAATCCTGTCACCTGTTTTTGTGTAGCGTTACATTCGCTGTATATTGTATCGATGTAAAAGTAACACGTTGATTCGTTTATAATACGCGTTGACAATACAGTAGTAAGAGATATTTATTGAAATTACGAAAGAATATCCGATACGGTTGTTTGCATTTGTAATTTGTTTATTTATTTATATATTCAACTTTGCTTATACGTATGGGGAATGGAATTATTAGAAATTGATATTACAATGGCGTATGGCGTATACGGAATATGTTAATGAGCTGTTATTACGAAATCACAAAGTTAGCTAGATGTTACACAAGAGAAGCGAGATAATATCATAGGACGTATCTGCATTGAAATGATAACGTGCAATGAAGCGAGTAACCGAAACATTAGCCGCGATTTATATAAATTATTTTTTTATTTTTATTTTATTACCATTTATATCAACGTATCCATAAAGTAAATGTAATAAAAGTAATCCGAGTATCTTTCTTCACGTTGCAAATATTTGTTATTCGTCTGTGACACGAAGCATCTATCGCAGAATATTCGTAAAGATAAATTTGTTAGCTTTAAGTATTGCTTTAATCGCACTTTAGATTTAGCGGGCGTAAAACGAGTTGAAAATTAAAGGACGTGTTTTCTTTTAAAATTGAAATTATCCAAAGGTACATAATTGGAAAAAATTTATTTTAGGGAATGTAAAGGTTAATAAAAATGCTAATTCTGAAATTGTGATTACCCCTGGTGGGACTCGAACCCACAATCCCCGGTTTAGGAGACCGATGCCTTATCCATTAGGCCACAGGGGCTGGTGTTTGAGGGTAGATGTTAACAGCGATAAGAAATAATTTATACAAATTATAATTCAATTATGCTTCTCACTGTATTACGCGACTTTATTCTTGGCGGAACTTCTTCTAATATCCGAGGTTTGTGTCTCTTAAGCTTTTAGTCACTTTTTAGTCAGTTCATTGGAATAGTTTTCTCATTTATTTTCCAGCATGCTATCAAAGAACAATTTGGAATAAAAAAAAAAAAAGTATCGCTCTACGGATACTCGATCGTATCTTTCTGTCTTTTAACAAATTTCTTAAAAGCAAAAAGAAAAAGGGGAAATGCATTATTTTCCGTTTTAATTTTTTCCAGCCTACTTTATCGAAACGCTAAACATCCTTTTATTTGTTAAAACGACAATACGTTTCAAAGATAAAAATTCGAGGTATAATAGGGTATGATTAATCGTCAGTTCGAAATATCATTCTCAAACGGTGGAAAGTGTTGCGAGCGTAAAATTGAAAGGGGCTCGGCGGTTTGTTAATGAATCGGTGGAGCAGCGGGTATCTTCATCGGGTAGGTTCTACAATCGCGTCGTTGTGTGCCTGAATGCGAAGTTAACCAAGACTTTTGAAACTAAAATCCTACGGGAGTTGTAACTGATAAGATGGTCTAGCGTTCCTTAATAGAATCTGCCCTCGCAGCTGATGTTCGGCTGACGGCACCAGGTATTAGCTATGTAAGTGAATTGCACTCTGGAGACTGCTCGCGTTGAAATTTCCCTAAAACCGAGGCTAGGGATACCTAGAAATCCCTTGTAACGTAGTTACCCGGGTGCCGCCGTTGGCCGACAAAATTACGCTCGAGTGTCCGCTATACTGTTTGATGACGCCGGCTACGTAACATCAGTTTTCAAAATTGATTTAGCGCACGTCGTGTCGAGAAATATCGATCGATTCTGCTGCTTCTAAAAATTGTACGTCGTAGAGGAAAAATTCTATTACGTTGAAACCTGCACACATTCGGCGGACTGAGGGTATCCGGTGCTGGAAATACTCGGAACGACGAAGTCGGTCAATATTACGTAGTCTTCTGGTTGTCGAGGCAGGCAGTCGGAAAGCCATTGGTTAAAAGCCGTGGAAACGCGGCGATACGTACGTATCATCAGGAGGAAGCAACGTGGTAGAAAAATTGGAAACGTTCCACGAAAGTTTCTTTCGCTACCGGGTCACGGAGATTCGTGTGCGAACGTTGTCTGAAAATTTTGAAAAAGTACGCTTTCTTTGAGGAGTTTGAATCGAGACGGAGAGCTTTCAAAGTTCCCGAGTCGAGCGATTGTACATACGAGGGCGTTGTAAGATCTTGATTCGAAATGGTATTTTCCGCCGATGGCAAGGCTTTTTCGAGAGAATGTTGGATCGTTTATACGTTTGCTGTTTTCTATGTGAACTACGAACGTCGATAAGACGCGGTATCTGCTCGTGGCGCGGTTTAAAGCGATGAGCGATTATCCGTACCTACAATAGAACGTCGTCGTTCCAAGGAAACTTTTCCATCGAAATATCGATAGTTGTCACGGGCAGAGTTACACGAAACGCGTTTCAATTTGATTGATGAATGCTGAAAGGGTCAATCTCTACCTTTTTTTTTTTTTCTTGTTTTTTTCACCCACGTTTTCGTTTTCATCATTAGTTGAACCACTCGAAACAATCGAAAACTATCTGTAGCTGCAGCTTTTCGAAATATCGATTGGCTCTGAAAATTGAAGAAAAAAAAAAAAAAAAAAAAACAGATGCGAAAGAATGGTCGCGTTTAAGCGAATGGAGTCAGTGGATCGCGTTTCTCCCTCCAAAATATATAGAGATAGAGTTGTAAGGGAGTTTAATTTCCTTTTCTTTGCCCGTAACTGCGAGGACGCGACACCGTTAACCGTGTTTCGTCCATTCGCTTGGCGTATAGTTACACATTCTCTCTTACAGCGCTCTATTTTATTAGCGAGTTTCTGAAAAAGAGGAAAACTACTACCAAGTTTTCCCGGGAGATACATCCTGCGATGAGACCGAACGTGTTTCACGAAACACGTTTCCCTTGGTAAAAAAGACTCGATAAAACGTTATTTGAATAATTGGTCCGGTCGACGTACATCGTATTTAATTAATTAATATTGCAGAGAATTTAGCGCGAAATATCGTTTGCGACGAAATTTTACTATATCCATATTCAACTGAGAGCGGCTAATTAATGTTTATTTCATAGTACATATTCATTCAATGCCCCATCTACGTTATTCGCGTTTAACGTATTATACAATAAACGGTTGAAAATTAATAATTGTAGTATTAAATTCCACATTTTGTCAACTAAATATTATTTTCGTAAAGAAAGCTGTGTGTAATCCAACGTGACGAATCTATCTCTCGACTAAAACCCTAAATATTTGATTACCCGCGGCAACTGCCAGTAAAATCAGCTACCGAAAATCAATAGAACGGAGAGATCGCTTTATACAGCGATTCGGAGTTGGAATTAAAAGCCTAACATTTCCATGCAAATTTGCTCGCGATGCAAAATCCGAAACAGCGGCAAGAGTATACGAAGCTA
The DNA here is from genome assembly GCA_014825975.1 of Bombus haemorrhoidalis. Lineage (NCBI taxonomy): Eukaryota > Metazoa > Arthropoda > Insecta > Hymenoptera > Apidae > Bombus > Bombus haemorrhoidalis. The sequence goes on along the minus strand of CM026162.1, from coordinate 11,822,466 downwards.
AAAATTCGCCAGATAAAAGTTCCCTTTGTTTCGCAATTCGGCTAATTTCTTTCGCCGCGGTTTTCGACACACGCGAGAGATCGTCGCGGTAAAAAGAGCGATTTCGATCTCCGCGTTACGAGACTAGCGAATTATGCAGCTGATTCGCTCATGGAGGACGATTTAGCGACGCGAGACGAGCTGATCGTTCGAATCAATTCGTACGAATCGATATCGAAGCTCGTCGTGAAATTTGATATGGAGTAGCTGAAGTAGCAGTTGGGTTGGCAATCCAATAGTAAGTAATAGTATAATAATAACAAGATGGAGTTATTCGACTTGCTTGTACTTCGACGTTATAAAATTCGGTCTTGAACGTTGCACAGAATAATGAAACTGGTCGTATACTCTGAGACGGCATTAGTCTCAAAAACAAGAAAATGATTTGACTGTTTAAGGTTGAATTGTAAGATATTGAAGTTTAACTGACTCAAATAACGTAATTTAAGAAGGAAGCGATCCACTGAAAGGGTCATAAAACAATAAAGGAGGTATCGAAGCGACGCAAAAAAGAGTTTGGACGATCATCGGCAAATAGTTCAGCAGCGAGCGTTCTTTCATTCGGCCAAGCGGCATTCGAGCATCCAGGATCCTTTGATCGAAAACTCGGATATTGTTGACGATTGACGACGAATAAGAGGTGGATCGATGTGCTTTAGAACGTCGCAAGAGGGAGAAAAAAGCTTCAGCTACCCTTTCATCTTATTTACCTGTTTTCGTGTTCTCTGCTCGCATCTTCGTTTGGCGCGTCGCCTTTTTTGATTCGAGCTTTCTTCCAATAGCAAGTACTGCTGGCTATTACTTTATGGGTATTACGGCACGGTTACTGATGTTTAATACGCGAAAATCGAACGTTTTTCCTTGTTCTTATTTTCTATTTATCTTTAGTGTACATTTGAAATACGGTGAGTCCATTTTTATTAATTGCTCGATTTTTATGCCACTTGGTGTTTTCACAGAAACAGGTATTTCTTTGTAAAAATGTGAAATAATCGAAGAATTGACCGACGATGTATACTTTAATTATCTCCTCATCTATGTTTTAAATACAATATTTCTTGGAACTCCTGTAGACTGTTTGCGTAGAGTCGGAGACTGTTTGCACCGTCTAGACACTGTTCTTTCTTTTATTAGTTGGAAAGTTTCGGGAGTCAAGTTTTATTCGTTCCCGATGGAATCGAATTTTATCAGTGTTTCGTGGCGATTTTCGACACGGACAGGAATCCCTCGATGTGCATAATATCGTGAAACGAGTCTGCGTACGTGCCGTGTGAGAAGATGCGACCCGTGAGATTCGCCTTCTGTTTCTCGTTTCTTCTGCGTCGCGGATAATGCAGAAACGGACGAGGCTTTGAGTTCCTGCACTCGCGGTATGAATATGCATCTGTTTACTCGCTATATAGATAAACGATAATTTGTTTCGGTCGTTTGAATATTTTATATTTACGTACATTAGTTATCAACGCTGAATTTACTTCCTCTCGTTTAAGAAGAGCGAACGATTGACAAAATTATTATTAACAAAAATATTCTTTATCGCTAACATAAACTTATGTACGTTCATTTGCTATTTTCCAACGTATTAGGCTATAGCGAAAGTTAAGAAAGATTCACCTAGAATACTTTTTCTCTTTTTTTTCTTTTTTGTTTTTTAAATACTCGTCTTTTTAGGTAACGAGTTCCATTGAATAGCTTCTGCAAGCTCGCGGAGTATTTCATTTCTTGTCTATGTCTTTCGAATCAGTTCCGATAAATACCGTAATAAATAAGGTAGAAATTAATACGATAGAAATTAAAGGGAGGAGGTAATTTACTTGACTGATCTCCGTACAAATTAAATTCTATGAATCTCTACTGAGAAACATCGCCGATCGAGTAATTATTTCACGATACTGCTTTAGAACTATTATTTCTCATCGTTATTCTCAAGCTGTACTGTATTTTACAACTTCTTCCTCGGAGAGTTTTTATGTCGCCAAAGAAATACAGATTTTTCCTCTGTTGCACTTTCGACGACTATCGCAGAAATTGAACGGTTCAAGTTCTCTCAGCCGGTTTATAGGTCTCCATCAGAGACGTCTGCGCCATCCAAAGAGCATTTCTCTTCCCCCATAGAAAAGTTTCTGTCCACGAGAGTGGCGTGTTCAACGCTCAATCCTCGCGCTGCTACAGACGGTTCGCATTAGTGGGTCGTGGCTTATCGCGGTAAATACCGCGGTCGTAAATCTGATCGCGTTTACACGCCGCACCCAGCTTACGGTGTTTACGTTATTCCAGGCGTCATTTGTAGCCCGTGTCGCGTCGCTCTTGGTCACGAAATCGGCTGACGATTCGCGCTCAAGGGTGGCTCATCAGGCGTATTACCGACTCGAAAGGACGGCGCGCGTTAATTCCAAGGCAAATACCTTCCTCGCTCCACGAACCATCCTGGATCGTTATTCTTCTTTACAACGAGGTGAATATAATCCTATCGTTCGATTGGCCCTTAACGAGGGAATGTTCAACGCCATAAGCGCGAAATCTGTGTCAAAGGTATGAAGAGCGTACGAGGAAAATTACATTTTGTGGTAAAGACGATCTAAGACGTTTTATGAAAAATTTATTTTAATGTTAAGGAGATCTACGATTGTGCATTTTTATATATATTTTTACGAGATTAACGGAATTAGACTCTATGTGATTAAAGAAATCGATGAAATAGACTTTACTTACAGATGGGGAAAAACGAGGACTTTGAATATTTTATATTTTTCGATCCTCTTAACCACTAAATGTTATAGATTTATACAATTTTAATGAAAAATTGTGAATTGATACTTCTGATTACTCTGACGATTGTAGCGTTGAACACGATTGCCTCAATGGATGATACTGAAGGTACTATAATATACAGATCACCACTTGTATCATCTCTTACACGAAGATATCTACGTGAGAAGTATGTTCGTTTGTCGTAAGAAGATTTAGGGGCGTGAACAATAATTCGTAGGAGTATTTGACATCAGAGACACCCACGTTAACTTCAATTATCTGGAAAGAAAGAACAACGTGCTATACACGAGTACACTGGACGTAAATTCTCGGCTTTGTATCATTTGCTAATTGCTGAGTTAACGCATTTACTGTATCTATAGAAGCACTAGTATAAAAATATAAAAGAAAGTAGCGTTAGTTTCGTAAGAAAGGATTCAATATCCGTAGATATTAGGAAATTCGTAATACCCGTAGCAGCAGTAAGTTTTATCGCAAGTTGAGATTTCATTGAGGAATATTTCGTACAATATATCGGATATCTCGTTCACCGAGCTAGCAGATATTTCACGAAAATTCGACGAAAAAGAAAGATTCTATTACATTGAATCGTTCGATTGCGGGGCAGAATTGCGTTCGTGTTTCGTTGGAAAGTGACTGCATGTCTCAAGTACATTTGTCGAATGGACCGAACCGCACGTAATTGTCGGACGAACCTCTCTGTGTGCACGGCGAAAAATAGTGGACAGGGTAGAAAATATGAGGTGGACGAAGGAAGCTCTGGAATCGAAAAAGAACGATTCGAGCTTCTGCTACTTCTTCTGCTTCGAGATGTCGACCGTTTTGATAAAACAGATAAAATGAAATTATTGAACAAAATGAAAACGTTTCTGTAATCGCGGATAGTGGGTAGACTATATTTTCGCAGATTTATATATTATTCATACATGTTACACATATATTATTTGTATACCAATATATAAAGTCTTGACTGACTACTTATTAACGCCCAGCCTAAATCGTTGTACTTAGAAACGTGAAATTAGGAGATGTATTGTACCTTTTTCTATGATGTATGCATGGGATAAAAAAAGATATTTGTAAATAAGGAACCTAAAGGGATAATAGGATGATAAAAATTTTTTACAGGTTTAGTTGCACCAAAGTTCAAAAGTAAAGTTCGTCGTTCCCTCGTTAAAAATAAACAAACGCGTATTCAAGCAAAAAATGCAACCCTTATGGCAGCGAAAAAGGGACAAGTTTTTTTCTCAGAGGATAGCCATGTCTGTAAACTTGAAATTCGACGTATGAACCTGCCGTTAAAAATAAACAAACACGTGTTTGAGTGTTTTCTTCTTTTAAATTCCACTGCTAAAAGGTGTTCCAAAGAGAGGGTAATAAATATAAATTCATCGATATAAAAGCTGTAGGGGCAAAGTTGTGAGCGGGCAGCTAATGCATTATAAAATATTAAAAGGTAACGATATATATATATATATTAAATATTGTCGTTACATGTGTATTACATATTTCTATTTATGTGTATCTATATATACCTAAATGTATATTTATATCAGTTGGCATGATTTTAAGCAACAATTATAATAAAATTGTATAACAGAGATTAATTTCGTTTAGTACATTGTTCTTTGAACCGTCTACTCTAATCGTAATTTCAAGCTGCAATTAATATTCCGATTACCATTCATAGTTTCTAAATAATCTATCATAGTTTCCCGAAACAATTTTAGTAGGCGACATTGGTGTTGCGCTATTCGTAGCACGATACAGCTTTCAACTTGACGTAAAGGTATATCATACGTCGTGAACACGTTAATCCTTCAATCCTGGATGATTTTTCCAATTTCCTATATACAAACACACTGGCTACGTTTTTTTGTTATTTCCATTTTAATTCACTATAAATGATATAATAATTGCTGCTATAAACGATTCTAACTTACCAATTGCTTATGTGCGTTTCAGGATACGTAACCGAGTCGTAACGAGAGGAAATTTTCGAAAATTCTAAAGTGGACATGCGTATCGAAGATTGGCCTGAAGCTGCACATCGATGACGCAGGGTAAGCGTAACACGGTCGTTACTCGATCGGGGACAAAAGGAGGAAACGCAATTCGGAGGGTCGTCGGATGAAAATCGTCGCGGAGCTCGGCCGCGTTGCCATAAATGGCGTGGCGCGGGCCAACGAGCACGTTTCTCAAACCATTAGGTGAAAGGCCCTCCTCATTGTGTCTCTTTTTCGCTCTCCTCCCATCGACTCCGTTCCTCTTTCCTCATTAACTTGATTGCTCGATACCTCTCGTGGTAACAAACCACGCGTGGTGTACTTCCTGCTTCGTGCGCTGTGTCCTCTACACTGTATGCCGCATGAAAAATGGCCCAATTAATTTTTCCCCTGCAAACCGCACGATTACTGGGGCCGTTAATTGCTACCGCGACTTCGGTATCGACCGTCATTGGAAATTTTAATGCGCTTCACGGTCCATTCGAAGAACAAGTTGATCGAATAAGACTATATTTGTAATCTGGGAACACTTTACGCACGTTGTATCGTATTACTTGAAAAAAAAAAAAAAAACCACCCGATTATTGTAACGCGCATCAGTCGTTAATACATTCGATCTAAAATAAAATAATTACGGCTATAACTCTATCTTTGAAGTAAGATACGTTTTTCGTTGGAAATATCTTTGTTTTAATCCTTTCGTTTTTCTTTCAACAGTGACCACACTAATATAACAATATGGACTATATGGGATATAATTCAAACATATTTCAAAAGCTAGGGTAAGCATAATTTTTCAAATAGAATATACGGTTCTATTTATCACGGAATCTTATAGCATGAAGGATCTTATCGATGCAAGAAAAATTGTAAAAATTTAGCGATCTTCCTCAGGCTTATTTTGGAGACGTATCGTACTACATTAATCTCAAAAGGATTAATAACGTTTGTCCCGGCACGATATTTCATTGCCTTCTGTGTCTTTCTAAAATTTTCGTCGAGACGTGTAAAAACAAAGATACAAGAGCTAGGTCATTGCAATCGTGCTAATTGGTATTTCTTTCCAGTGCCAATTAAATTTCAACAAAGTTCTTTCCACGCACGTAATATGCCCATACAAGTTTCCTACGTTTCATATTCAAATACATATTTTCGTACGTGCACACACATCATTTTCATCATGACGTTCGTTTCGTTTATATTTTACACGTGTATTTTCAATTCCATTGTTAAAGTTACTTTGACTTCGAGTATTCTACAATTGGTATTTCACTACCGCGTATTACGTTTCGATACCATCTCACTTTTATCGCCGGAAATAGAATTATTTTTTACTAAACGATTAAATCCAACAGCCCGCTGCGAATTGATCGACAGAGCGTCGATTTTTAGCCTGTTATAATATTTATCCTCTCGGCTGTTGAACCAGTGGTGATGTACCAGGAGAACGAGCGAGGCAATACTGCCTTCGGTTTTTCGTGTTGGCGCACACGCATCTGCGAAATTCTATCTGAAATCGTTTCGGAAGCGCAATCGATGATCCGCGTTCACGGTAATATCGGAAGCGCGCAGGAGTTTCGTCGCAGCCGGTCGAGCTCGTTCCTCGTTTTTGCAATTCTTGAAATAGGAGCCAGTCTGAAAAATAACGTCCCTCCTTCGTGTTTGAATATTTAAATGAACTACGCATCATCGCTATGAAACGGCCAGCTTTTTCCGAACGTATAACGAAGTTAGTCGTTAATGGAACGTGGAGATTCGCTGGAATAATTTTTTTGACAAATAACGTCTCCCATGGCGAGGATTATTTTTTACGCGCGTTAGTTACGAGACACGTGATCACACGTAAATAATTAAAACTCGCTGCCTCGAGAGCGACTATACTCGGTCTGCTAAAAGATTCATCGAGTAAATTCACATACGAGAAGAGCAGAGGAACTGATAAAAAAAGAATAGAAAAGTAAAACTATCAGAAAGCGGAGTTCTCTGGCATTTGTGAATGTAATTATGAAAGCAGATCCACGGTAATTCAGCATTCCTGGAGAAAAATTCTTCGCTCATTTGTCTGCTTTCCGAAGTCCTGCAGCGAATAAAACGTTGTAACAGACGGAACTTTCGAAGCTCTGTGTCTCGATTAGTTCGCGAGCTCTTGCCTCTTGATTCGTTTAAACACTTTTGAAAGACGGGAAATTTCCTCTCGCAACGTTGAACGGGTTTATTGTTTAACGTCAGAGAAAAAATGTTGCTTGTTTCCATGTAAAGTACGCTTGTAAAATAAACAAAGTGAATTCCCAACGCAGAGATTCGCCAGAGAACGAACGGTACCCGATTTCTCGTCGTGATTTATTTTGTTTACACGGAATTGTATCGTTTTGGAAAAGAATTATTCTCCCACTTAATTCCGCACTGAAAGCAGTGGAAGTAAAATACGTTAAGCAAACAGCTGAATCGATTCTCCTCGACAATTGTCTGTTGGAGAACTATTTCGCGTTTGGCCAGAAAATTGATGAAATTAACGCGAGACCGAGACGGAAGAGGTTTCAGTAGCTGGTTTCATTCATGAGCAGAGAGTTCTCCGCCAATTTTCGAGTCGGTGATCTTTTTTCCAGGCTCTTCTAAAATTCCATTTATTCGCGGTAGCGCGAAACTACGCGTATCCTGCCTCGGTAATTCGAACTTCAATTCCGCCAGTTCGTTTTTCGGCCGCGTTCGCGTTCTTTCGACGTGCAAAGGCGTTCCACCGTGAAATTCCTCCCTCGAAATTCCAGACTGTCTTTAACGGAGGGTTGTCAACGACGCAGTTTCCCCTACCCAGTGCAAGTGTTTTACGATTCGATACATCATTTTGCACCCACGTGAATTTACACGGTACCTCGATGTAAGCAGAACACATGCTACTCGCACTTGACCCGTACGTTCAGTCAAAGACAAAGAGAAAAAGTACAGTGAGAGAAAGAGGCAGATCGAAAGCACCGAGGAGTTATCTAAAAACGATACTAACTTCGTTTCAGCGTCAAAAAGTTAAGAAAATAAAAGGCCATTCGAAACTTTCGAGTGTAAACCGCGTGTTCCGATGGTTCGCCAGTATTGCAGTTAGCTGGATCGGAAGGTCAAGTGGCCCATTGAGGCGTCGTCTGGTGTTATAAAGATATCAGCTGACTAACTTATACAAATAAGGCTCGATCTTTGACCGATGATTCGTGACACGAGCGCGATCAATGTATACGAGTGTTCCGAAAGCCAAACTGGCCAACTCTGATTAAAGCTTCGAGAAAGAACTGTTTTCACAACTTTATTCGTTTATTACACGAATCGTACGTAAATAACAAATTTTGGAAAATAATCCTTGCGATCGTCATTTTTCTCTGCATTTCAATTTACAACATTTCGATCGTCGATTCGTTGCTGTTGCCAGTTATAATACGAATTTTCTTCCCAACGCATAATGTATTGTTATCTCAAACGAATATTACTCGTGTCTGTAACGATGTGAGTCGGTTATCGCGCTTTGTATCAAATCGTCGAGCGTACTAATAGTACTAGTAGTTCTGAACAAATACGAGTGTATTCACGATATCGGACACGTTACAGTTTAAGTATGTCGCTTAAGAATCGTTCGAAGGATATTTTTTCAAAATTTCACCATCGAGATATAATTCTTGTCACGGCTTACACCAAGAAACTTCGAATAGCCTGAACCCGATATAAAGCACAGGACCGTACCGTGAAAGTCCGAAAGCGGAGAAAATAAAAAGCATCGCAACGACAATTCTGCTGGAGCTAGAAACAACGGGAGATTGCGGCGTGATAAACCGAATTGAATCGACTGCCAGCTTCGAAGTAGCGAATCCTTCGGCGTTGCTTCTGTGCAAGAAATCGTTCCGCTTTAAAGCTTCCAATCAGCGGTTCCGTTCCACGATTTCGATACACTTGTTCGCGGATCTAACTTTTTCAGGCTCGCGAGGTCTCGACAGTTTCTCTTGTAGCGGCGAAATCGCGCGTCAGACGTTTCGAACGCGATGTTTCCAGCGGCGACGCCCCGGTGTGCGGTGAATGCCGTGCTATCACAAGCCGCTCGGTAATAAGCCGGCGTTGAAACGCGAATTCAATAACTCGCGTGGTCGCGTGGAAGACCCGGCAGGAGTGCTGTTCGCGAGCCCGTACAATGCCGCACACCGGGTTGTCTCTTTGTGAAACCGCGTCGAACCGCGTTGTACCGTGCGTCAAGCCACAGAGGAGGTGTGCGAGAGCGTTAGAATGTGTTTGGCGCGAACTAAAGCACGAATTCCAACAACCACGCTTGTGGAGGTTTACATAGAAGCCCGAAGAACGATCTCGTGCCACTATATCGCTAGGATCGTATTGGAAATAACGGAATTCGAATCAGTATTTTTTAGCGTGAATTGTCCGAGATCCGTTGAACGCGAGTGCCACTCGTTATTCTCGCGATAACGCCGACCCGACGTCGTGTCTTCGTCTCGAATTATTTTTGCATCTTGACGCGTCTGGTCGGCATCGTAGCTTCACGTTCGAGTAACGAAAATGAAGATTATTTTCGTAGCTTATCGCGTCGATTTGACATCGTATTCTTGAATCATAAACGAAGATGAAAATTATTTTTGGACGTTATCGCGTCACTTTGCCTCGTATTTATCTACGATTAATTCTGAATTTTATCGCGTCAATCTAACGTGTCATACGTTCGTACTCAATTACTTTTTAAAATATGACGCGGCGTCTTCGCCTCCGTCTATTCCCGCACGTGATCGTGTCGATTTGACGCGACGTCTTCGCCTTTGATTATTTTTATCTCTCCGTATAAATAAACGTGTCGGCCGAACGTACCATTAAATCGACAGGATTGCAAAAATGACGCGTGTCAGTCGCGTGCAAAACGTGTCTAGACATAAGCATGTATTCGAGAAGATATTTCTACGCGATAGGAACTTGCAAACTTCGCTTCTTTCTCTTAAGCTACAATAGCAGGAATTCCACCAAGGTGTCGTTCCGAATGAAAGGCTGAAAAGTTTTCGAAAAGTACCACCGTGCACTGAAAACTTCGCGAAAACTGAAATTGTATAATTCCGAAAGGAGCAACGAGGTCTCCTTTCTCCTTTCTTGACACGTGCACCGTAATTGAAAGTAACGAAACAAATAGAATTAGTCGTCAAGTTGGCGGCGCTAGCAGCCACGTTATCTCGCAATCTCGGAACTTCTTCGCACGATTCCAGTTTCCTAAACGTTCGATGGAATTCCCCAAGTAATTAAGCGGCTGGCATGAGTCTTTCGCGGCACCTGTTTTCGCTTGGCAAACAGAGAGACGATTCGATCTTTCTTCCTCTCTCTCTCTCTCTCTCTTTCTTCGGATGTTTCCCAGAGGAAAGGGATCTTGAGAGCAAGCATCCGAGCTTCCTTATTGGCCGCCAACAGTCGACGATGTCGAAAGGAAGGAACGAAACAGGTTGGAAAGAGAAAGAAACGATCTCTGCAGAATATCGAGGTGTTCCTCGAAATACCGACACCGTCCCATCTTTCTTGACGTTTCTTTTCCTCCTTCGTCTCGTTATATCCATTTTAGTGGCGAGAAATACCGGCGAGAAAATAAAAGGAACTTTTCCACCTTTGTCCTCGCCAGACGACGTTTTTGTTTTACGCCGTCTAAAGTCACGTCGTTCGCCTGTAAACTTTAAACGCCCTTTCACCGTGCTCTTCCTCCTCTTACGATATTAATTTCCCCGTTTCTACGTACTTTCGCTATGCGATTAAATCTTGCCGACTTTCCATCCTCGCTTCAAACCCTCTCTTTCGGTCTATTTGAGAGAGCCAGCAACGCAGGATCGCAGGATATGCTCTCGTCGTGAATTAATTTCTCAGCGTGATCGCAAACGCAGCCGACACGCGTCTGCTGCTGTTGATTGCTCTTCGAATCAACGCCAAGCGGACAGAGTGCACCGTGAATTTCGGCGAAACGTTGCCAACGATGTTTGCCTAACGCGTTCTAGCGACTTCTAATCAGAAACATTCGTCGGGATAATTTTGCCTCTATAAAGGAGAAAATGTTTTTCTAGGAAGAAAATCGATCGTAGACGGTTTATCGGGATTACGCGCGCTTCGATTCCGCCACGTTGGTCGTCGGTGTTGGTGTCAAAGCTGTTGCCAACGCTCTGTTCGTTCATTGATGAGCTTTGAGTTCGGTGGATCAACACGTCGAACAGGTTGTGCGATTGCTTGTGAAACTCTGCCTCGATCCGATAGTTTAACGCGACACGACGCTCTTCATCCATCGGTTCTTCTACCAAGCAACTTTTTAACGGACGAGAATTTCCGTTCGGGAAAATTAAGCTGAACGATGTCGTTTCGTTCGAAGGCTGCCCTGTTCGAGTTCAGGATTCTTCCTTTATAACCGTACTCGTATTATATCTAAAGATAGTTGGCGATATCGGCGTCTAAGAAGCTTCGAATAATATTGAAATAAAAAAACGAGGTAGACGAACGAAAGAGGCTGAGGGATAGAGGACCGTTTCAGACTGAATGGATAACCGCGTGCACCGGCGAACCTCCTCTTCGCCGGTGAATGCAGAGGATGAGGATTCTAAAGCAGGAAGGCATCTCGTTTAGAATCGTGGGGATTATTTTCTTACCGTTTATTCCAACTTGCCAGGAGATATTCGAATCTTTATCCCTTCGTTCCTTCGAGTGGGTCAAACCCGAAACTGTTCCCTTTCAAACTGAAAGCTGTAGATCCTATTCACAACCTCACGGTACACGACAGTGTCATTCTATCGACCAGAGACGATTACAAGCGTTGGTAATTTTGCGAAGAATCACGAATGCATCTTACTCTTACAATTCTCATACACTAGCCTGCTCAAAATACTTTTTTTATTTTTCATAAGACAGACTAGCCTGGTGCGCGTCAAATGTCGTTTTGTACGATGGAACTTTAATTACACGCAGTTTCTCTTAATTATGGTTCGGTATACCCTTCCAACGATTATTTTCTTTCGTTATTACGACTAAGTGGACTATATACAATGCTTAGCAACGCGTCAAGAGGAATTTATTCAAATGCTTATTTTCCAGCTTTTAACATTTTTCTCCATAGTCCCGGAAAGTACTCTACATGTTGAAAGTTGACGTACTTGCAACTTGCTTGGAAGGTTATTTTCTTTGGAATATTTCCTTGCGCCGAGCGAACGTAAGCCGTCCCTTTTGCGACCGCGTTTTCTTATGCCACGGCGTTAAAGCGTAATTTCCTTGTTGTCGATCAAGAAAAGGTGTTAGTACGCGGCGTCGAGCCGAAGGTTTTCTTCTTCTAGCTCGATTAACGTCCCCTCTCTCGAGCCGTGGAAATAACTTGCTCGCGTTCGCCTGATTACACTCGGCTTTGCCACCTGCTCGATGAAAAAGGGCCGCGAATGAAAATACGATTTCCACGCAACGTCGTGTCTCTCGAAATTGTTGTTACGCGTACGATGATGGAACATCGTTCGACGGCTCAAAGAAAAGAATTCCAACCTTCTTTTCTCTTCTTTCTTACGACAGTCGGACGTTTAGTCGTTCATTTTTTTCTTCTCCACCGGCGACTCAGCGAAGCTCATCTGTCACGGAACAACGTGAGGTTCGTCGTTTCTTCTCGCTTCCGCGAGTCGAACAAATTGTACCTGGCAGCGGGACACGTCCGCTGAGTAATGGGCTAACAGAGGGGAGGCTCGCACCCCTTGTCGCACGTCGAAAGTCAGCGCAAGATCGCTCTTATGTTTCTCTACCATCGGCTGCGCCGGCACGCCTTTTCCATGAATACGCGCGCCGTGTTTCATTCTCTTTGGCCATTGTGTACGAGCAACGAGAGGCAAATGGAAATATCACTATTTGAATAAAAGGACAGGGCCATGGTTATTTATTTTCCCTTCCTAATAGCCGGAACCGGTGAATCCAAGAATGATGGGGCTGAAGCACGCGGACACTGTTTTGATTAGAGCCCGTGGTGGCTTCACCGTGTACCGGCAATGTGTCACGACAGAATGAAATGTCATCCCTGCTGCTTTCGTTCTGTACGATCTCGTCGAATGGACGTAGGTGGCAGTGTACAAACGCTACGCGATTTGAATAACACAATTGGAAACACAGTGTTACCAGGAAATTCGTCAACTGACTCCTCCTACCTTCTCCTTTTTTTTTCTCTTTTTTTTTTGTGGGGGGTGTGAGATGTCGCTTTGTTGGCAGTTTCGGGACCGTGGAAGCAAGTTAAAATAGTTTCATTGCCAAATTATTTTCGAAGGTTTTGTAATTTTTTAACGTACCTCCTCGCTCGTAAAGGTAAAATCAAAAGATTGTTAGGCATTGTTATTAAAACTTCTACCGTTATTGATACTATCTATATGATTGCGGTAGAAAAGTTTGTGTATTTGGCGTTATATAAGGAAAATCACATCAGGTATAAATAATCAAATGAAATCTGTATTTTCTATGCGAGTGATCTCTCGTGGATTTTAAAATGGAAAAATAACGAGCGTCGACGTAGCCAAAAGCGAATCACCAAGGGAGTTGAAAGTTCGTAAGGATCAGAGGGATACTAAGTAGGCAGGAGGGAACCCAAGGCACGATCCTCCATTATGTCGCCAATTGGATTTTCATTCTTTTGGGGCGCACCACGTGTAATCCGCCGTATTGCCTGTCGGGGTTTTCCGCGGAGGAAGTCGATGGTTAACAAGTTTTCAGTTCCCGAGATTGCTAATTGTGCAAGCATTAACTCGCAATTAAAGTTTCCCTCGTTAAATCAGGCTTGTATTCGCGTCGTGTCAATAAGCGTCCTAGCTAGACTTTATCTTCTTCGACGTTACGATCTTTAGCCAGCTCTTTCGAGCAGACACCTTGACTCTACCTTCCATCAAAGAACGAAGAATTCCTTCACGAAGAGGATTAAATCGCGAGTGTAGCGTATATTGTATTTATGCGAGTAGCTCGTAGCAAAAGTTAACTTTCATCGATGAATTGCGAAAAAGAATTTTTGCAGGCCTCCGTAATATCTCGCTTTCCACCGTGAAAACAGTGTTTTGTGAAAGTCTTAAAAGGATTAAAATATGAATAAGATCCCATCAAAGAAAAGGAATATTTTTTCCTTATCGAAATACAATGCTCTTTCTATCGACTAATGCCAAATATTCTTCTGCAATCGCTGCATCGGATAACCAGTCGGAGGCAATATTTATCGTAAGCAATATTTTGCGAAAGTACATAATACGACGAAACGTATAACGTAAAGGACATAATGAAACGAGTGCTACGATTACTAAAAACGCTACGATCTTTCCGAACGATCCGATAACGATATTAGAAAAAACACGGATTTCCGTACATTAAGTTGGAGAATAGAGAAATTTCGATTCACAGAAACATAGAAACGAACGTTTTCACGCGTCGTTACAAAGTTCGTTCCACTGGAGTTGCACATTTTGTGCTCTTAGACCGTCAAGTTTCGTGATAATTCGTTCGATCGAGTTCCATTTTCGAAGGAGAAAGGGAATTGTATGCAAAGCTGAGAACTATGCTCCGACGCTACCTTCCAATAGGTATTTTCAGTGCGACGAAGCGAGACTGATCCTCTTACGGACCGAGAAAAGTGATCGTAAAGATTTTAATCCTCCCAACCAGTGGATCCTTCTCGAGAATAACACCGAGGAAACCGAATTCGATTTACTTCTACGTGTAATATCGAAGTACCGTAGCGAATTTCATATCGGTGACAGGAGATGAAATAGAGAAAGCGCGTTTCGGTTGATAAAATGCCACGTATGACATTTCGAGTATGAAAATTTTCATACCACTGGGATACTACGAAAACGTTTCTTTGCTCTCTCTTTTCTATAGAAAATTTTTCTTTTTCTATTGGATTGGCAATTAAGCGATCGCGGATTTTGTCATTAGATGGTATCGACAAATTGACAATATATTCGATAGGAACTCGTTATAATTGGCTCGCATCTGGTTAAATATCATCCGATGATGCTCGTAGATGCTAATCTCGTCCATAAGGACGAAACGTTAGTTTATTCCCCGTTTCTTCCTTTACTTCATTTCGTATATCGTATTCGTATGTTTATTAATCCTTTTAACGAATCTACAATTAAACAATTACATTTGTACAATCGAATAGCTCCTTATTACGTATTTGGAATTCCAGGCCATTCTTGATCGCAAGCTTCGGCTATCGACGTTCCTTCTCTCTTCGCCCCCTTTTCACGAATTTTTAACCACCATCCAAGCGACGGAAGGAACTTTTTTAAGAGACGTGCACGGAATTCGTTAGCATACAGGAAGCAATTGCTTCGAACGAAATTTGTCACGACAGTGATTGACGTTCACCAAAGCGTGTTTCTTCTTTCACGGAAGAACGAGCAGCATGTGTTTTCGGTCGAAGATCACGTCTCGTTAAAACAAATCGCATTTTATAATGTCATTGGAAATCTAGTCAAAGGTAAATTCTTTATTCTATCGAAGAATCAGTTCGGCTGACGAATGTTGTTCGTGTCCTACGCAAACGGTAAACTTCCTCGACTTCCGGAAGGATCCGTGCGAAGGTTCGCATACCGAGGCAACTCGACTTCGATGCTAGTGGTATTCAAAGTACGGAACTTAATGGATTCGGCGAACTCGAAGGCTGCTTTCAACCAGCCGTCTGGATGCCGTTTTGTTTGCTTTCGCGTCGTATCTCTCTCTCTCTCTCTCTCTCTCTCTCTCTCTCTCTCTCTCTCTCTCTCTCTCTCTCTGTCTCTCTCTGCCAACGAACAGAGCCCATAAAGAAGTTTCGATCTTGAGTTGAACGGTTGCGATCGTATCGAACGAAGCTATTGACCCTTTTATCACGATAAATCCAAAAAGAATAGTGGATTTTATATTCGACGATAAATCCTTGGGAACAAAGTAAATCGATGGTCAAATCCTATCGCGAGTCATCGTAGACGATCCACCGATGGGACGTATTCGTCGTTTAAATCAAATGTTTGCGCAACGTGTCATCGGCTTATTGACTCCGTGACGATAAACAGTCCATTTGCAAATATATTTCCTAAATCTGCGTATACGTACTCTTAAAAGAAAAAGCAAAGAGAGGAAAGAGGGGGAAAGATACGTTGGAAAATCACGCGATCGAAAATGTTCTACGAAGAGAGACAGCAAACGTATATCTTTGCCATCATTCGCGCGCCAGCTTAATCGATATCTGGTGAAACAGGTGAATCTAATTTGACGCGTCATTCTCGTTCACACACGGCTGAAAACAATAATACTGACATTTAGTTATCATCAGAAAACCTATTAGTTTATCCTGCGAAATTTAAGCAAATCTATCTCATTGTCGACGTATCACACGAACGTGACTCGACGTGGAACAAATAAAGCGATCTCTGAACGCGGTATCGTTACTGTTTTTCCAACATTTCCATCGACCAGAGCATCAGCGCATCCGTTGCATCCCTTATGCAAATAGGCGAATATTTCAAACGTTTGTCCAGTCTCGACCAACGACCGCCTCTGGAAGCGAAATGCACAGGTAGATGGTAAACATCGCTTTCGCGTAACCGTACGCGAACAATCCTTGAACACGCTGTCTCTCAATTCGCCTGGAAGTCGTTACCAGAGACAGCAAGAGAGCAGCAGATTATAGCGAAGCAGCGGCAGCTTCGTCCGCACGAAGGGAAACGATGCAGCGTTTCGTGTTCGTCCACCATAATCTCCACCCCTAACTTTCCCCGCTTTAACTTGCACCGGACTAGGGGGAGGAATAGAAAGGAAGAGGACGCTATCTCGAGGCAGAGATTGCTCTGCTCGCGTCTCGTTGTTCCCTACGATTTACCCCGACGAGATTACCCTTTGCATGCTCTCCAGTCGCTTTAACTTTTATCCCTCTCCCATGGCTCAGATTTCTGCGACATTCATCTCGCCTTTTTACCGCTACGTTAACCACCATTTTTGCGGTTACTCCCCTCGCCGACTCGTCACATCGAGAACCACTCCGTTATATCGATAAGCCACGTTGACGTAAATCCTCGTTTATAAATATGCCAAGTATCCTGAGTCATCGATAGTGAATTGTCTGTTATTTCATAGGGAATTTAAACGAAGACCCACGATTTTCTCAGCTACGTTCTTCCTATGGAAATGGGATTATGAAATTCGAAATCGTTTCCGACGATCTCTTTTTTTTTTCTCTCTTTTTAATAATCGTTATAGACGATGGAGTTTCTTTCTGATTATCGTTAAACGGGATGTCAATGACGAAATTTTTGTTCGTTCGCTAATAACAATTATCGACTTTCCCTCTTTATCGTTTTCGATCATCCTCCGTTTAAAAAAATAAGAAAATTTTTTAACGTAACTGTTATCCTTCCACGAACTTCGGACTTCCAAGCGAGAATGTAAATGCGAGACAGCAGGATCTCGTGTATTAATGTACTTAAATCAATTTTAATTAATAAGTACAACACTCAGGAATCATGGTTGGAAACGAGGCCTTGTTGCACTACACGAGAAGGCTAGTTCATTTTTCTAATTGAACTGGTTGGTTGCCACTGGGGACACACGCTGCTAGATTAATACGCATGTGAGATTGCAAGCTTTCCGCGGTTATTTTCCTCTTCGTAATTACGAAGTGCCGATTATTTAACAAGTATAAGCAGTACTGGGAATATTTTAATTAAATTAATATTCGTCGTATCCTGTGCTGTGATCCTACAGCTTTCAGTTCCGATATATATATATATTAGCAAGCTGGAAATTCTCGTCGTCGGATATTGTTCGCAGATCGTCGTTCCGTTTCTCAGTCTCCTCGAAGGACGTCGCTTGTCGATTTCTGTTTGCACTTAGACGAGCATATAATTAGTCGAATCTTGACGTCGAATCGCGGAAGTAATTCCTGCCGAAGGAACAAGCTTCCTTCGTCCGTTTCCTGAGCACATAATTACGTCGATACGTCGTGTCGTTGCGGAAACGAACCTGAATTTATTGTATCGTTTTAATTACTGCTCACGAAAAAATTCAGACACTACATTACTTATACGTCTTGTACGAATCATTTTGAAATTTCACTAACACCGCGATAAGACTGAAGTGTCATGAGTATGCATTAGGTTGTCCGAGAAGTGTCTTTCTTTCGCGATCGTGTCTTTTACAACAGTGCACCTTTATGTAAACGTGAAACCAAGTCCGTGAAATGTCACGGTGTTTATCTCGACAGAACAAAATGGATCGTACGTAATTCCTTCCTTCCGTAATTATTTCCTCATAAAACGAAAGAAACTTTTCGGACAACCTGATATGTTGGTACAATTGTTAAAGGAACAAATGTGAAAATCTACACAGAAATTATCTACAAAGTATTTGGTGCAAACATATATGTAATGTTGTAAATCTTGGGGTAATTCAGGTGATCGACTCTGAATTCTGAAAATCGAGTTTATCGTGAAAAAAATGCTTAAACGAGATACAGGAGTAAACGACAATTAATACCAATCTATAAGAGTAAACAATAAATAACAAGTTCTGTGCAATGTCTACCTGAATAACATCCTCAGCCACCGATCTTTCTCCGTCGATCTTCAATGTTTTAAATAATTATTTTTTCTTCTGTGGTCTTGTCTATCTCCGATGTTGCTCTCTGTCCGTCCGTTTGGGAAAAACGAATGTCCCTTAAAAAATGGTTGTCCGTAAAACCAAAAGAATGTCGCTCTGTCCGTGAAACAAATAAAGTCGTGCTGTCCGTAAACGGAGAGAGTCGCTATCACACTTGAACTCGAGGGAGTTTACATATATATCACGGAAATGATAAAAATATTGGAGCAATTAATTGTCCGTTATCATAATGTAATATAAAATGTTCTAATCAGTGTCTTTAACACTTAATATAATTGTGCGATAATTAATCAGTCTTTGGTTAAATAAACTTTCACAATAAATATTTCCATACATTTTCAGATTAGATCAAATTTTGTCAATGCAATCCCGACAGTCGTGTCTCATTGCAGTGTTAATGATATCTGAAAATGTTTTCTACAACGCACACGATGCGGACTTGAAAGTTTTGCGAACCACTGTATATACGTTTTGGACTTTGTCGCAAACTCTACCAATATAGTCATGAAAATCAATGTCTCATTATAGTTTTAATGAAACTCTGAAAACTTTCGTATAACGCACCTGATGTATTCATAGAAATTGTCCGTGATAAATGTTCGAGTATTTTCCTCGGCCACTGTAAATATGTCTATATCGAAATTTACGAGAGTACGTGGATATTGTAAGTGGAACGGTATTAAATAATTACAACTGCGCTGAATTTAAGCTGCATTAAATTCTCATACGCTTCAACAGTATCCATTAGTCGGTTA
This sequence comes from Bombus haemorrhoidalis, assembly GCA_014825975.1. Classification (NCBI taxonomy): domain Eukaryota; kingdom Metazoa; phylum Arthropoda; class Insecta; order Hymenoptera; family Apidae; genus Bombus; species Bombus haemorrhoidalis. The sequence goes on along the minus strand of CM026162.1, from coordinate 11,803,268 downwards.
ATGCATCCATGTTGAGCCAACAATTGTTTGTACTTAATAAGATAAAGAGCACTTAACACGATGTTCAGCCTTCGTCGATGGATGATCGATTAATATGCGTCATTGTCGCGTGTATCGGTTTTAATTAGAGAAAATATACTCGTGATCGATTCGTCTGTAGTTAAACATGTGTAGAGCAGAGGGAATGGTCGCATAACTCTCACTCGATCCGGTTCTACTGTAATCAAGACGTCGCTGCCGGCTGATCGCCGAGGGCAAGTCTTTCCCGCGTCCACGGTATTTTTCTTCTCCGCCCACACAGGTGTATATAACTTTATACTGCATAGTATCGTACATGCGTCCTACGTACTGTTCTCCATTATCACGAACGGTCAATTTCAAGAGAAAGTAGACCGCAGCAGATTCTAAACGGTATAATCTTTTGTTATCTTTCGATTTACTATGATTGTGTCTTTTAAAGTTCCAGTGAAACAAAGTACCGAATGCAGTAGTAGTTTTCACAACTTTTGCTGTACAATATGGCTATAATAATTTACTTGGTACTTTTATAATTCCTGGAACTTACGCGTTTCACACGGTGTAATTTCCATAATTTTACAATTCTAGCTTTGAAATGGATCCTTTTATAAGTCTCGATTTACTATCCTTGCGTAACAAAATAAAATCACATCGAAATTACATAATTATTTTATAAGATAATAATATTAACTGTATAATTTTTATATAACGCGTGTCTCAATTACTCGCCTGCTGATCTTTATCTTCCTATGCCAATCGCAGTTTTTTCCCATCTATAATAAATAATAATCGTAATAACGATAATATACGTTTGTAATCTGGGAAAGGTATCGGGTAGAATCGAACCAACGATCGCTGTGTACAATCCCCTATCGGAGATTTAAAAATTCAGTCGGGTTTCCTCCGTTTCGACTAGACGATCGTGTCGAAATAGATTCCGTTTTTCGATAAGGTATTCGATCAGGATTGAGAATCCGTTTGCAACGAGATGTGCAATCCAATAGTCCAACTATCTGTCACTCAGCACACTATCAACGATATTCGTTTGCGTCAATAGGAACGTGGATGAGATGGAGAAAAAGGTGTGCACATGTGCCTGGTTTCAGCGGAAGTTTATTCCTTAATTGCGCGGTTCGATGGAAAAAAAGGAAGCCGATCGGCAAATTGCGGCTAATTCCGATGTCACGGTCACCGATTCGAGAACGTATTAACCCTTCAAGAAGTCTCGGCTCGTTAAATCCACGCCTAGTTTGCAAAACTCTGTTCCTAGCCCGTATATAATTGTCCCGTTATTCGAGAAACTAGAAAAAAGTCTCGTAAACGTTCTTCTACGCCGATACTACTAAATATCCAAACGTTCTAGCCGATTTATATTTTTAGCAGTGGTACACGAATGTTGGCAAAATGAAACTAGAGATAAAAACGAAATTAGAACGTTGGAAATCAATGAGAACGTCCAAAAGCATTGAGCAATTTATTTCGTAAAGAAATAATAATTTTTAAATAAATTAATAAAAAAAAAATAAGTAACAGCTGTATTCAAATTGTAGATACGGTTTATCGATGTATCTGTCCGTCAAATAATTTTCGTTCGTGCATGACCTTTTACTTGTGATTCTATAATTAAATAACAGGCTGTTGAAAATAACCAAATAGCCAGATATTTTAGAGTGCTAATGTATCAGCGTATCTTTCTCTCTTTTATCGTTTGGAAAATTAGTCTCGTATGGAATACGGATTTTCACGATTGTACGTCTATAGGGCGCGAATATATTCGATTTTCGAAGGCGAAGGGTGGGAACGTTTTATGGTTTGTACCGTAAAATCGATTCAGCCGGTGGATGTATAATATAATTTTATAACGCGATAAGGGAAATAGGAACGAATACCGGTTGCATGTTCCATCGGATACATAGCCCGTGAGCTTTATCAACGTTCGTTCGATCAAAATCATTACGTGTTTCCAATGGTATACTTTGTAGACTGGCCGGAGCAATTAGCGCACGGAAATCACTGCCGTTCGGAAAAATATCGCCGCTAGTTATCACGTGTTATAGTATAAAGGCAGAGAAATGATAAAGAAAAGAGCTTTCAGTATTCATCGGCGATATTAATTGCAACTTTGATCCAACGTCCATCATATTTTCGTTTGAATTCCTTTGAATGGCCATTGTGACGATTTCGTAGATTAAATTTACGTCGTTTGAAGTTACATCCAGACAAAATAATCTTTTTATGTTTATTCCTATAAAATATGATTTAGAAAATTGAATATACGTATTTTGTACGAGTAAAATTGTATTGGGCGACATTTTTAAACAATTAACACGAGTATAATTATTCTGACGAATATATTTATTCGAACCAAATATCATCTGGAAGATTGAATACACATATTCTTTTATTTTTCCGATACTTTGTAAATATTTTTATTTATTTCAACAAGTGATTTCATATCGTAGCGTGTAATAAAAAATTGTGTATCATCAATCCGTTCCTGATATTTCTGATATAAAAAGATTTTTCTGTTGCCAATAGCTCAATTTCATATCGCGATATTAGTAGAGCGCGGATAGTACTTTCTATATCAATTAATACTTTATTCAATGTATCAAACGATTTTCTATACCTACATTCTCCCTGTTTAATTGTACCTATTCAAACAAATACGAACTTGCATAAATGTCCACAGACTAAATATTAGAATACGGATTTTATCCGACTAATTAACCCGTTGGAAACACCGCACGGAGTAAACCGAGGCTAGCGAAAGGATAAAAAATGTCTAGATCAGATCTACGGTGACCGTATTCAGGAAAGATTGGAGGTGGTGAGCCGCGAAGGATTTTTACGAGCGGCTAGCGTGTGCACGTAACAACCTGGCGAACATAATTCTCGTATTTCGAGGGGAAAACGACGTAAAGACGAAACGAGTGTCCTTTACGATCCCTTAAATGCCTCGTGTTATTTCCAACAGGCGGACGATACTCGGCGTAATAACGCGATAAATAACGGCTCGTAACTTCCGTATACGTAGGTAGTTGCCGCGTACTATTCGGCCAGGGCTCTTTATTCCGGGGTACGTTGGTTTATAAACGTTAATTACGTGTCCCCCCGTAGCACTGCAACCGCCTGCTTAGCTTCGCAGGAAGCGACGCGAAACACCAGTTGCCAGCGCCGCTTTCTCGCAGTTCTTCAGTCGTCGGTCGCGGCAAAAAGGAATAACTTGTTATTGCAAAAAAAGAACCAGTGCCTCGTTCTGTGACACGATGAAAAAAGAAGCTACACTTGGCGGAATCGATCTTCGTAGCTGAGAATCGTCTATCGGACAACCGGTTTCTCCGGTCGAAATGTATCTAAGCGCGTAGGAAGTTTTAGAAAATCGAACTAATCATTTCACAAACCATTACGGTGGAATTTCTAGTATCCGGACTAATGGACAGACATAACCGTTGGGACGAGGGAATTTTCGGTTAGTAGAATCCGCGTCTTTTCGGAACATTTGAATGTAAGATGGTCGTTCATCGTCGTTTTCAATGTAATCTTCTTGTTTTCAACGTGGGCACTTCAAATGTTGATAGTATGTATGGAAATTTCAGAATGTTTCAAGACATTAGCGTTATAATATATATATATTTAGATAATGGCATTTCTTTATCGATGATTCATATTTATTTTTCAATACCATTAAAGTTTTTCTACTTCTTGAAACAGCCGAGTAATTTCCAATTACATGTTCCTGTTCTTGACGTCATTAATTATCTACCTTCTCTAACTTCTCAAGTATTTTTCTTCCTCTCGGCGCTCGATACAAGACATTTCCTCTTTCATGTCATTATATACAAAATATTAACGTGTACGATATTAGCTTTGTACTAAAGTAATAAGAAAGTGATATGAAATAACAATAAGGACGTATAAATGTCGTCAAAGACACGAGCGAAAAATCGAGCCGCTTAATCAAAGTAACTTGACTTGTGTTACGCGACTTTCACAAACTATCCTCGCTACTCACGTTATTTACCATCCGCTGTCCGAAGAAATTTCATTCAGAACAACCGTTTAATTCAAATAACTTAACTCGTGCCATTAATGCAAACCTGAGTTCGAATTACTTGATCAATTTGAACGAAACTCCGCCAACAAGTTTGCTAGACGCAGCCCGTTGCGTGCGATCACCAATTTCTACGGGATAAGACGATCGTAACTTTACGACCACGCGAAACGCGATTAAGCAAACCTTCTTGATTTACCTTTCCTTCGTCGAGGTTAGATCGTCGCACCCACACAACGTCAAGTTGCAAAAGGGGAAAGCGATTCGCGGAACTGCGTGAGATCGAGGACGATCGTTCTTCCCGGAAGCGGAGGAAAATTCGAAACGCGCCCGAGGAACGAAGAAGATCGCCACGGTTTGTCGGTATAACGTCGGTCAGATTCCGCTTGTTCCCGGCCTGTGCGAGTCGCATTATCCAATTTTCCACGGTGCTACGAGGTGCAATTGCACGCAGAGGCGGATGGCGTGGGCCGGTGTACTCGTTCGTCGGCTGGTTCCCGCGTTGTACGTTTGCCCGTGTGGCGGCTGGTTCCAGCTGGTGCGCGATGGAACCTGCGGTCGAATCGGTCGCTAGTAAATCGAGAGCTGCGATAAAATCGATACCGCGTAGATCCAACGATCTTTTGTCCCCCCTGCGAAGCTTTCGGTCACTGTAAATGATACCACATTACGTGGGAACGATAGCCTCGCGTAATTGAAATGGAAACTGCGTAACGCGCCGACTGGAATCGAACGAAGGCCGATACAGAGACGTGGAAGATATTTCTGATCACTACGATTTGTTATAACAGTTTTATTTGAATTTGAACAAAGTGCACAGATTTGTGACGAATTGGCAATTGCAAGCGGTACTTACTATCTTCCTGTAGAGAGAAAATTCCAAAAGAAAAGGTTCCAGCATCTTTAACCTTTCTTCGATACGTTCCGGTTTCTGTAAACAAAATATTTGTTAAGTTACACGATTCTTCCAAGTGTATCTGTAATTATATCGTGGAAGAATCATCTGTAATTAAGTCGTAAAGTTGTACCTGCGAAGCTTCCGATCGAAGTGCGCAGGTACAGGACACATTAATTAAGTAATTTCCCTTGAAAGACGGGGTCTAAAACGTAGACGTCATAGCGAGTAGTAACGAGTTACGAAGAATTACAGGCAAAAGGAGGAAAGTATTACGAGAAAATACGAAACCTAGGCAATAGCGTGGATAGTCTGGCAAATACCAACGAGCACACTGCTGTCATTCATAAAGATGAAAAAGACGAAGATCGATATATCGGTACATACAGGCTCTCTTCAAAGTTGCTTAGTCAAAGAACGAGCCGAGGTTTGGAAACATCGACGAATGATTTACGATGGTTCGATACAGGAGAAAAGGCGAAATACCTGTCTCTAAAGAATACTTCCATACGTCGAGGCGCATTCTTTTTTCTCCCATTCCGGATGAAAGAATTTTCGATTACTTCGAGTTAACGAGCGATCGCGTAAAGTCAGCCAATCTGTCTGCCACGCTGCTTCTGCTGTGTGTTTCGTCTTTATCGACGAAATTTCACGGGGCGGAGTTCATGGAATAAAGGAAGAAAGGGGCGTTTGGATTACGGTTCTGACTTAAACCGAGCGTGCCAGGAATCCCCAGTGATGCTTTATGTTTTCGTCGATACGTGATCCCACATCGTACGATCTTCGTACGTCGTCCATCGTTCTCGTTATTAAAGCGAGCCATTTATCTTGTAGTCTGCGAGCTCGTTCGAAATTCCTTTGAATAAAGTCTCCTCCGTCGTGCTGTTTAATCCAATCGTAGTTTATCCTAATGTTACGAACAAAATAGTAAGAACATTGTGAAACCGTAGGAATTATCGTTGAATCGTAAAATTATAGAATCTATAATTAAGCGAATTTTTCGGTGAAATACAGAATCGAAGAAAGGTATTGGATGATAAAAGTTTTGAACTGTGACGTGAATTCTCCTTGGATTCTCCTGGTCGGACTCCATAACCTGTTCCATTCTTCTTTTCCAATACTGTGGATTGATTTAAGAAGATCTTGATATGATAGCTTAGTTTCATTCGACAGGTCGGTTATTGCTTCTCTGACCATAATCCAACTCGAAAGCACAGATTGACTCTATCTTTGGCTGGTCATTCCGGATGAACCGCAGATGGAAACAATCTTTGTAGCTTTCGCGCGTGAATAAATCGTTCACCATGAATGTCCAAAGTGTAAAGTCTAAATTCGCCTTTACACGGCAACGAGTATCCTTTTGAGGTGTTAATGGCTCTTGTAGATCGATCGATAAAGGTAAACGACGTGCCCCGATACGACCAGACCGTTTAACACCTTGGAGGCTGGTGTGTTTGCAAATGTGAAACCTGTCGCAGGAACCAACCAATAAAAAGAAGACCGGGGTCTCTGAATGGCCGGCAAGGTTAATACGATTGGATGATTGGCTCGATTAGCAAATTGGCTGGCGACGTGTAGGACATTGGGATAAATGAGGATATGTCTATGCTGGGAACATGGCACTGCCGCAAATTGATGGGAAGGGATCGAACGACAGCCTCGATGTCATCGCTGATATATTATGAGACATGGTTTTCGATAGGTGGGCTTACGTGCGCGTGTCAGCTCGACAATTAACGCGACCCTTGCAGAGTTGCACCAAAGGGCCAAAGGATAGTAGATGGGGGCCCTAAAAAATGGAATTCAAGCAACGCGATCGAATACCTTTTTTTTTTTTCTATTATTCACCTTCGCTCTTTCCAGGTGAATCGTCCAACGATAAAATTTCGCGAATCGCCCGCACCCCATGACGCGTCTCGCGCATCCTACGATACGAAAGTACCGATAATTTTTACGTATTTATCGTTTAATACGATCGATCGAGCTACGTATCAGTTTCTTGATAATAACGCGTATTTCACGAATTAGGAATATTGCGATCGAAGATTTCACGATAGAAGAGCAATAATACGATAAGTTTTCTATTTTTTTTTTTTTTTTTTTACAGACAAGCCGTTTTAAACTTCAGCAGGTTGTTGATCAATAATTAAAATGTTAATAAAATTATTCGTTTTTTCGTATCTCACAGAGATCAGTAAAGTAGTTAAACGTCGTACGCCAGTAACGCATCTGCAGCAAAAAATCTTGTAACGTGTATATACATTTTCAAATTGGTCTCGAATGTTGTCAATATAATCGCAACGTGTCGCGTCTCGTTACTACAGTGTCGATGAAATTTCAAAATACGTGTAAAACACATGAAGCATAGACATAAAAGTTTTCTATGGTAAACGTCCAAACGCTTTCCCGAGCCAAGTATATACGACATACGCGCAATACAATTTGTTCGTCTTGGAAAATTAATTATAACGGTAAATATCATCAAAAATCCAACGATAGAGATAAATCGCGAAAAGGATTTATGCAATTCTCGCGTAGTTTCTCGATAGAAGATAACCATTCAAAATGCATCGATATTTCCCCATTTATTTCTTCTAGATTGTCTGTAAAAACAAATACCAGATGCATATAGATGCGTCATCGTGAACGTGGGCCGTGACTTTCAGCGTGGGCGACGGAGGTGTAGCTGAAAGCTGAGGAGCGTAGCACGTGGGTTAACAGAAGAGCCGTATCGGGTGAACGGCGCGTGGCAGATGAATTTTTTCATGTCACCACCATTGATTATTTTCACTATTCGTTATCCCGAAGATACATACATTTGTATCTCGTTAAGCAAACCATTTCGATGGTTCTGTTTAAAAGTATCGTCTCATCTTGAACGTTCGTTGCCTTATAAATCCACAAATGGAATCTCCATTTCAATTTGATAGCTGCATTTCTGAATAGGGGTGTATACAGTATAATAATTATACTAATAGGATTATACCAATACATTTGAGAATTTGAAAGGGATAGTACTTAGGTGGATCGTCATTATATTCGTCGTATTTTATTAGGTTGTCCGAAAAGTTTCTTTCGTTTCGTAAGATGACAATAGATAAACAACAATTTCTGTTTTATATTATTTTATTGAATCAGGTATGTTCTATATATTTCCATTTTTACGTTCGTGCATAATTGAGTAAACTATGAAACAAAAAATATTGTGCCTTTCCTTATAAAACGAAACATTACCGTTACATTATTTACCGTTAAATCTGTGCTATATAGTAGTGACGCAACTAGAACGCAAGAGACTAATTATAAATATTTCATTTGATTTAATTTAACGCGACAAAGTTGAAGTAGCGCAAGGTTACAGCAACCATAATAATCTACTTAATATTATATAATAAATTTTGCTACTTTTACCCTCGAACAGTTCAAAATATTTATGCCAAAACCTCGTTACTTATCTCTTAACAGCACATTTGAATTATTTTCCAGCGACGATTCGTTAAAATAAAGCATTCTATCCCCATTACCGCGAGATATCGAGCGGAGACAGTAAGTTTCCTCATCTTGGGATTTCCTCCCCCTGCGGCCTTTACTCTTCCGATCTGTTTGAGTTTTTCGTTCGGGAAAGCTGTTGTTTACCGCGTTGTTCCGCGATCTATATCTTTGTTCCGTTGCTTTGTTCCGCTGCTTTGTTCCGCGGGACGTTGGCATAATGAACGATACTTGCAGGAAACTTTGCCGGTTCTCTTACCTCTTTGCATTTCCCGTTCTCGATGTAACAGCGCGAAAACTATCATCCTGAAATTTTCAGCGTATTTCAACGAATTACAGCTGTCCCCCAGACTGGAAGTGAATAACGTATTCGCTGGAATAACGTCAGCCGCACGACAATCCTCTGTGGTAAAATAAAACACGATAGCTTTTTCGATGAATCGAAAAAATGCCGCTTGATATTAAGGGCTATATTGCTACCTGTCCGAAAAAAGTAACAATAGAAGTGGAAAATATTCGATGGATAAACAAACAAAATAACATAAGCGAAAAGCATGCAAAGGCCAACAACTGCGAAAGGTTATTCAGCCCATTGCGCAAGTTGAAATTAAAAGTTGCAAGCGTTGCTAAAAGAAGAAGGTAGACGAAAGAAAGGAAGAAAAGGAGAGAAAAATATATAAATTCGTAAGTTCATAAGTATTAGGAATACCTACTGGTCGTGTACAGAATGTCACGGTTGATCCAGATTGTTGCACATTGTAACAGTCGAAATTAAAGATTATTCGGAAAAGATTTAGAAGAAAACGGCGAACGAACAGTTAATTATACGTTGTCTCCTATGTAATTCTTTGTTCTAACATTTATTTTAAAAAAATGGGGATGAATCGAACGGTTCAATTGACTGTTAAAATTGTCTGCACATTCGATCGTTACAATCTCTCTATAATTTCAAAAACGTTATTAAAATATTGCTTCTTGGTAGTTTTCTGTGAAAAAAATCTCACGATCTATCAGCCATTTACGAGAAGCATGATCCTTGGCCCCAACCAATACTTTTCGTTTTTAACGATCGCACGAAGATACTATCTATCTTTCATAAAGTAACATTGAAATAATATAATCCTACAAAAATGTACTTTTTTCCTGAGATCTTCGTTTATAATCGACGAGATTTTTATTACGACATCGAACGTATCGCTTCTTCACAGCCCATTATTTAATAATCTTCTAACGGTTTGTCAGGTTATTTATATACATTGTATTTCTCTAATTGTCCTAACCCTAATATGTATTTGTGAACGGTAATGCACTTGCATTCAGGCGGCGGGAACTTCTCTTTATTCTCTGCTCGCGGTCGAAACTACTTCGCCCACACGAGTATGACGGGTCACACCCATTTAATTTCGCGGTTTCTCTTCTTTCATCTCCCCTCTTCAGGTTGCTCGAGCATCGCCTGCAATCAGTTCTTCCACGATCTTCCTCCGCATTCGACCATCTCCACCTTCGTCGCGTCGCGTTTCGCCTCCCTTCGTTTGTTCTCATTAGTCCGCCATTTATCCTTCGTCTCATTCAACCTCGCGGTTCACCGAAATCCCCACGAAGAATGGCCTGGCCAATTGCGTCTTCGTTGGCGCCAGGCCCAATTGTTTCTCGATCGGCTACGTTCTAATTGCGGAAACACAATTAGCGCGAATAAATAACCAACCAACCAGCCAGCCAGCCAGGTGCGGTTTCTAATTAATTCTCCGCAGGTTGTTATCGGCCAGTGAACGAATCGTCGCCGCGTTTTATCTGTCGCGTCGTTCAATTGAAATCTTCAATATCGTAAATAATGGACTTGCTTCGATTAGATTACGTTTGTAGAAGAGTACAATTAATTTGAATACTTGAAAGGTGGTAGACTGTAAAATAGTTTGTTAAATGTATGTATAAGGAATCTAAAAGTTTGATAACAATTGATAAAATATATATATAATAATTTATTTTGTAGGAACAATAATAATTACTAGAGTGAGCAGTTTTATTCGTTGATAGAAAACTTAAAGGTGACGGAATACGCGGAATGCGCCTAACACGCGAAAGTATTACAAGCAAATTTCTATTTAGGTTCTGTTCTTTTATTTGCAAGAATACCAACTACATTGTTATACGGCGATCAAACAATTATACTTAAAGAGGAAATATTAACAATTCTTCATCAGATCGAAAGAAATGTGAAGATGGAAGGGCTAATGAATTTAATCATCACCGAGAGAGCTGGAATCGATGCCGTTTGATATCGCTTCGATCACGATACGTGGCGAGCTAACCGAATGCACGGGAAAGAAATTGCACAAGAGAAGTCGACGATGCAATAGCTGGAATCGAGTTCGGGTCTCACTGTCACGAAGATAGTACCGACCGATTTCGTGCACGCGACCAAAGTGAGGAAAAGGGGTTACAGGAGCAGAAAAGGGATAGAGCGAAGGGAGAGAAACGATCGATCGAAAGCTGCATTCCTTGGCGAAGCGAAAGAATCGGTTCGTGCCAACCTATGCCGCTTTTCTTTCGAAGCGCTGAAGAGTTACTTACAATTCCTCGACGTAGATCCTTTGCCACTACACGCCATATTTTCTTTTCATTTCATTCCACTTTGTCACTGTTTCACTGTCTTTTATTCGTCGTTTCTATTTAATAGAAGAAACTCGTGGAAAATTATATAACAAAACGAAACCGTGAAAACACTAAAATTACTCTTTATTAAAAATATTTTTAATTAAAATATACTCGTTCCTAAAAATTCATTTCGAATCATAGTGAGAGAACGAAACGTTTAACGAAAATACCATGTATAATAAAATATCGAAAAAGTCGAGTGCGATGGATAAATCTGTAATTATATATTTTGTACTTTTTAATAACATTTTTTATACGTAAATATTTAATACATAAATTTACTTTCCTCTACAAACGAACCACAATTATTTCAACAACTAAACTACTTTCTTCAAATTTGACTACAAATACAACCGGTCCATGATTTATATACGTTTTTCAAAAAAATCTCCTCCCCTTTATCTGCTTTAATATTCGTTTGAATATGCTCCGTGTTCTTTATCGAATGTATCCAATTTGTTCTCCGAAGTCAGTCAGATATCTACTGGATCGATACGTGGTACTTTGAAAAACGGACCGGATATCGTAAGCGACGTACCAGTCAAATATAAGGGGTGAAATCTATCGGATTCTCGTGTCTGTGGCCTTTTGGTCGGAAATGCTAGCGGCGCGTGGTGTCCGCTGGCCTGCCGCCAGGGACCGGAAGGGACGCTCGAAGATAGATTTACTCGCGATTCGAGAGGAGCACGGCTACCCCTAAAACGGTATTCCGAACGCGAAGAGTCGCTATCTCGATAGCCGCCGCCGGAAGAAATACAATTTCGTGCCGACGACAAGATCCAGTTCCATCCGTTCTACCTCGGTTTTCATTCGAGAAACGACTATCCTTCTTCGCCTATAAAAATCACTAATCCGATGGAATTCCGTGTGCTTTCAGAGTTAGTGACGAGGTGACGACGACGACCACGGGCACGACGGAGACACACGAAGAAGAAACGAATCAACCAATCATGGCTAAAAGCGCCGAGAGACTTCCTGGTACGTCCACCAGGCTGAGGACCCGAGACGACGGCTGCTGTTCCGTCAATTTCCTGAAATACGTTCTACACATCTACAACGTGGTGTTATTCGTAAGTAATGTAAAGTCATGTGCTTTGATATATCTTTGATATATTCTGTACGTTATATCGAGCGAAATACAAAATGGACAGTGCATTGTCAGCGACCGACGGGACAAACCATTTACGTTCTCGCCCAGCTCGGCTGGCGTGTACAATCGGCCACGTCCTCTGCAACGATGTCGTTTTGGCCTCGTAAACGCCCCCTTTTAATTGTTATGGCTTCAACCACCCGCCGACATCGATGAAACCAACCGCAACTAGATCCTCGGCTCGATCAACGAACCGTGAGCCGGTTCTCCGTCGTTCCAAAAAAATTCGCGGAACGTTCCGAATGTTAGGACACCGAGTTGACACAGCGTTTGATCGAAACTAGGTTCGTATGCTTGAACGTGCGTACCGACTGCCTTTGTCAGTTCGAAGTAAACTTGTGGTACATTTGGTTTTCCTTTTATGGGAAAAATGCAGTACAAACAGCAAACGAATGTGTATTCTTCGGGGAGAGACTGCTCTTCGGAAAAGAAAGTACCGAAGAATTCCCTAAACAAAAAGGAATCCGATTCTTTAAGCAAGCTTAGAAGACATCTTGATAAATTTATTCGTGAAAAGTCAGAGGAAGTCATTAGATGGAACAGTGCGTAAATACGAATCCATTTTCCAAAATATCTTGAAAATCGTCGCAAAATCGGCACGATTTTATCGAACGACTCGATACTACGAAGTACGAACCACACTGTACTTGAAATTTCTTTCGAGCTTTCATCGAAATTTCATCGTATTAGCCCGTTATCGCTCTCTATTTTATACTATTTAGCGTATTAGTAAAAATTGACAAGAAAATAGCTGGCTTCGAATTAGCATTTAAACTCCAGACAAAATTCAAGTCCCTTCTTTCTGCTTAAATCCTCTGAAATTTCTGTTTGCGTGATATAAGGGCGTATATTTTCAAACTTCGTGAATTTTTTCGTCCAAAAGTACGTCGAAAGAGAGAGAGAGAGAGAGAGAGAGAGAGAGAGAGAGAGAGAGAGAGAGGTATACCGCAAAAATTAACGAGCCAATTCACGCGCAAACCCACAGGGACATTTCCTTAACGGAAACAAGGTTTCGCGTTTCGTCCCATGGATGCACGAGCGTTGTAAACAGCCGGTGAAACATCGTGACCCATCGTGATACATCCCATAAAATGCTAATGAAGTCCGCGTGGTAAGGTGCAGCCGCGGGCCGGGAATGAAAGCGTCGAAAGGCGAAAGAAGGAGAAGAATCGAAAAACGAGCAAAAAGATCTCTGAATCGATCGGTAGCCCTTACCACGGAGCATCGCAGTTTAATGCATAAAATGTCGACGCCTCGTTGAGAAGCGGGTCCCACCGAGGACGTCCGTGAGATTAAAATTAAGCGAGGAACTTGCTCGAGCCTTGTACCCTGTTATTGCCGCCGCCTTCTCGCGCAGACTCATTTTTCATAATTTTACCTGCACGTGCATCGTTTCCCTTGTGTGTGACAGATGCTCTATTCTTGTTATTTTATCGAAAATGATCGTTGCGTTCACAAATCCAGCAGTCATAGGAAAGAACAATGAAATTTCTATGGTTGCGAATGAAATTCTATCGTAAATTCCGTGGGTGGTAGAACAGTGGGTGGAGTTGATAGTAGAACAATCGTGATTTTTAAAAAATTCGCATATTTATTCGACTAATATATAAGAGAGGTAAAATATTTGTGTTTATAAACTAAAAAAAAAAAAGTAAATAAATAAATAAAAAGGGAGATGAAATATATAGAATTCTTTGAATACGATAGGATCTCGAATCAATTAATTATTTCACATTTTTCTGAATTTATTCGAGATTAATCTAAAACATAAAATTATTTTGCTCAATACAGTAAATTTGTATATTAAAATTTTCTGCGATGAAAGCTATTCAAATACCAGAGCTACTAAAGTTCTGCGTTATATTGTGATAATAAAATGAAAATTCAGCCTCCTTTTTAGAGACGAATGGGCATGCTAGAGCTTCTGAAATTCTCTACGCTCTGCTAGATCGTGATAATGAAATAAAAAATTCAAAGACGCATTTAAAGGACGAACCGCGTCAGCCGAGATTGGTCGTAACGTTACACGTTAACGTTTCACCGTCACCTTTAAAGGTGAGTAAAATACAATGCAAGTTACATCGAGCAAAAACTAGATTACAGAAAAACAGAAAAAGCAATTGAAACGAACGAAAAATTCATAGTAACAGAGGGATACGTTATGTTACATTTTAAAACGTTGAGAAACAAGAAGTTTATAATGTCGAGAAATTATTCTGTTATGTAGATCGCTGAAACGTGGATATGTGTGATTAATTTTTCATTACATCAGCCCTCACAGTGATCATTTTAATAAATTAAAATAATAACAACGTTATAAACAAATTTTTGTTAACCATTTACATCAGACTTTACAATTCTTTATTTTCTAATCTTCTCTTCTGTCGATTCTGATAAATTCACGGAAATAAGTTTCTAGCTTTTAAAGAAGACCAACATCGATCATATAAACTAATAGAGCTGTAAAGCAAAAAGTTGATTAGATTAGTTTTTTAATCTAATAATCTAAGAAACGTTCGTCCAAACGTCATCTAAGAAACTCCATGCGTACAGACTACAAATACATTTCGAAATATTTAACTTTCACTTCTACTTGCTTCCGAGCCCAGTCTATTCTACGTCTGATTATTCCCGAGCGATCATGTCTATTGGTATACTCGTCGAAATTGGAAAATCGCCGCGATGATCGTCGCGCTGGTCAGAGCAACCGCAAGATTCGATCGAGCTGAATGGCTGACTTTAAACTCGCTTGGTAATAAGGCTCGATAATGCAGGGATAATGCAACAATAACCTCGCGGGAACAATGGCCGCGCAACAATGCCGGCCGCTTAACGCGTACGTTTACTCGCATTGATTGCGTTTGCAAGTGCAGTCACCCTGCCAGACCGAAGTCACTGGATTATTCCAATGACTGCGGTGTTAGTCGTCGCCGTCAGGCTGTTCCCCATCGCTCGGGCACGTAACCGTTTGAATTCCTTGGCGACAATCTTCTTCGTTGGCAGAAATTTGCCTGCCTCCTCCTTCGATGCATAGTTTCTCATTGTTAGGTGTGTTCGTGTAGGACGTTAAGCGAATAGAGAATGAAGCGTAAACGTTGATTTCTCGATCAGTTACCGGATCGCTAACGGATTCCCGGTTAAAGGAAAGTTCGACCGAACCAATTGTAAACTATTCGCGGTCAAAGTTGAATCGAACTACGCTCGAGGGAAGAGTGGTACTACCCTGATACCTTTGCCGCTTGTTAGATCAACGAGCGTAGAATAGCTGGCTAGATTGGCAAAAAGGAGAGTTAAAGCTGTAGATAATCGAGCGATTAATAGATAGAGCGAAGTTAGTTATTACACGATTTATTAACAAGGGATAATTAAAGGGTGGAAGAGGCGATACGGTTCCCTTCTCCTTGACTTCTCTTTTGTTAGGGTAAAGCCAGGGAAAATTTGTCCCTACTAGATTTAATTAAAAAGTGCTTAAGAAACGATTAAGCTTTGCCTAAATGGAAGGTAGTGGTCACTAAATTCTGAAAAGATTTCCCTAGAAATTAGTTGATCGAGGAACATCGATTCGTTTAGTGTTAAGAATAATCATTATAGATAATTAAAATTGCGTAGGTTACCGGTAATCATTGTCGATGACAGGAGTTGATTTTTACTACGAATAACCATTATCGGCGATAAAAGTATTTTGTGGTTGCTGGTGACCGGTACTGATGACGGAAATTGATTTCGGCCAACTAATAATCATTGTCATTGTCGACGACGAATTTTATTTCTCATGAATATTACAACCATTCGATGATAGAAATTCGTTTGGTTACTGTCGAGTCGAGTGCGGATTTTGACGCATTTGCGAGAAATTTAAAGGCGTACAAACGCACATGATATGCAAAAATATACAAAATACACAAAGTTACAGTATCCATTATCCATTTCCCATTAAGTTCCATTTTTCCTAGGTTCTGTTCTTGAAATTATTTTCACAAAAACATGAATTTACATAAATATCCGCAGTTTACAGACAACAGCGTTATTGTGGCTGAAAATATTTTTGCTATCAAATAACCATTATCGATAAAGAAAATTTGGTTGATTACTTTCGACCATCGTCGATATTAAAGCTATTAGTAAAGTATTACGAGCATATTTAATACAAGTTTACGTTCAATCGCCATGAAATTATAACATTTAACACCATTAATACATCGAAGAAGGAAATTAAACGCAGAAATGAAATTCCCCTTATCGAATCAATT
Organism: Bombus haemorrhoidalis; assembly: GCA_014825975.1. Taxonomy (NCBI): domain Eukaryota; kingdom Metazoa; phylum Arthropoda; class Insecta; order Hymenoptera; family Apidae; genus Bombus; species Bombus haemorrhoidalis. The sequence continues at coordinate 11,786,757 of CM026162.1, read as the reverse complement.
GATCGATCGTTTGATCGATGCTTTAGTTATTCAACGTTTAATTAGCCATCAAGCGCACGATGAATCTCGCGCCGATCAAAGAGTATTCGGGTCTTAACGTTGATCGTTAGACTTGTATCTTTGCCCTACGATCGACAAAGTTGATGGCAAGTTTGTCATCGTTGCATCGTTACTATACAACTTCTAATCGATTGCCTCGATGTTTCTAAGCAAGTGTATCTGTATGTAGCATACCACACGGTGCAAGATTGCTGCAATTTGGACAACTCGAATACCGTCCTGAAACTTTATAGTGAGAGAGAGAGAGAGAGAGAGAGAGAGGTTACCGGCCATCTCTGTAAGCCTTAATTATATAGCTAGTAGAGATCGTTGGCTGAACTACTAATTACCGATTAATAATAATGGACCAACGCATTCAAGCTTGGCTATTCGAGAACGCTGGAGATTTTCATTGTAGACTTGACATCATACTTGAATGTCTTCCTTCTGTTCTACATAATAATGCACCTAATAATGTACGGATTGTATTTCACGAAACAAAGTGAAAAGGGATGCGAAATGAAAGGGTATTTTGTTTCCTATTGTCCCGACATTGTGCGTGCCCAAGCATGCGTACACCCCGGAAAAGTCTAGTGAAAAGTTTATTCATCAAGGGCACTCGCGTGGCGTTTCATGGCAAACTTTCCACCGCAACCGTTACTGCTACCAGTGTAATTTTTTGAAGGGGGAAGAAAAAAGAGGATTAGCTTGTTTGACGCAGCACCGTTTTTATTTCGATCCGGATTAATTCGCGCGAACGAAGCGTCACGCGTGTGTTTGTTTTAAAACGGTTGGAACATTTTTGTTAGGGTATCAACGATCGTAAATCAACGAAACTATTTCCTATTCCCTCTTATATTTATTTATCCAGTTAGCCAGAATTCCAATAATTAGTGAGACGATCTTCGGCATAAATTCTATATTTAAAATTGCTATTTTCATGCTCTGATTATCCGGACGATAACAACTGATCCAGATTATCAAAGCAAGTCGAACTCGTCAAAATTTTGGTTTTGTACGGAACAACAGTTTAAAGGAATTTGAAACTGCCTGTAGAAATCGTAGAAACGCGATGAATTAACAATTCGTAATATTCGTATGTAATAATTCCTTTGGTAATAGAAAATGTTTTTCCATTCTATCCATTGAAAATTTTATTCGTCACGGAAGGTATGCGGGAAACGTGACAGGGACGGTTCATGGAAGAAAATTGCCGCTGTTCCGATCCTCTTAACGGTCCCTTAAGTCGAATTAATTTTAACGATCGCTAATAACGAATATCAGGGCACTTCTTTCATAGAACGTTGGAGCGCAGAATGGTTCGCGCAATAAAATACGATTATCTCGCCGCGTGGTCCAATCGCATTAGGTACAGCCCTTCATTATATTTGTAATTCCCGCATTCCACGCGGCTCGTTTGAGCCGCATCGTTGCGAGTTCCGTGTTAAATACTGCGCGTTTAATAGCGCCAAAACAACGAAACAACATTCGGCAAAGTTATTCGAAGAACCACAAGGGGAGAAATAGAAAAAAGGAAGAAGAGAAGGGAAGGAAAGAAGGAGAAGGAAGGGACGAACGGACGAGAAGAAATAAAAAGAAGTGGAATCTTGTCTACGTGGTATCTACCATTACTTCTACTAATTCCAAGCTTTAAGTAAGACTGACCTAATGTCTGCTTAACGGAAAGATTTTATACGCTATTTCTCTACTGCCCGACACTAAATGAACGTGAAAAGTACGCACATGCTAACAATTATTAATATTATTGATGTAGATGTACATTTATATGCGTATTATTCGTAGGATACGTGTTTGCGCATTCATCAACTGAGAATTTCAATTAGGTTATTTAATTGATGAAATTGGATTAACCTTTGAACTCGGGAAATCTTGATGCGTTTCTCTCTACCAATTCGATAATTAAGCACGGAAGTAATTAAGGGAAAGTTTATAACCAGTCCTCTGGTATAATTAATAGGCATTTGTTTTATTATATATACCAATTCATTAATGAATATTTATATTATATATCTTATACGGTATAATGAATAAATAAAGATTGTTTCAAAGTTTGATTTAATTACGAAAAGAAAATATCCCACCGGATTATACCGTAAACTCGTTAAAATCGTTACTTTAGAATGAAATATTCCATGAATTTCTCATCGAAAAGATTCTTGTCACTATTTTCACATTTGATGTTTAACTTGCTTCTAAATATTACGCGTATAACGCTATTTCTTTCGAGCTTTTCCGCTCTATGTATTTACCAAAGTAATTACATTTTAATTTATATCGTACACTTTATATCGTATCTACGTCTGTAAAAATTACAAGCATAACTATGTAAGTAAGCCTTCCTATATACTCCCATATACTTCCTAAATAGTCGGTTACTTCGATAGATGTTTCCCGGTTCGATTTGCATAAGTAAAACGAAATTGTAGTCATTCGTAGCGATAGGTCTTCCTCGGCTCAATTAGCATAAGTAAAAAGAAGAAGAAGAAAAAAAAATACAAATAGAAGAGTAGACAGCAATTGCATGGCCAACCGGAGGATTGAAACGAGTCACTCTAAACGAACGAAACGACCGTCATCCGGCTTATTTCTCGGACGAGAACGAGTCCGGTGACCGTCCGGAGGTAATGGCTGTTCGCTCGAACGTATACCACGGGACACCTAGTGCATGCCCTAGGGTACTTGCGTTTCCGTGCAGGCAGGACGCGTACACGCACAAGGCAGCGCAGAAACGCACGTAGGCGCGCGTGCATACCGGTGCGTCGTCCAACGACAGATCGCACTTGACACGTTTGTCGATCGTGAAATATCAAGCGTGAAGCAACGTCCACGCGCTCGCATCGCTCACTTCTCAATACGATCCTCTGTGCATCGCTAAAATCCTTTTCACGCGCCATCCCGAACGTAGCTCGAATTATTCTGCTTCGCTGTTTACCCTTTAATTATCCTCGACATCCTGGATGTTTGAATTTCTACTTCAAACAGAGAGTAAAGAATTTTTCACGAGTATCGGAAACGTCTCTGGCTTATCTCGAAGAGGATGGATAATCGAAATTTGTCACGTCTCGAGCTGGTTAACTTAGGTTCGTTATTAGTCGACTCGATACGCTGCTTAACTCTTGCGCGCAACCGAAAACTCATATATATATTTTGTCGGAAATTTAGTTAATTTCTCGCAAAAATATGGTAAAATTACTTTAGATTTTTATTCTCTGAATAGTCTCGTGCAATGTCAATTCATTTCTTCGAAATGAAAATTTATACGATAAATATTACCGTATTAAAGCTTTAAATTTATTAGGTTGCGCTGTGCTTTCTCTTTTGTAAAAATTGTCAGATTTATCATTAAGAAGTGAAGATGGAACAATTTCTCGAAAAAGATTTGTCAATATAAAACCGTTTCTGCGTGTCTAATTATTAAGAATTGATCGTTAGAAAGGATCGTTAAAGATTGATTATTCAGGAGCTTGATGAAAATATCTTACTACTGTCTTCTATAAGAACACGATTTACGTCGACCTACGAACGATTTCTTGAATTTATCTTACACTCCTATCGTTTGGAATTGCATTATATCTTCGCGTAATTAAAACTGTATTTGGTACATCGTAGAAAGAGAAAATTATAGACAGTTTGAATTACGTACGAGAGTAAGATTATCGCTATATGTTTGCTAGCGAAATAGAATGTGCGAAACTCACTGACTCCGCCTGTGGTAACCTGAGTTCACCTTTGATAAACTGTCGCTAATTTGCAGCAGTCAGGTGGATTCGCATTCACGCATCGCGTGTCAAACGTAATTTCCTCGAGCGGTCTACGAAGATTTTTTTTCTCGTCTCTCTCGCAGAAGTAAGATGTTTCATGAGATCTTCCAAACCTCGAAGAAACGAAGGAAAGAGATGTTTAAGTATAAAAGTAATGTGGCAAGTCCTCCCAAACGAAACGTAGTTTCGCTATGCACACTTGAACAAGTCAGGAGAGAGACGAGAGTCGTCGAGACACGATGTAACACGTAATTATTCTAATTTCGCTAGGGAATAGAATAGCTCTCTGGCTATACAGGATTTACGTGCCTCCTGCAGATTGAATCTGGGAATATTCCGGGACCGGGCTCGGGCCGGTTTCACGCTCGAAGTCACGGAACTAGAATCTTTGTGCAACGAACAGGGACGCAGTCCCGTGATGGAATCTCGTTCTCGGTAGTGAAAAGCGAGGACGAGCCTCAACAGCGAACCTTTGTCGCGCTCTGAAAGGTTATTCAATAGCTTCATCGCTCGATGATCGTGCATTACGCAAAGTAGCCGCGAGTTTTGCGTTTTCACGTTCATCCACTCGTGTTTGACGCTGAAACGACACGATCTGCTCACGACCAGCGATGGATGTTTGAATTTCTACTTCAAAGCGATTTAAAGTTCCTCAAAACTATGAACAATGAACATTCGAATATGATTATAAACTGGGACATTTTAAATTTTGATTAAATATCTTATGCCTGCATTCGCTTTGACAAAAGCACATATTGAAGATGAGACCTGCGAAACATTGGAAACTTTTAAGGCCTTCGACCATCCTCTGGTTTTTTATATTTTCCCTCGCTGCATCCACGGTATGTGATATTTCCTCACGTTTTCGTTATTATATCAAAGACTAATAACGTTTCATGATACGTAACGAAGTTGAATTACTCTGTACAAAATTGAATTGAAGATCTTGAAGTTTAAATGATCCAAATAAACCTGTCTTATCGTACATCTTCGTTTTACCAGTGCGTATAGAATAAATTCGCGGATGTGCGAATGTTCATGTCTGACACATTGTAAATAAGACAGCAGCTATTCTCGCCAAGAGATCTTCTCGGTTCTTATGCTAATAGGATGCTCACCTTCGATCTCAAACACTCGAGCACAAGACGAATCTCTCATTCAACATGCTTAGACCGATTAACGTAAAACTGCTCTTAGAACGACGTTCTACCAAACTGAGATCTACCGTGCAACACGCGAATACACGCAATGCTTCCTGATCGATTCCGGCTAGCGGTTGGAGATCGATGGATCCCCGAGTCGATAAACTTGGACGGAATGTCACGCGCGCTCGCCAATTTCTGCGAGCATTTCCAACGCTGCATTCTCCGACTCTCTTATCGATCTACCGAGAAATTGGGCCGGAATTCGGTGTATCGCTGCTACAGCGACCGATTATTTGAATTTATTGGACAGAGGCTATTAATAGCTCCCATTGTCTTTTAAGGTTTCTGGCATTTCTGCGCGTTTCGAGACATTCGAATTTCGCGATTTATTAATATTTCGAACAGCTTGTGTTCCAACGAGATTCAACCGTCATTATGAAAAGCGCATAACGAATGGTACAAGAGAAAAAGAAAAATAACATTTTTCATATTTCACAGAGAAACGATTTAAAAACTCACTGTGTTGCCAATCAATTTTGTATTACCAATTCCTCTCTTTTTTTTCAATTTAGCGTTAAACATATGTATATCGCTGTCAATTCGAATGAAACTCGCGTGCAGAATCTCTTATCAATTGCCCACTCGTAATCCATTGCGTATTAGTCACGTATTTTTGACCACTCTTCAAACTATTAAATAGATATAATCGAAAAAGAGGCTCCAAATGAAAAAAAAGAAAAAAAAACGGTTATTCTGGATTTTCAATTTATTTTCGTATGTACGAAAAAAAGGTTCTTACCAAATTGTCCATTCGTATTGAATTGAGAATTAGCCAAGTTCACGCACGTACTTGAACGCTTCTCAAACTCGATTTTCTCGAAAACGAGGCTCCAAACGAAGAAAAGATTATTCTACGTTTTCGATTCATTTTCACGTACAGACAGGCTTTCTTATCCTACAAGCGTATCGAATTGGAAATGAGCCAAATTCACAGTAGCACGACTGACCAGTTTGCAGATTTGATCTTCTCGGAAATGAAGCTTCAAATGGGAAAATTTTAATCTTCGCTTTTGTACGTAGAATTCTTCCTCTCGTATTCAATCAGAAATTATCCAAGCTCGCGTGAACCTGACCCATTTTCAAACTCGATCTTTTCGAAAATGAACCTTCGAACAAGCAAATTCTATTCTACGTTAACATTTTGCTTTAGTTAATTTCCTGTTTGATTGCTCTACCGTATCTTATATAACAGAGACGTAGAAGAGGAAGTCTGGAAGAGGGAACTGGCGTTTCATAGCACGAAGTCTGGGAGTCGTGCCCGGGGGTTCGACCGATTATCGTAAAGCTCTCGCTGCAAATGATTCCATTAAATTAACCGACATCGTCTAAGTTTCTCGTGTTTCGCGGTTGAGTCGCTGGCGGTGGGCACGCAGCGTCGAAATTGTTTATCATTAATGGTATTACGAAGCGGTGCCGGTGGCCTTAAAACGGTTGTCATAAATCGTGCGTGTACCCTGCGTTGTACATATACAGTATAGTATACGTATACGCAAGTATCATGCCAAGGGAGTGGAACAACAGGCTGGTATAGCGATGATATCTCGTGGCAGCTGCAGCTGTACCGAAGAATGCACCGAGACTAAACGCGAGAAATCATCGAACCATCAGGCCGCGTGTCTGTTTTTCCTTTGGCCCTGTCTTCTTTTCTATTTACTCTAATGCGAACCAGAAAATTTCCGAACAATTAACGTTGTTACATAGCTAACGGATTGAACGTACTGAACGTACAGTTGAACTAATTCCATCAACCAAATTGGTCGAATTACAAATTACCAATATGCAGTAACAAGTTTGATAATAGTAGAAATTGAATGTTTCACGAAAATCGTAATAATAAACGAGAGGTTTATAGCCTGAATATTCTATGAGATACTCGAAGTAAAGTATCTGTTACGATATTTAGTACATGACACAAATTTCTATTTAAATTCCATTTGTTTAATTACGTTCGTAAAAATGTATAAATATTTGCGATCTATTCATAATTATGTAATAAGAAGAACGAAGATCATTGCACGAATTTACCAAGATCAAAGCACGAAAATTTCATCGTTTCTGGCTTCAATTTGGCAGACATTTGATGCAAGCATGTATATATAGGTTGACATGCAAACAGGCGAATTCTTATTTGCGCGTAACTCGCGGATACAACGGGCAGGACTTAAAATTAGACGCATCCCCGACATACTTTGCGCCGCTACGTGATCCGACGTGAAAAGCCAGTGCATTGCGTAACAGCGGATATTCCGTGTCAGTTAAAATCCACTGGCCCGGGCAGAGAGGAAGCTTTGTTACAAATACAACGCAAAAGTATAACAGGCGGATGTCTGTTTATTTAGCGTCGGGATTGTACAGACGAAATTAATATGGATCCCGAAAATCATTAACATAGACCAATTGTTATTATAAAATGTCTCGTTTTGAAAATTTTTCAGATATAATCGAGAAATTGAATCAGCGAGCAACGTATATTTCCAATATAAACAAAAGCGCCTCTTTGTTAACTCGGGTACTTATATTATTTGTTATTTCAACGCTGCGAACGTTTCCTTTTATTAACGCAATTTTCACCTCCGTAGTTTCAAGCTGTGGACTTTCAACGCTTACTTTACTTTAAAAGTTTAAAGTGAGAATAAACGATGGGAAATATGTTGGATTAGTTAAATTTATTTATTATCGAATTATATTTCGAAAATAGAACATTCTCTCTTTTATATTCAAAATTCAATTCTTTGAAGCTTCTAATAATATTATATACGAATAAACTTCTGAGCGTTTGCAACATTCGTGGCCCCGTTTTTTTCATAGAATTCGTATCCTTTCCAGGCAGAATAATTACTTTTTAATTTCTACCATTTACATCGTTTACTATTTAAACTGCACTGTAAGTATCATAACAAAAGCAAAATTGAAACGGAAGAAGTTAAAGGTAAGTATAAAGACTCGAAACTCAGCGCGGAAACTAAGAAGCGACGCCTGAGGTCTTCGTAACGACGCAACGTAAAGAAAATGTTGGCAAAATAATAAAAAAGGAAAACAACGTCGTTGCCGGTGTAGGATAGCTTGCTCGGCGGTCGTAATCGTATCGTGCAAGTTATACAACTCGTACCTAGTTACCGTCCTCATAAATCTTGGCAAAAATTCAAGAGAGGGTGTACCACGATTTATGGAATTAGCAATGTAATATTTTATAACCGTCGGACGAAAAGATTGTTAGACTCGAACAAACGTCGCTCGATCTTGGGGATGAACGAAGCTATGACGATACTATTACAACGTAACTTCGTCAAAAAGAATACACATTCTAATTGCTACAAATCCTTATTTGTCGTACGTTATGGGACGAAAAAGATTTGGTAAAACTGCCAAGAATAATATAACTTAAATCGTATTACGCACGATGTAATTATTAAATATTATTAAGTACGAGAAGCGAAGATATACTGAAAAAATACAGAAATATATAGGTAGGAAATCAGATGACGCGTAATTTATGAAAATTGCTTCTAAACTTTCATTCGCGTTATTACCATACAAGTTGTTATTATGCAGGAGAATTCATTCTTACAACTTGTAACTGGTGGCTGATGAAATTTCACCAATAGTATTGGCTCAATCGTGTAAGAAGATTGTGAACAATAATATTGAGAATAGAAGATTCAGAAACACTGCCCTTCTTCCAAAATTACGTAATCTCTGTTACCCTCCAACATCGCAATAATAATTCTTGCCGATACAATTCAACTTACCCGTCGAGAAGGAAATGAATTTTCTGCCCCATCGACCGTCAGATGGGGAGAGGAACGTGGTAAATGAACGACCGTGAAGACACTCGTCTTTTTATTTGCTCTCCGAATTCATAATCTCTCGGAGAAGATAAGTCACGATCGCGTCTCAGGAAAACGAATGCACAAAGGTCTTAAAGCCCTCCCGGAGACGAGCAAAAGGGAACTGCGGAGGCGTTTGTGGGAGACATCGGTGTCCCTCGAAGAATTCCAGAAAACCTGTCCAAACGAGGCTTTTAGGCTGACTGGGACGAATGTCGCGCGCGTGCATAGTTAGCGGTCGGCCTCGAGCAACAGACGAAATCCAGCGCTCCTCTAATTGAGCAAGCTAGATAAAAACGACGCGGCTGGTCCTTTTATTTTCGGCTCGGCTTGATCGAACCGAAAATGGCCCGCTTATGGTTAGAACCGAGTCCTATAACTCAACGACGTTCGATCTATTGTTCTAAGCGGGCCAAAGCAGACTGCTGGCTTTGTACAGTAGGATAACACAAGAAGTATGTTCCGCGTTATTGGAATAGCATTGTTTGAATTTATTATTCGCATTTTACGTCGTATGGGAGCCAGAGCGCAAAAAGTTGCAATTAAATGAAGAGTTCTTTTAATACAACAGTGGCGCATGAAATGTATTCGAGCATTTGTAGATACTTTTCGTGTGTGAGGTGTGTTATACACTTTGAACTTTTTTATCGGTATTTTTTATCAGTGTTTTATCAGACTCTACGTTCCGTTTCTATGCCATCAAGTTTTAATATGCTTGCATTTAATTTAGTTAATGGGTGAATGCTATAATAAAATAAATACGCTGGTGTGTCAATGCTTTTTGCAGCCGCTGTATGTTCTTTACTCGTACATGTTTCTGTACGCATTATTTTCTCTTTTCCAAATCGCTTTATAGGAAGCAGTAACAACTTTTTGATCGCGTTGTACGTGGTCCTGCCGTTCTGGCAGACCACCCAGGATTCACGTTCGACGGGAACCACGCGACAGAATGCCGATCGCCTCCACTCGAGCTATTCATCGCGCGTAACCATCGACATGCTGGAAAAATACGATGGCGCATTATCTCGTCTACTCGCGGAGAAAGTCTCCGCTCTTACGCACTTGACTTCACTGATTGTAAATATCTCCGCTATTCGAAACTTATGTGTATGTAAATAATATTCAACCGAACACGTCATAAATATTCCATCGCGAATATTAATCGTAAATTACGTTTATGTTCCTCTCGAGTGATCGCAGCTTGAGAATCATCTACTTTTGTTTCTCTTTCTTGTCGCGCGAACTCTCTTCTCTGATACTAAAAATCCATCAGAAAATGATCTTACGATGATATTTTTCTTATATTTTCAAGCTTTTGATTTGAGAAACATTTTTTTTTTCTGTTAACTTTTTAGCCTCCTGTCACAACTAATTGCAAAATCGATTGCTCTTCGACGTTCAAACGGGAACACAGAATATACCTGCGTCGTTCAAGTTCATCCATAATTAGATTACTCTATACTTATGCACGGTATCGTAGAAAGATACAAAATATAATCCACCTATGGTATCTACGATATAATACGGGATTTACGACTCCGTGGCCGAGATACGTGGCCGCCTTCGGCATCGGGACTATGATAAAATAATAAATCGCTGCCCCCTCGAGCAGCTTCCACGCAGTGAGATTTTTCGGAGTTGTTCGATGCTAGAACCACCGGAATTCAAGCGCATCGCGGAGAAATATACTGACTCAAGAAAGTATTAGAAGACTACTTACCGTAAAAAATTTTCATATTCATATTGTATGTCTTGGGCGTGTTATATAAAATATTGTAAAATTTTATCAACATCGTAATCGAGCGATTATATTGGTAAAACTTCAAACCAATCTGAAAATATATATAACAATTACAAAATATGTATTGCAAGCATATATTTGATAAAAAAAAATTGGTACACGCTGCATATATGTAATTTAAATAATTGTCTGATCTCTGCGAAGTATACGTACACTTACGCTAAATATCGTGTAACTTATACTACGTATACCTACTCCGTACACTTTATACACCTATATACTTTCAAATTGGTTTCAAACTTTACCAATATAATCGTGTTACTCGGGTCGCATTACGGTGCTAATGAAATTTCAAAACGTTTCGTAAAACACACATAATATGTTCATGTGTACGGAGTTCCTCTAAGTATTCAGATACATGGTATACAGTATGTACCAATATCGACTTGGATTCGAAGCATTCCTGGCCGGATTTTTCTACGAAGATATATGGTATAATGCGTAGGTGCGGTTTCGTTCTGTCAGCCCCGAAAAGAACCGGCCCGATGAACGTCGTAGATAAAAGAATATCGATTAACCGTTGATGCAAACCCTTTTTCGATAGTGGCTATTTCGGAAATTTACGGTTCCATGCGATGAGATAGAAAGGTTTTATAATTTTTGCAATATGTGCTCGCGTAGAACGTTAGGATATATGACAGGGAACTATTTCTTTCCGGTCAAAAACAAATCCCGGTTATATTAGGCTGTAACGTACGAAATGCCCGTTTGAACGCTTCATATCCTTTGCGTAGATTGCCTGCAGTATGGTTTATGTAGAAGTAAAGGTTGATTTATGTTTTTCCATTCCCTGTATCGTTTATATATTATAGCGCTGCAAAGTCTTCGATATTCTATCTGCAACGAGAATTACATATTCTTCCTGAATATTCTACTTCGAATGAATATATAGCTATAAAATTTTAGTTACATATCTATTTTAAATGTCATTCTGCATAGATCATATTAACATAGTTCTTGAATGCATAAATTGTTTTATTGCAGCGTATAATACATTGCTAAGGAACATATTATTCGTCGTTGGATTTTGTAATTTTCTTCTAGAGATACCAGCAGCTCTGGAGATAAAGAACGTGGTGAATCCAGAAAGATTTTATAAAATCTAGAAGAATAATATCTTTTGAGAAGTAGTATTGGAAATATTATATCTCGATAGCAAAAGTATGTCAATATTTATCCCGGTGAAAAGCAAAAGCATACCTATTTCGTCGAAAGAAAACAGATATCTCATATGTTGGACTTGATACTTTCTAGAGAGACTTACACGAATAGGATGAGATTATGACCCTAAATTTGGACTACTGCTTTGATTCATCGAGCTCCCTGGAGATTCCTTACCCTGAATCTATGTATACCGTACCATACACTAGGGAAATTTTAACATTATAGGATAACATTGGTAGCTACGAATAATCTTTAATTTCTTAATCGTTAAAGTAAATAAAAAAAAAAAAAAATGAAAAAGCGATGAAATTATGTGCCAATGAGAAACAGATTTAGATACCGATGCAACATTATACTTGTATAATTAATCTAGATACGATTGGCAGATAATTAACTATATAATTAACGCATTCGTTACTATGCGTCACACATATATGACACATTAATCTCAGCTGAGGTATCAGTCTCGTGCAAGATTTTATTTCAATTTCGGATAAAATAAATTAATGAAATGTTATCTATGTATATTCAACACAAATGTTTCTGTATAGTTCAAAGAACAACGAACTACACTTAGACTGTTATTCCAACACGTTCCAAAACTTAGTTGTTTTAGTTCTCAGCATAGATTTAAAGAAAGGGAAGAATAAAAACATTGTGCTTCTAAAAGAAAACAGTCCGTACACGTATAGTAGAGCAAAAAGAGATACAATACTACAATAAGAGCTCTATTAAGCCAGTATAAGAATAATATTATTTCACGGTATATTTGTACGATTTTTATACAACGTTTTAATAATACAATAAGACATTTGGAGCAAAAAACTATAAATACCGCGAAAAGATATTACGAAAATCTGCTAATTCTCCACGAATTTACATTATTTCAAGAGAATAAGTAACAAACGAAAAAATTCTAGCACGATTATCGCCGGTAACAATAAAGTACGATCTCACGTGTGCATCTTTCGTAGCACGGATAATGGCCAGGAACGTTTCGTTCGTCGAACACACGTGTCTAAAAACTTGGTCATTGCACGAACACAGACCACACTGACCGCGTACACTGCACATTCCTGGATACCGTAAATATCGCGCGTCCACCGATATTTACGTGGACGTTGTCCGTATATCTCCTAGTGCTTTCCACCGTTGCTCCCGCGGGAGAGGCGATTGGCGTCGCTACCGCGTTGTCACTGGCCGGTCGAACAAAAATTCCCCGGAACCAAGGCAGCGAAAAAATAAGGGGAGAAAAATGGAAACGAAATACAGAAAAGGAGAAACGAAAAATAGATAAATCGTCGTGGAGAAAAGATACCGAAGGGCACGGACGGTTATCGACGACGTTCGACGTTGTGTACCGACTGTTCGTGGGTGGTGACCGTATCTGCACTATGACCGAATTCGATGGAATTCGAACTTCGATATCGGCGGAATAAAACGTACTGACGTACCAAAGACGTTATGGTTATATACGCCATTATGATATCGTCGTTCTATCCATCATATACCTACATCGTAAATAAATTGCACAGAATACACATAATATTAAAAAATATATACAATATTCAGAGTGTATATGTATATTTTCAATTACAATTAAATAAAATAAATTGAGATAGATATTCGTTTTGACTGTTAAAATTAACGACGAAGATTATAATTTAGGTGTTTTATATATTGTTATATATCGCGCACTATGTGAATTTTCGGTATAAATATAATTTATATAATACGTTATTACAATTCTTAGAAGCGGGAATGTACGTATTACAAAAGGAAGAATTATTTCTGATTAGATATTGCCCCTGAAATCTGTTCTAAATCCTTACGATTCGTAATACGTGTGAATCGAATTGTTGCCGAAAATCCTAAACTTCAACCGCTAACCGATTTTATGGCCTCATTATATTGCTTCTATTTACTACACTTTTAATCGAACGAATTAATTGAACTTAGACATGTTGATTGTATCTCGTGGGGAAATGGTAACTTTCACAATGGCGTATACAGGTTTAGTATGTACACGGAGATGGCTTAACGAGTTTAGCATAGGGTGAAATACGATTAGCCGAAAAGCCAACTGCGAATCACTTACTCCGTGCGAGTTTATTTGACAGAAAAACGAATCGGCAAATTCTGTTGGCTCTGAGCGCGTGAACGCGCGAGAGAAAGGGCGTATTCAACCGCGTTTTATCCCTCGTGCACCCAACATTGCGGTGATTAATTAAAGATTAACAGAACGTACAGAACTTGAGCGTCGACTGGTTTATTTTTGTTTCAGTTATCTGGATTGGTAGTGGGCGGAATCGGTATCTGGACGGTGATTTCGAAGCACAACTACGTGTCCCTGATGACGACGTCGACGTACCCGGCGCTAGCTTACGCTTTGATCGTCGCAGGTATCCTGGCTGTGGTCGGTAGCTGGCTCGGATGCGGCGGTGTAACCTCTGAAAATAGATGCGTTCTTCTTATAGTAAGTAATCGAAGGATATTTCTATTTTTCCGCGAAACACTGATGAATGTTCTTTCGACTCGATCGACCTCTGCTAGCTTGAATCAATCGTTATCTCTTCCAACATATATCATATGATTGAATACGTTGTAAGTGATCAATTATTGGTATGCTTGTAGTATGTACTGGACGGATATCTTTATTTTTCCACGAAGCACAGCGAAGATATAGAATCAAAAAGAAATCTTATTAAATACTAATTGTACGATTATTTCTTGTTTTTGCAATAAATATTTTTAGACTCGTAGATTTGATCGCAAGGTGACAAGTGTACGAACATTCCATTGTACATACGTTATATTCGTACGTTTATATTTATTTCTTCATTCGATGTACGCGATTTTACAAGGTTTTAGTAATTAATCATTGTACGAGTGCTTTTTATGTCGACTGTAAGTAATATCAAAAACTCACTCCACAAAGTCGGTACCAAAAACTGTCGTGAAAAATGAAACGACAGGATAACGAAGTTCAACCTCAACCAGCTAACATCAATTCCTGTCTAGCAGAATTGACTCGTAAGATTATTTAATTCACCGTAAGAAAACCGCTTTACGGCCTCTGAATCCATTTTAGCCAATAATCTTGACAGAGTCGATCGAATCGGAAACGGTCCTCGTGCGTCTCCGTAAGATTCATCGCTTTGTCGAGAACATGTAACACCGTTGATGGGTAGCACGGTGTCTCTTATCGATCATGCGCTTCCGTGCCGGCCATTTATCAGGGTGCCACTATTGTCTGATTAATTAATTCTCCGGTCTGGGTAAACGCGCCTAGCCGAGAGAGATAGAGGCAAAGATAAAGCAGAGGATGATATAGAAGGTTGGAATGTTAGAGAAACCAGCCACTCTAGCTATCGTTTTCAGAATTGCCTATAACCTTGGTAGCAGATGCTCTTTGGTTAATAGGACAATCGTTCACGAAACTTTCTCGAATATTCTATTCGAAGCTAAGAAAAGCTCACTAGTTTCATACATAACTAAGTATCGTAAAGCTTCACGTAGTTTCGTCTAGGAAACGATCTTTTCTTTTTAACGTTGCTGTATAGACCAAATTGCAGTTATGTAGGATACAACTTATTGCATTTTTTATTTCTATACAGGATGAATCCATTGGAACGCATGCATTTACAATGATAAGTAGTTACAGGATACAGAGATCTAGAGAAAGATTAAAGTAAAATATAGATGAAAGAGATTAGCTGTAACGGTGAGCTTAAGACCAAGATGGAGCTTTACGATCGAATCACAGGAATTCGAATCCCTAGGGAAGAGCTGAAAATCTTCGAAGAGTGCGGGAATAAAGGTTTCGGCGAAAGGCAATTTCAACTTTTAAATGTAAATCGTTTATTTTCAAAAATAGATAACACTTTACGTTATACGTGGAAGGGTCAAGAGCACAGTGGGTGTACATAGAAATACAATTTTTTATTTTAACGTGTACATATGTATATACCTATTATTTTGAATTGTAAAATTATAAATGTTTCTATTAAATTCGTAAATTATGTTATAGAGTTAAACGACATATTATTCTTCGATATTATTTGACACGACACTAAGATGGCTTAATAATTCTTAGGGATTATTTTCATGCTGATGCCCGAATTAAGTGTTACCGCTTTCATATCGATAAAACGAAGAGGATCGTCTTTCCCTTTGAATTTCAGTCATCGTGTCAAAGATCCGGAACGAGTTAAAACGTCACGATTTAGCATTGGAGATCGAAAAAGAAATCACATTGTAAGCCAAATATTACGCGATCTCGATTCTATCGTGAATTCATCTCGCTGTCGTTTTATCCTCCATTCCATTACCGTTTCTCCGTGTTTCCTCTCCTTTTCGTTCTAAAACTTTTCGAGGAAAAATTCCATTTATGACGTAAGCGTTCGAATGGAAGACGGAAGAAAAGGATATTCACGATGGTAATTAAAATGGTTCGCCACCATTGAGAGGGACGTTCTCGCCGAAGCATTTAAAAAAAGATTTCTCAAAGTTCCGTTTCCGGGGCAGCTTCAATGCCCATCTACGAGCTCCGTTTCTTTCTCGGCTGTGGGGCTGAACTTCCCTTTGACTTGCATCGCTGCCTTCGACATTATTGCTCCAGGCACGGAGACTTTGTCCGCTGTTAAAGCTCGCTTCCTCGATGAAAATGAAGGAATGGCGTAGGGGAAGAGAGTGCTTGAAAGACTGCTCGTTTACATTATACCATCGATAGCTCTTCCCAATTGCAGATTTTGACCGATGCTGTGAAGCTTGTTATTTTATTCTATATGTTTCCTATAACATATGAAATCGGTTAAAGAATTGACAGCAATGATATGTTTTAATAATAATATATTGTAATATCATTTTTCATTAATTTAATTCAATTATCATGCGGTAACACCACACAAGGAAGAATGCATAGTACCACCATTCGTTTCAGATCTGACTTTAAAGGGACTTACGGAAGGGATACACAGTATTTTGCAATAGCTTTATGCCATTTATCAAACAGAAAGTATTTTGAATAAATTATTTACGTCTTTGATCTGCTTTCATCTCATACATCATTCTAAGTCGTTCTATCCGTATCTTATAACATTAATTTAGGACTTAGGATTGTGATTTGAGTCGTATCGTTACGAGATCGTTATCCGTGGAATAACGTCTAAGAATTTTGCACAGTATATACTGCATAGCACTTTTGCAAGTTTACTTTTTCAATCTTTTTAATTTGAAAAGATAGTTATTGAAGTTGCGAGTAAACGGAGCTTATCGTCGTTACATAGTTCGAAGATTCTAAGCCGGCTGCTTATCTACCAGTGAAATAAATCTTAGCTATATGTAGATCGGGCTACTTTTTGTACTCTGCATAAAATACATCTTCCACTATAAAGAAATTCCATCCACGTAGTAACACGTAATAAAATACTTAATCACAAGGTCGATTTCGCCTTGAACGCATAGTCGATTGCCTCCGACATTATCGCTTGAACTCCTCGGCAAAGTCTCCCCTTGTTGATCGCGACGTTCGCGATCCAATGGCGGTTCTATCGTCAAAGCTAAATGTGCTAAAGTAAAACAAATAGATAGAGAGAATGCTGTTAAAAATATCCAGATTTTTCCACGGAGAAGATCAGTCGTTACGGTTGATACGGTACCAAGGATATTTTCTACGAAATTGCTTCGAAAGCTTAGATTGCATCGAAGTTCGATCAGCGAAATCGAAGGCGATTTTCTCTTATGAGCAAAGGAAAAACAGAGAAAGAAACGAAAACATAGAGAAAGGAGCGAAAAAAAAGAATCACTTTAAAAGCT
Source organism: Bombus haemorrhoidalis (assembly GCA_014825975.1). NCBI lineage: Eukaryota > Metazoa > Arthropoda > Insecta > Hymenoptera > Apidae > Bombus > Bombus haemorrhoidalis. Next base: position 11,769,122 of record CM026162.1, on the reverse strand, counting down.
TCCTTGTTTTCTTGCGCTCCAACGACATAATTCACCGAGAGAGGATATGCCGTCACACGCAGTCTGGTAGCTTAATGGACTTTAATTCACAATATCTCATCCATGTTTACAAAATTTATATTTTCTTCATTTTATAAGTATTTGAGCACTTTCAGTGCCAAAGATTTTTCATTTAATGAGATTTTCGTTTAATAAATTTTCAGAATAGTTCGAAGAAAATAGTTTTGCCTTACGTTTCTTTACACTTTCTTTAAACCAAACGGAAGTATAGAAATCCAAAGAGTATTTCGAATATTTAGATACCTAGCTAGTAATACTCTCTTAATCGTGTTAATAAAAATATGAATATACGCAAACATTACGCAACAATATAGAAATTCGTAGAATTAAATAGCAGGAAATGACCAAAATCATCCACTTCCCCCTGTCAGAATTTTCACAGTCGAATTGCCATTCTTCGTCATTGTGTATCGGCGTATTCACAATTCATTACATTTCCAGCGCTCTACATCGCGTGTTTTCATATCTCGTATTCTCTTTTATCTAATACGCTTTTCCTGTTGCGATATTACATTATTGAACAAATAATTAAACTCTATACAAAGTTCCGTAGTTTGAAATATCCATATGTTTCAATGCAAACTTTCGTCCTTCGAACCTGTCCGTTGTTTCTCTATCTGAAAACTAGCGTTGCCTGCTAAGCTATAAATTGTGCTTAAGCGAGAATTAGCGCAGCACCGCTCTGGTATCTCGCGCTACCATTGAGCCTGCAACCTTCGTGGACTGGCTCACGCTTAATTCCACATAAATGATAGTTAAATTCCACTAACAACCCTTGCAAACCGCACAGAGATCTGTGAGAACAGATTCTTCTTAATTTGGCTCTCTACTTGTTCAAATCGATTGGCGAAGATTATAATTATTTAATGAAAAGTCACTTAGTTTTCCCCGATGGAGTCTTTGATTTTGTTGGGAACGATGCAGGAACAGTTTCCGATACTATTTCGTTCGTCGCGCTCCTTCGATGATACGCCATTCTCATGGCGCTAAACGACAAATTGTCATCGTTAGCTGGTGTTACACGACAACGTAGAAATTTATCGCTGTTCATTCGATGCTCTTAGCGTGTACGCGTTGTATCTACTGTAACCTAAAGTAACATTTACGAGGCTAACGTTTCCGCTGAGTAATAACAGCCGCTATACGCTTCTATGATAAATACATCTTCGCGATTCTCCTATTTTTACTAACGTAACCGCGATTTATATCCAACTATCAATATATTTCTCATCTTTTCAGTACTGTCTTACATACAGTGGACTATACGTATAAAGTTTCTAATAAAATTATAGTTCCTACAATTTCGCTTATCAACACAAGCCTAACTTGCGACTAAATTTCGTATCATTTAGTTTTTACATAATTCGCTTTTACATAACTACAGAAATTACACAATGTGAAAATGAAACGCACAGAATCCAGCAAAGAAAACATATCATTGCAAAATAAGGATATAGGACAATACTCTTTTGATATATTCATCACGTGCGAGTAATACAAACCCACATAATTGATTAAATACAGTTTCCAACAAAATCTCAAGCTCTGTAATATATTTCCCTCTTCACTGAGTTCTCTGATAAATATCTATCTGCCTTCTCAGCTTCCATTCCTGCCAGGCGATCACGTCACGAATCTCATCAGGAATCCGTCAAATTGATTCAACCTTCAAACTCCATTGTATAATCGTATAATCGGTTGTGTAATTTACTACGTATAATCTAATGCTCTTATCAAAGCTACCAGCAATTACCCGTCGAACAGTGATCATAATCACGGCTAAGGTCACATTCGATCGAACGATACGCCTAATTCACGATCGCTATGTCCCAAAGGATATCGATGTTTGCGTGTATCACAGATACCGCGCGCTTCGAGATCATTAAGCAATAATTAGCAAGCTTGCGTATTAACGAGACGCGGCGCGTTTCAATTAGTATCCATGACCATAGTAGCGGTCGATTTTTTTTTATGGCAGTAAATGACGTATCGCGGCACTGGCATCAGCGGACAAGTCTCGACGCCTCGGACTGGTTTCGAACCAGTTCCACTCGTCGTCCCGAGCACCGATCCGAACGCTTCGGGCGAGACCACATTATTTCCTAAGTATCCAACGGCCGATCACGCCACTTACGACCAATTTATACTCGAACGAACGCGTACGAGTAAGAAAATCGAGGTACGGACTCGAAGTTCATCGATTACCCGTCGATTTGCCGATTTCCAGCCACCTCTGCACGTTCCTCCGTGAGCACTTTCTGGTTTATCATTGCGACCGTTTCTTCGAATCGTTCTCTCGCTGATCGATAGAATCTTTTTGTTGAAATCGTCTTTTACTCGTGACGTACACGCTCGTTGATAAATCTCTAGCGAATACGCAACAGAATTACTAGTGAGAATTACTAGTTTTGCAAAGAAGCATCTACAATATCTAAAATACGATGTAAGATCGGGTCTTCAATATGAGATGTATCGTTCGAATCTCAGGTAAAAGAACGGGAAAGAAGCGAAATTGACTTGTACCTTTACAATCGTGAGCAAAAGACAGCGGTATAGATATATATTTATTAGCTTACCTATCCCGTTAGCCAAAATTTTACTAATACTCACTAGCCCCCCCCCCCCCCCCCGAGAAATGAGAATATCAGACATATTAGCGTATTCATGGTAAAGAGTTATTAGAAACTTCTTAAAATCTTTGCGATTTTGTTTCATTTCTTGAGATATGAAGAGTTTATACGTTGCGTGTTCCGATATAAAAATATGTACCGCGTGAATCAGGAAGATAAAAAAGTCCTCGAAAAATCCTCAAAAATTCTTCATCGGGATCTATTCCATAACTTGTACCCCTCTCTCTCTCTCTCTGCCTCTCTCTCTCTCTGCTATCAATATTCAAATGACGGTAAAAGTTGGACGATAGGTCGATAGACGAAGTAGGAAGCGAGGCAAGGCTCGTTAAAGACGCCGTTTTACGCAGGAAAGACGTAAAAGGAGATTCTCGAAGGATCATAGACGATATCTCCTTGTTAAAACGTGTCCATGTCGCGGTGTAACGAGCCCATCTTTCGATAGCGAATCTAGGGATCGTTGGTCGCTCCGTTTACCTTCGACACGCATGAGGCTACGATATCCGTGATTACGGTTAACCCTATACGGATAGAAAATATATCGCGACTGCCTTATCCGGCTCTTTTATATTTACTTGCATGAAATACTCTCGGCGAGGAGATAAGTGCGCGCTGGTTAATCCAGTTGGCCGGAGGAAACCACGCGGTAGCAGCGTTAAGAGACAAAAGCGGAGGATATCCTTTCGCAGAATCGGGACCTCATTACCGAGATACGTACGAATAACCGCCTCTTCTGGCCTCTGTTCGTCCGTAATGGTAAACGCTTTGAGAGTTGGGCGAAGCTTATTGTAAAAGATCAGTGATTCGAACATTGCGTTGGCGTTGAATCTGGAGCGTAACATTGGAGCGTTGCACAAACAAAGGGAATTTTAAGTGATTTTAATTAGAACATTTTAATCTGAAATGAACAACCCGTGATTTTCCTCTGATCGTAGAATATCGGTGATTCGAGAGTTTCCTTAAACAAAGAGAATTTCAAGTAGTTTTAAATTTTCATTTGTCTATTTAACGTTACAAGTATGAGGATGGTTAAAAAACGATTAATTAAAGATTTTTCAGGGCTGTTTTATACATTTGTAACGGTGTATTTTTGCAGATGATCCTTTGTAAAATACTTACATATATAGATAGATAGATAGATAAAAGCTTCTTCTTCGTGCTACAACATCTGGATAGCCATATGCTGCTAGGATAAAAATCAGGGCATTATGCAACCATTTTGCAGACCACATAGCGCGTCCGACACTTTACGTACGGCCTTACGACCGTGTCATTGAACATTCCTATATAATACCTTATATATTTTGCATTTCCTTTATATTTGCGAACTTTATATTTTAGTCGATAGTTCTAACGTTAAAGAAAATTAGGTCAGTCTTTGAGTGCTTTGCAGTAGTATGGTTAGAGGGAATATTTTCAAGAATTTTCTTCCTTGTCTTCCAATTTTCTTTGAAATAACATCGTTTGGACGTTACTCGAACGTACGATAATCGAAGATGATGAATCAAGATTACGTTATAATCAGTATTGTTATATCGCTTTAATCTGCTAATCAGAAAAGACAAGTTAACTCGAATTATTAATTATTATTTTCAGCCACGATATCGTCAGTTGATGTGTTTTAGGATCCAGGAAGGCATCTCTCGTCTCTAATATTTGTCTGAATATCTCACATCTTTTTGCGAATTCTCTTGTTCTCGACGATTCGACCATTTTAGATTTAATGTTCTTTTAATTACACACCGGTAGCTGAACGAGCCAGTTTAGCATCGTCGAGATCTTCTTGCACCGGATTATTTCGTACCTCTCTTAGGAGACTTGGACACGTTGGATTTCTGTGTGCGATGTTCTCAAGGGGTTGCAAATCCTCTCGCTAGCACGCGTCGTCACCATTAAGGTCCGCTGAACTAGGTGTTTTTAGAACAAACAGGAGCGCGTAATCTATGCTTTGCTCGTTCAAAATTATTCTTATAGTATGCAAAAGATGGCTTTTCATATTTATTTTACATCTGTTACATCTTATTATTTAAAAAGTTTATTATTCTCGGTTCGTTTACTTGTCGATAAATAAAGCAAGATAAAATAGGAAGTGATCTTAATTTCTCGTGATATTACATCTGAATAACATCGACGTATCTTTAATGCAAACGGATTAAAAATGTTCTTATACTTACGAACGAAATGCTGGAAAGATTTCGATAAGAACATCTGCGAACAGTACGAAACGCAGCATAGTTTATAACCATCAACGAAATTCACATACTAAACGAAACAATCGGCAACAAATTTAAAGAAGCGAAGACCAGCATCGATATGGATTCAACGGCAATATCACAATCGGTTGAGTAAACGTACAAAGAAACAAAGACAGGACCGTTTGTATCGAGTTGAACGTTCTCTAATTTCTCGTTTCAGCGAGCATGATGAATTTTTCTGTTGGTCGGTTATCGGACAGTGGCGAAGTGATAATATCGCTGCTCGTTTCTCTCGAATCCGTTGCTCGTTCCATGATTATCTGGAATTTTTGCATTTTATTTCGTCCACGATATTTCCGAAGCAAAAGGGGAAAAACCATTACATCCACCATGCGACTGAAATCAGATTGTTGATTCCACTCGATCGGAGAATCTTGATTTCCGATTGATTCCACTGTCGCCCCCCCCCCCCGCCCTCTTCTTTCGTTTTCCCCAGCTCTTTCGGCTTCAGGCAGCTTTAAACTATCGTTGCAGTTGCCAATCAACTGGACGAGCATGGATGCAATTTTTGCCCATTATATCACCAGTAATTGGAACATTTTGGATCGATGAGGCCTCGCGAACTGTCGATTATCTTTTTATTCTTTCGTCCTTCGAACGAACGCCGCGTTCAGGAAAATTACTTTTCCAATCGGTCTGTATGAAAAGTAGAACGGCAGCTCGACCAGTTTGGAAAAACTTCCATTCTCCGCAGATTTTCACTCATTTTCGGTCGAGAATTTTACATCGTGGTCCTAAATTCGTGGTATAAATCAAGTAGGTTATATGGTTCCAAATAAGTGGAAAATGAAGAGTAATAAAATTACGTCGGAGGCTTCGTTCTCGAGAAAATCGAGTTTGAAAACTCGTCAAATACACGTGAATTTTCTTAACTCCTAGATAGAATAGAAATAGATAATCGATAGGAGATTTATGTACGTGTGAAACTAAGTCGAAAACGTGGAACAAAATTTTTCCGTCTGGATCCACGTTTTCGAGAAAATCAAGTTTAAAAATTTGCCCAGTAAACATTACTGACGTATTCAAATTCCATTTTCTCTAAACTGAGGCCTAAAAACGACAAAATTTCATTCTACGTTTTCAAATTATTTTTCAGTCAGAAATTCGTCATATTTCTCAGATTCCTCAAATATTCAAACTCGATGAAACATTCAGCGCAATTTCGCTACTTTTTATTTTTACCTTATTTTCTGCTACATAATGCAGTACCACGAATTTTCGGCCATCGTGTACGGACACCGTTACGTGAAACGAGTAATGAGACTAATGAAAGACCGATTACCCGCCGCGAAATGTTTTCTACGTTGCGTTGTCTCGGTCAACCTTTTGCTTCTCCGTTCTCATAGCCACTCATAGGTCTTTAGCTCCCTTTCACCACCTGTGCACACTATGGCACGAGCGAATCGTCTCATTAGCCGAGCCCATATACGGCGTTCAATTAAAATTTTTGCCGCCGCCGCAACCATCGGGTAGGTAAATCCCGATAACGACCACCGTGGTATTTTTAAGGAAAGTGCGGCGATCTTACACGTTTACGCGGGAAAAGTAAAAGGTGAATCGAGTAGAGTGTCAGTTTGCCAGCGATCAATCGACAGTTTAATTTATCGTGTGAGACAGAAATTTCCTTTTGAAAATTCTGTCGATTTTTAATGAGAGAACTTGGAGACAAACGGTCGAGAAATTTTCTGGCAAAAGAATTATTACGTAACTTTTTCCGGTTCTTAATCAAATACTATACGTATGATACGTTTGAAGAATTTGTGACGAAATTGATGACATTGTACCATTTATTTAATCGCCTCGTGATTGCTTTCTCGATAAACTTGTCATCTCTTTTAGTATTTTATGAATACTTCCAAGCTTTTACAAGCTTTCAACGTATTCAGTTTCGGCATTAAAAACTTTTTATAGAAACCGAAATAAACTAGAATAAAATATTCAAATGATTCAATTTGTTAATTTAACGTTAGATTGACGTTAATTGATTTAAAAATAACTCCCACTTTATCGATTATTTCCGAATATTTCTCTTTAATGGAGACAGGAGCAATATTTATTTGAATATCACATCGTAATTAATTATTCCAATCTCTATTCCAATCAAATATAAAACGGGACTTGATATCAATAATTACATGATATTGCACAAGTCTTTTCAACGATCCAATATAATAATCGATATTTTAACAAAGGAATCTTGAATCTTGTGTTTTTTTTTTCTTTAACAATTTAAAAAAGAGATATTTCGATCGATCTTATTCCGCTTTCATTCCGCTTTCATCTCGCGTCGTTACACGACGACGTCACTTTCGAATAGAATCGAACCATGTGCCAAGCACGAAGCCGTTTCTGCTCGTAGAATCGATTTATTTGCATTGTCCACGGATATCGGCGGTGATTGCCGTGACCGCGGTCAGTGTTCATGATCGACCGTCTATTCGCTGTCAGCGGTTCTGTCCAATTCTAAACTGTCAATTGCCGTTCCTGCTCGGATGCTGCGGCCAATGTAGTGTACTTACATATCACGCGCGTGTACATTGAATTTAAATTGAAGCGCGCGTATGCACATTGTGTCGTTTTCTATTGGATTTCCGGATTCGGGGAAGAAATTTTCTTCTATCGCACTTTGTGGTATATTTCAGGATCGCCCGAGGAGACTATTCGAGATTGCATAGCAGGAACATAATCAATAGCGCGATAATCGATTAGCAAAACAGTTGAAATAACGTGGAACTAGTTAACAATGTATTGAATTTTAAAATTACTCTGCTGTCGAAGACAGACAGAAATGTGTGACTTGTCGTGTCCCTCCTTATAGTTTTTATTTGGATAATAAAAATCTAAATAGGTCGATTAACACTTTGACTGCCACGTTGGTTATATATGACCAGACAGGATTTCTCCTGTGACGCCACGCTGGTCATTGGTGACCGGAGCGCTTGAACTTCTTACAATTGTAAAAAATTGAATGAAAATTGACAGTTAGGGCATTTTGAATATAATCGATAAATAGAAGATACTTTGAAACAGTATTAGGAGTTTCTGCAGTCATAGAATCTAATTCATTAGAATATAAATATAATAAGATTTATACGTATCATAAAGAATTAATACATAGAAGAATTTATGACCAGAATCTCATAGGTTTTCAATGAAGTGAAAAACAAGAATTTAGTGCAGATTTGTACGGTTTCGAGATAGTGCGCGACGTTCCCTTGTCCTTAACACTTTGACTGTCACGTTGGTCATTGCGCTTGAACTTTTTACAATTGTAAAAATTGAATGGGAATTGACAGTTAGGGCGTTTTGAATATAATCGATAAATAGAAGATACTTTGAAATAAAAAGTGCCCCATTGAACGATTAAACATTTTTATTAGAACATCGATAAAAAAAAAAACAAAACAAATCTTGCATCTAACGGCGCACTGTGTTTGCATCTATATCTTTGAGGGATAATCTACGAATATTATTATAAACACAGCTTAGAAAATAATCGTAAATGCTGCTTTATGATCATATCATTGAAGTTAGAAGTGTGAACATACCTTACTGTTATATATAGAATGAGCAAACACTGTTTATTAATATGTTCTACACGTTTCAACAATATATCCTGCACGTTTTGCTTACGACGAAATAACGAATGCGAATGGTTCGTTGAAATAAACGAAGCCTCGATAAGATAAACGGTCCATTGAGGAAGAATGTTGTCTTACATGATCAATTTATTATTATTTTGCCATTATATGCTTTGAATAATAAAAATATTCCCGTGGCGTCCTCAGCGAAACATGTGATTTCGGCGTGGCAGTCAAAGTGTTAACTTTTTTTCGATCAGTTCAATTAACATTTTTCAAGCAGTCTCTTCCTACGAAGATGATATAGAAATGTTTCCAAAGTGACGGGATAGCCATAGAAAATAATAGACGCGGTAATCCTTCTTCAAAAAAGATTGCGTTCCTTTCTGAAGAAGTTTTCAAGAAGTTCAAAAGGTAGAGGATTAGAAGAGACGTTACAGCTTGGAAATGTTCAAGATTCAAAGGGTAACGCGTTTTGCGAATCACGAACGAATTCTTCCTTCCTCAGCGATTCGCCTGGAAACTTTGCGAAACGATCGACCGTGGCCAGTTCCTCGCAGCTTGAATATTCATGCGGACAGCTCGTCGACGCGTCGGGGATTTATATTCATGAAAATCCTAAAACGCTTCGCACAGCGTTTTGCGGCTCTAACACGTAACAGACCGAATTTCATCACAAAGAAAGTTTCGGTTAATTCCGACGATCTTCGTAAGCTTGTCGATGAAAGCTTACCGATACCATCTTGCCAAACGTTATGTTCTAACACAATATTCTCCTTCGCGGTCTTAGCTTGTAGAAATTTGAATAAAAAATATAATTGAAAAGTTCTTTTCCTTCGTCTTTTTCTCTTAGTTCGTACGAACGATGGACGCTTTCGACTTTTAAACAACTCGTAAGCTTGAAACGAGCTCGAGAAGATTAACGCGAGTTGAATTTGCGAACGGAAAATTCGCTCTAACAAATTAATTATACGCCGTTGATTCTTCTTATTTATCTTTTCCTCCTCTTTCGATTCGAATAAATGAAATTTTGAAATTTTTGAAAAACCGAAAGCTTGAAATAGGGCAAGATGGCGAAACGAAACAAATTTACGCGACGTCCGATTAAAAAAATTAATTGCAAACTTCTGGTTCTTCCGTTTTGATCGACGAAGCTCGGTACAAGCAATTAATTTTGTTTAATTTGGATATACGACGGACCCGTTCGAATTTCAAAAAGTTCGGAAACCTAAAATAGAACAGATTGGCGAAACGAAGCGACGACAAGCAAGGCAAATTACCCGGACTTGGGTTTATTTGCTTGAAAATTAGAGGAACTCGATTTATTCGTCGCGTGCCAGTCAGCACGTTGACAAGCGTGGTATAATTTATCGCGACAGAAAGGAAACAGGTTCCGAACACGTTTTCATCATTGGACTCGACGAGTCGCTGTTGCGTGTGGTTATTAATCGACCGTTCTGAGAAGTACACGTTGAAGACTCGATCGTTTCCAACTACGAGAGAATCATTGGTGTGATTCACGTTTCGCTCGATGGACCGTGTTCGCGCGTGTTAACGACTCGCTGGACAAAACTAGAAACTTCCATGGAAGATTTACGCGTTCTCTCGCGAGTATTAACCACGATTTTCCACGTTTGGAGACGCGGAAGTCGTTAGCGGCGGATAATCGCAATCGAGATCGTCGACATCGTGGGAGGTACGGGGGCTGGTTTCAGGGACGCAAATCTTTGTCGGCAGCGTTCAATCCTGGTCCTCGTTCGTTACGTTAGAAAGCCTGCGAGTTGACAATGCTTAAGAGCGTTTGCTCTCTAAAAATAATTAATTTTCAATCGGTTAAATTCGGACGCAAACGTATGAAATTTAATCTATCGATTAAGAAATAATTTGTCATAATGTTACAAGCACTTGTCCATCGATAAAATAGATAATTATTATTTAGTATTAACTGTAGAGAGAAGTTCAACCGATCGATGCTATCTGTGCAAACTAATTGTTTCGTTTTTTTTTAATGAAACATCGATCGGCTACTCCGATACCAAACACAGTCATAGAAATTTCTAAAAGCTGTCATAAACGATCAGTTTGGCTTGTAACGATAAATAAATTGTACGATCTGTCCTGCGAGAATCGTAATTTTTTTATGATTGCAATCAAAATCATGTTGCCGTTATGGAAAACGAAGATAGATAGGTATCGTTGTTATATAAATTGAACTATTTCTCCGATTCCTTTCATTTTGTATTCCTTTTCCCTGCAGTACGTGTTCGTGGTGATGCTGGTGTTCGTGCTGGAAGCGGGAGTCGGTGCTCTAGCGCGACTCTACGAGGAACAAGTCGGCCCTGAATTGAAGATGAACCTTAATCGTACGTTCCTCGAGAACTACTCTATGAGGAGCAGGGAAACTTCGGCGATCGACCAAATGCAGATAGAGGTAAGTTACCGGTGGCATACTGGCTGTCCAAAGCGATCGGAAGAAGCATAGATCGTTCGGAAATTTGGCGTTAACATCACGTTTCCACCTTGTATTCACGTTCGTTTATAGAAATTTAACAATTTTGACAAACACAAAACATGAAGAGATCCCAGGAGTATTTATAAACAAGAACCGTTACTTAAAACTTCTTCCCGTAAGAAGAGCAAAATTTATATAAAGATTCGTTTCTTTGTAGCATCATGCACGTAGAATGATATCTCCTGAATATACAATTAGTTGCCATTATGAGATCACAGTCGTAAATGACTTAAGCTTTTTGCACGTTGCTGCAAATCTCTACAGATGATCCAGACGCTGAATCTTCACTCACTGTGAAGAGATACCGCTAGACTTAACGTTTAGATCACTGACATTCCGAATGTATTAAGTACTTGACAAAGATATCTGTTTATGGTACGGTTAATTCGCTAAAGCGATTTTTCTCCTCCCTTTGCCATTCTTTTCATCTTTCTTCGTCACTATCTCTTAACGCAACATAGGATGTCGTTAAGTTTTGTAGTACGCGAAATGGCTAAGGGCTGTCTTACGTGGCCGCGATATCGCCTAGCCATTTTTCTCTATACCCTGACTACCGGTGCCACTGTTACTTCGCTACGTTTACGACTGCAAATCATCGTTATCGTGTGGCGAAATGGCCTCGAGTTCGTCCTCTGCGAATCTATTAATGCAGCCGCGGCTCCTTACATCGATCCGATTTTCTTCTCTCCCATCGTCGCTCGCCTCGCGAGAGAAAACTCGACGTTCGTCTTAAGATCGACTGAACCGTTGTTGTTGATGTTCGTGATTCTTACTTTCGACAGTGGAAAAGAAATACTCTTTCGAAGGAATGTTCTTTCGTTTAACAGTCACGCTTCTTACGCGTTCAGAGATTTCAAGATAATTACCATACGCGATTTTATGTTTCGAGAATTCGTTTTTAACGTTACAGCTCTTAAAGGTATCGTCTTTTTAATTTTATAATTAGTTAATTTGTAAATTCATGCTTCGGACGATAGGTTTTCATGGCTTGAAAAGATATAATAAACTCATTATAAAATACGTAAAAGGCTCTATTTTACGGAAAATAGCAGCGGTGTGATTTATACCGTTATAATCCACGCCTCGGCATGTTTGCCTCAAAAGAGTTAATTATTAAGCGACACGAAGGTGCTAAAAAGTGCACGTAATTCACAGTTGATAATGTATATTACACGCTGAAACTTTATTAAAAGTAATATTTTTTTCTTTCCGGTGTGTAGAATGAACGAATTAATTAAAAAAATAGAATAATAATAAGCAAATAGAAATTACGAAGTGTAACAGCAAACGTGAAACGTCTATACGAGTCAGAATCGATCTACTCTTCGCCGTCTGAGTTGAACTAAGGATTAAACTTGAAAATACACGTAAATGGGAATAAGTTTAACGTACCTTTCACGATAAATACTAAGTGGTATTTATATTTACAGTTACTTTATTTGTAAATCATTGTTCCAGTTCAAATGCTGCGGAGCCGTGAGATTCGAGGATTGGCTGGTGAGCGAATGGCACAAAGGCGAGGATGTTCTCAAGGACGGAAGCCTCGTCCCAGATAGCTGTTGCAAGACACCGACCCACCTTTGTGGAAGGAGGGATCATCCGTCGAACATCCATTACACGGTACCAATCGATTTTCAGTCGAATCCAATTGTCCCTTGCTTTTGAAAAAGCACACGCTTTTTCAGTCCGAAGCTTCGGTCTTCAAGAGCTACAAAGATATGAGCTGTAACATGTTGAACGCCTACTATAAATCGAATATATGTCGAGTTCGTAGAAAGAAATCTTCCAACATTTTCCAAGTGTAAAAGATTAAACGACAAAGTTGGAATCATTAGTTATTGTTAATTGCAATTGGAAAATCAATTCTTGCGAATTATTTGCAAAATTTTACTTAGGTAAATGAAGAAACTCGTTATTCACAAATGGGTGATATGAACAGAACGTTGAACGTGTAAAGACAGTACATCGTTATCGTAATTTCTTTGATACAATTACAATGCAACGATCAAATCATTGAATTTGAAAATTCTGTTCAGGGTTGTATCTACAAATTCCTGGAGACGACGAAGGACCACCTGATCATCTTAGGAGCAGTAGGCCTAGGACTATCGGTCCTGGAACTGTTCGGTATCGTTCTTGGTTCGTGCCTGTATATAAAGCTCAGACACGATTTCGACGACTGAGAATTGCTGCAAATCCGTGAGAGCAACAACAACGGCCGTTCCTGGTGCAGATACATGCAGAACGGTGATGGAACCGTTTGATCATCGTACCGGAAAAGAAAGAAGAGGAGCGGTCGTTGAAAAGAGGAGATCCTTCTTCCGACGTTCGCCATTCAGGATTTCCTCCGTTTCTGGCGCTGAAATCCTCCCAGCCTCTCGAAGAGACGGACTCTTGGAATTTCTGTCCTATTCTATCCCTCTCCCAAGGGGAGATTACGTACAAAGAGACTCGAAAGGGAAAGAAACGAGGAAAAATGGAGTAAACGGTGCGTGGCGTTTGGGTCACCGTGACGATCTCCCTCGCCACGGAAATCTTCAAAGACGAAACTCCTTCTCTTTCTTTTATACGTCCCGTGCAACGCGGAATCCAACGCGGAAAGAAGAGGAATAAAAAGAGGAGCAACACTGAGTTACCGATATTCGATAACGAAACGGTCGCGAAATCCACGCTTCCATTCGTTGAGCGATTCACCTCCACGAGGAATCCTATTTCGATCGAATTAATCGGCCGAGAGGAAGCGGATGAAAAGAAAAACTCTGTCTTTAAAGTTCACCGGCTTCCTCCTCGCCTAAATGAATCTCAATTAATTCTCGACTACTGGCCGGGGTCATACCACGTGCATTTTCCATATAAAAGAACCATGACAATTTTAGAAAAAAATGTTTTAACGAATGCCTATTTCAAAGCGTGTTTGTTCTACGTCGTGAGCAACTCGTGTGCTCGAATCCGAAGCTTTTTGTACGCTGTTTCTCTTTCTCGAGGAAGAACGGGGAGGCGTTCTTCTTTTTGTAACGGGACAGCATCGATCACGATGCCCCGTTCGCTCGCGACAAGTGATCTCTGGCTACGTCGAACGTACTTGGTTTCACTGTCGGCGAACGTTCTTCCGCTCGTACAAATCACGCTGTCTCTTCGAATACTGCCGTAACGAATCCGCACAAATGTTTCTAAAGGTATATACACAAGTTACACGTACGAGAAGGGAGTTTAGCGTTCTTTAGCTAGTAAAAAGTCACAACGACGTGTTCCAGTGATAGCGATCGAAACACGGCGCTGTTCCTCGGGGCCAAAACAAGTCCCCATTTGTCGATTAACCGGACCATTCGATCGTCCTGCTTTTTCACCAAAAATAAAAACAGAAAAAAAGAGTACCGAGAAACGAGAGAACCGATTGTTCGAGCGATCGCGAAACGATCGTTCTCCTCCTATTCTATGAAAGTCGACTGCGTTCCTCGAGTTTTCTTATAACGTAAAAACGATTTTGTCTCTTAATTTATTCGACGAAGGACTTTTAAAGATCGTTTACCTCAGCGGAAAGATGGAGGACGTGTAAGTATCGACCATTTTGAACGAGGGAACGACGTGAAATTCAGCGAATCCATAAGCTCGGACAGAACTGTAAACAGTGCCTTGACGAGTTAGCGTTTAAGTTCAGAGATATTTTAAATTATCGCCGATGTAAATTCGTGCAGAGAAAACCGATAGCGATTTGTAAATGTACGTACAGTATTTATTCATATATGATGCATATATATATATATATATATATATATACGTATTATATTGTAATATAATATAATATATATATATGTATATCTATCTACCTATCTATCTATCTGTTGCTTCGCAAATCAATACGAGCCTTCGCACATTATTTATAGCAAAGTTTGTCGTGCAACGAGAGCACGCGTTGTATCGACGATTGTATGTGAGAATATTCTCTCTCTCTCTCTCTCTCTCTCTCTTTCTGAGCAAATTGAAACGCACTTTGCGTGCATAATTTATCTTTCTTTAATACTTCTTCCTCTTCCTATTTCCTCGTTATTTTATTTATTTAAAAATTTGTAAAATTTATTTGCGCAATCGTTGATTCAACTTAATGCCGCGCTCGAGACAAAATCTAAGAACATATTTTATTATTACGACACGATCGCGCCATATGTTATTTTATTCTCAATGTTATTGTCTTCATTGGTATTACATGTACGTGTACTGTCTGTTAGAATTTAGAACTTTATAAATATTGTACATATCAGACCCTATTCTGTTACGAATAAACATTGAAATCGCACACGTCACAGTTCCTCAGCCAAATATGATATTCCAAATTAAGAGAGGTTTCTTCTTCTTCTCCGTAGAAACTTTGATTCGTTTATCGTCTGGAGAACTCGATATCGTCCGCGTACTTCTCCATCGACTGTAGGTAAGTCAGGAACGAATCATCCTTAGTACCAAGGGAAACAAATAGCCAGGCGAACACTGCAAGTAAATCTTTCGACATGGATATCCTCTGCCAACTATCTAGGTCGTCCAGAAGGGACTGAACATTGGTGACCTAAAATAAAATTTATTTAGCATACAAATATATTTTTTGCGTGCTTTGTAGGTAAACGTGTAATCTTCTGCTTACGTTTTGCCATACGGTACGATTGGAATTGTAATAATGTATCAAATTTAATTGATTGTCGGTTCCTGCGCCGATTTGATGAAGACAGAAAACGACGAGATACAAAGGAACTGCGATCATTGCTTTGTTATAGTCGAAATAAAGCTCACGCAGATGCTCCACGTCGAATCGTGCCAGATCAAACCTAACGATTATGAAACGATTTAAAAATTCTGGGAGAATATTCGACGATTTTTAATTTTTTAATACAAAGTAAACGTACTTATCGAACGTTGAAACGACGCACATGGCAATAAGAAAGGAAAAGATGTTTGTATAAATCTCGCAAAATGGTGAGTATTTTGCGATGAATTCTATAGAATTATTAAAAAATACGTGCAACTGAAAAAAAGAAAAGGTTAGATAGAAGATAAAACACAACGATGGAGAGATTTTCTTTTATAAAGTAATGGAAACGTACCATGATGAAGTGAGTAAGCGCCATACCGCCTAAAAGGCCTTGATACAAAAGACCTGTATTTTTCCAAAATTGTTGAAGTATAATGGCCACCTTTATAGGCGGAGAATTTTCTTCGTCACGGATATCAACGCTACTTGTCCTTTCAGTTTTCTTGTCACTAGGAAAACCTTTTGTTTGATTAATTTTCATTGTACTAAAACCACCCCTGTGCTGTACGTAAACTTTATCCGTGGTTAACACAGGGAGTGGCACCTGATGCTCATATTTGGTTCGCGCATTTTCTTGCGATCTCCTTAAGATTTCCGTAATAGGCAATTCATTATCTCCTGCAAAGCAAACCAAAGTCATCTGTCTAATTTAATATTTTCGTATTTAAATTTATTAACCCTTTGACTTGGGCGTGAAACATCTTAAATGTCGTTATATGTAACACGATTATTAATATCTTTTTCCTATAAAAAGTTAAAGATTTAATTATTTTCATACTGCACCATTTTATCACGCAATCAAAGAGTTAAAGTATTCTCGACATAAGCAATTTTACCTACTAAATCTCGTTTTTTTCGTTTCGACCGTTCCAAGTCGCTTTCGTTATAACTTTTGTCCGATGACTCTGAACTGGATGTTTCCTTTCGTCTTTTATTAGCAGCGTCTTCAGAACGCCTATCGTGTCTTCGTTTATTACGTCGGTCGTGTCCTCCTCTCTGCCTTTCAACGACCCTTTCACGGTTGTCCTGATACCTTTTTCGATCAACATGCTCTTTGCGTCTCTGAAACTTTTTCGATCCCTTTTTGCCGGATGACAGCTCTTCTGCATCGTTGATCTCTCCTTGTCCTCGTCGAAACCTATTGATCTCATCGGAATTTGTCCATCTAGGTCTGAGAGGCGTGCTGGTGTTTTGCAC
Source organism: Bombus haemorrhoidalis (assembly GCA_014825975.1). Classification (NCBI taxonomy): domain Eukaryota; kingdom Metazoa; phylum Arthropoda; class Insecta; order Hymenoptera; family Apidae; genus Bombus; species Bombus haemorrhoidalis. Next base: position 11,752,092 of record CM026162.1, on the reverse strand, counting down.
ATATGGTGAATACTCGGTGCTCTCGGTAACCGACGAAGATTCCTCGCTGCTGCTCGAGTCGTTTCTACGCGAAACTTCCGGATTGCTCCGTCGTTTCAAAACTCTTTCGTTCGCCCGATTCATTTTACCGATTCTCCAATGGCGTAAAAATGTTCAATCTTTCTAATATCGCGGTTAGAATACGTCATATTTAAACGTGCCTATCTCACTGGAAACGAGAAGTTTCATACCCAAAACTTCATAGAGGAAAGTATCCATAGTAACCGTTTGTTGTACACTGTGTGAGATACTTGGAAAAGATCGATAATTCAGGACAATAGGCGACGTCCATAATGTGCATGTTAAGTGTGAAAAGATTAAAAAATAAATTGAGAGTATGGCACAATTACAGATAAGAAATTCAAATTTATTTAGCTTATTTCTTTTCTAATATATAAAGAATAACACGGGCGCTATATGTATATAAATAGTATGCAAATAGAATACAGCAAATAGGATACATAGCGCAAGCATTGCTATGAAACATTATTTACATCAGAATGTATATCGTTTATTAATAATCGAATTGTACAAAAGTACTTATAAGATCTCCAGGTCGCAATGTCGTATCTCGGGATGCTTTTTCTACAAGTATTAAAGAAAAAAAGTTAGATCATAATGTCAAATAGTTAGAAATTGATATGTAAAATGTCCTTCGTATACCTTTAGATTTAGTTCCATTCTGTCTATCTCTCCACCAAGCGTATCAACAATAGCTTCGCCATGCTTTAACATAAATGCTTCCAATTCTTTTATGTCTGTCATTCCTGTTACTTCCTAAGAAATAGAATAATTTGAAAATTAATGTAATACTTTTTGGACATTAAGCTAGTACCTTTAGCATTTGAACAAGATCGTGTTTCTCCAAATAAGACCTTGTTAATTCCCTGCCGTCAAAGTCTAATTCAGCCTTGTACCGAACTAAGTCATTACCCATATCGATACCCTTGACATCATAGATTGCTCGAACCTGATTATTTCGAATTCAATTAACTTAAAGAAAAGTATCTATATTTATATAAAAAAAAATATATATATATGTTTATTTATTTATTACGATACAATCATAAAAATATTACCATTATATCTGCTTCTAATTCCGCATTGATTTTATCTAGATCTTCTTGAGATATACTTCTTCCAATTAAAGCAGCGGCATTTGTATGTATTATAAACCCAGCTATACTGCCAAGTAGACCACCAACTATAAGAGATCCAATGGCATCAAACATAGGGTTTTCCAAATAGGATGTTAAACCCATACATGTAGCTGCACATACAAGACCAAGCACCTATTATATCCAAAAAAACATCTTGTGTTTAATAACTGCTATTGTTCCTATCCTTTCCTTCTTTTTTTTCTTTTTTTTCTAATAAATACTTACAGCTGCGCAATCTTCCATAAGTACGACGTTTACGGAAGGATCTTGTCCTCCTAATACATAGTCCTTAAATGATTGTCGTTTTTCTCCTGCACCTCTTTTTATTGATTGTATTGCTACTAATAAAGTTGCTCCTTCGGATACCATAGAGCCAGCCAGGATAAAATATGCCCAATAAAACGATTCTATTGTCGAAGGATTCAGAAGGCCGTGAATTCCGTGATATATAGATAGACCAGTCCCAACACAAAAGATACCAACCCCAGATATTAAAGAAGATACGTATCTCATATTTGTATAACCATATGGATGATCAGGATTAGGAGTCTAAAATATTAAAAATATATATAGAGATATAAAGCACGATTTATCTTAATTTCATATGACATAATTTTATGCATACTTGTACTGATTTATGTATACCATACGCTAATATCAATTGATTACAAGTATCTGCAGCAGAGTGAATACACTCTGAAAACATACTATGCGAACCAGTATACAACCACGCACACAGCTTACATAAAAAATTGCAACCATTGCTAAAAAAAAAAAAGGAAGATAAATGTAGTATACTAATAATGAAGTATTTTTTAAATAAAAATAAAAAAATAGGACTTACATTACAATGGCAGTTAAAACTACTTTGCCAGATCTTCCAAAAAGACCTTCTTGATCTATGGCTTGTGTTTTACTACCAATTTCTCGTCTATAATCTCTTAATCTTCGTTTAACAGTAAATATATCTATGAAATCATAAAACATTTAAATTAAAAGATTTTTATGTTTACAAAAAGAATATGTTAACAAACGTAGCGACAATGATCCTGTAAAATGGAAGAATGAAATGAAACTAAGACCAGAAGAAAATGAAACTAATCAACTTATCAAATAAAATGTTTTCTAACTCTATTCTAAATATATTTAGGGAAATTCATTTTAAATTATGCGTAGATAAAGCAGAGAATATTATCCTTACTTTGCTGATACGCTTTCTGTTGAAGTTCCTTCTTAAGAAGTTCTTTTGCTAAGATTTCCCGTGATCCCCAGACTTCTATCGCTCTACGAATAAACACAGTATGTTAAACATAACTATCTATTTTTTATTATATATATATATATATAATCATCTCATCAGATTTTATCGTTAAGATATGTAGTATTACTTTGCTTCCACATCTTTTCTCCAATAAACAGTAATTGGAGGTTCAAACTCATAAGGTGATCTTCTTTTTGTCTTTGGCAAGTTTTCAAGATCAGATGGTTTCAGTAAAAAATCTGACATAGCTCTAACTGGCGTAATGAAATTACGTTCTAATGATGATACTCTTTTATCCATTTTCTTCTTTTTAGCTATAAATAAGAAACATGTGAATATAAGAAATAAAAACAAGGATGAAAATGGATGAAAATAAAAAACAGAATTAAAAATCAATAAAAAAGCTTTTTACTATACTTTTCTGACTATGTTTCCTTTTGTACCTTCTGTCTTCAAATTTTGTTGCCCTTCTTTAGTCTGGTTATCATCAATTTTAACATCTAACTTCCTTTCTTTTAATTGTCCTAAATTTTCTTCTTTTAATTCTATGATTCTTTGTACATTGTTTTGCGTACTTTTGCTGGAGTCTATTGTTTCTTCTTTTTGTACTTTTGCTATGACAGATATTGGCTTGGAAATTGTAATAAGAATCCATCTCCATTCTTGCAGATGTTTTACATTATTTGCAGTAAAAATCTTTTGAGGATTCGCAACAATTTGCACTTTGTATCTGGTATTGTAATTATATGTTATCAAAGTACTGATATGTCGCCTTGCATATCCTATTTGAAACATGTATAAACATTCTTTATTGTAATGGCTAATACTATGAAGTACTTTGAGAAAATTAGGCACACGTTGTAACATGTTTTTAATATTGGACCAGTGATAAGTATTGCAAGAAGCTGAGCCGTCTAACCTGTACAAAAATAGGTAACGCTTAAGTATTTTGATGAATAGCAATTCTTTTCGTAAATATTCTATTTTAATAAATGATTTTCTCTTATAAAATGTAGAAATGGAAATATTACAATTTGAATACATTTAAAAAAAGTTATACGCGCTTAAAAAACAAAACATATTTCAGTATATCTTTACCTTTTTTTCACATTCACTTATTTTATACAATGGAATACATTGTTAGTAATATTATACAAAAAGATATTATTCGGTATCAAATCTTAGCAGAACTTAGTTATAGTAAGTTCCTCTGAAACTGTCAAAACGGTAGTCAGTTATTGTTTAATTCGATAGGGATAATAGAGTACCTATAAAACCGATGATTATTACAAGAAATATCGTATTTTTATGTAGTCATACATGTTTATAGATGACAAATTTTTTAAATCTATTTCAATATATAAATTCTTGCACAATAATAACATTAATTACATTAAAATTAAAAATTGGATCTAGTACAAATATATCCCTATATGTAACTATCTTAAGGCTAATACATCACGAGAGTATTAATAATTCTATTAATTCATTCACAGTTGTTTTAATTACAAAATTAAATTTTTGTTATTTTGTTTAATTATAAAAAGAATGATTTTTATATTTTTTATCTGTATAGATGTTATTTTATATATGTTATATTAATAAAAATTGTATAGGATTTACAATTATATAAATTCATACGTATAATCTATATGCGTTTTTATTAATATCTGAACATGCTATCTAACTATCTTTTATCTCATGACATGTATCATGTAAAATGAAACTGTTCAAAAATATACTAATAAATACTCATCGATAACATCATATGACGAGAAGAATCAAATAAAGAGATGTATACATATATGTATGTGCAACATATTCCCCTTTAAAATATTAGAGATGTGTTGAGAGATCGCCAATGAGCATGAGAAAAAGTTCGCTCCACGAATTACCGCCTCTAATGGTCAAACAGCTGAACTATACACACATTTCTTCCTTAGATGCTTTTGGTGGGAAAAACATATGCATGAGAAGAGGGGAAATGTGCCTTCGGACCGGACCGTTCGCAGTTAGCCGAAAGCAGCCCTTCACAAATAGCGGCGTTTCGAAAACTCCGACAAAATGCTACATCGCACCGCAAGAACTTATATGATTATAATCCTCATTTTTGCATTAGAAGATTTATCGTACTTCCATTGGTCGAAATCAAATTATTATAAAATTACACAATTGCACGAATAGCTATACAGAAATTGATGAACTCGTAAAATTGTACAATTATTGTAAAATGGCAAATTGAATTGAAAAAATAATTTTATTTTGCAAATCAACAAAGCGTTTAGTCATTTAAAATCCTTTCAACATCCACGATCCCCAAATCCTTTACAGTTCCCATAAGGTTAAGTTATAAAAAATGACGAGAGACTCCGACGAAACTGGTAAGTATAGGTAAGTATTGGTAAGATTAATTTTTTTAAGAACATAAAATAACACAAGAGATAAATTGCAATAAATAATTTTATTTTTTATCATATGATATAATCATTTCCAAGAAGATTGTTGCTGCTGACTGCTTGTAGTAATCAATACAAAAAAAAAAGCAAATTATTTCTAATATTTAACTAAACTTTGAAACAATATTGAAATAATAAAGACAAAAAAATATAGTAAGTAAAATACTATATTTAGGAAAACCTTCATTAACAGTTGAAATAGATTGGCATTGTCTTTATCTGACTTATTTGTTAAAGGCACATTAACTGGAGAATATAATATTACAAAAGCATTTCTGTAAAAGTAGCTATATTTATGTGTTGAAATATCTCTTTAATTTATTATATTCTTTAATATTATTAGAGATATTATTCTTTTATTAAAATATTATAATATAAATTTCATTACAGTGTAAATTATTAAATGTAGAAATAAATAATCACGATTAGACTGCGATCTAGATTTTACCTACCATTACGGAAAACACGCTGTTACCGCGCCGATACAAATGCACATTTCCCCTCTCTTCTCCCACCAAGAGTACTGGAGGAAGAAATGTGCGTGTAGTTCGTCTGTTGGCCGCTAAAGACCGTTATTCTTTGTGCGCATTTTTTGGTTGATTTATTTAACATTGCATCGTCGATCTTCCTACGTACTCATCTCTGGCAATGTCTATGCGTCACTTCTGTCAAACGGATGGACAAAAGTACAAAATAAACAGCTATGGATGGAAGTCAATCTAAAATAAGCGATTCACAGTTCATTTCGTTTCAAGATTTTCCTTCGATAAATCATGAAGGAAATATTGGTCAAGCACAACTGGATGTCAATACTTCTAGTCATCAAGGTTTTAATAACCTCTCAAACGATCCTACGGGAATTGGTATTATCGAAGATCTTCAAGGAATGCCCGATAAAAGCGAAGGTTTATATTTATACGATCTTTTATCTAGTTTCAAATAATTTTATAACTATTACATCAATTTCAGTCTATGCATTTCTTTAGAACACTGTATCGATTCCCTTCTAGCTGCATCGCATAATTTTTGGACAATAGAGTATTACCAGAAATTCTTCAACGTAAAGACAGACGACGTGGTAGAAAGAATCAAACGGTCTATGTTTCCACATGGCAGTGATAATTATTTGATATCTCATATTAGACCAAATCCAGATCTTTATGGTCCATTTTGGATATGCGTTACACTAATATTTTCTATAGCCATTAGTGGGAATCTGGCTGATTATTTACATACAGCTAATTCAGGCAAATATCACTGGAGGTATGAATTTCATATCGTGTCTTATGCTGCCACCTGTATATTTTTGTACGCATGGCTATTACCACTTACGTTATGGGGTGCGCTGAAGTGGACCACTAGTTCAAGAAATACAGAGGAGGAATTAATCGAGGTTTGATTTTGCCCATTTATCTTTCCTAAGAGATACTACATAGTAATAACGTTCAAGAGATATCTTTATTTTAGTCTTACGCAACACCTGGCCTTTTGGAACTTTTATGTCTTTATGGGTACTCTTTAGCCATTTATATTCCAGTAGCTTTTCTATGGACAATTCAAATCGAATGGTTACAATGGAGTTTAGTTGCACTAGCGACTTTTTTATCCGGAGGAGTATTATTGAGATCTTTACTCCCCCTAATATCAGGTATTGCATATAAAAATATACAAATTTTTTAAAACTATAAGAATAAGCAGATAAAGTAAATTAACTTTCAGGAAGATATAGGATAATGTATATTGTGATAATTCTTGGGATGCACCTTCTACTGGCGACAGGATTTATGCGATATTTTTTTCATGCACCATCAAAGTCATTTCCCATAGAACACATGGAAACGACTATACACACGATAGCAATCGGGAATGATTCGCGTAATAATTCTGGCTAATAATGTTGCCATTTATTCGATTATAATGGATTTGGACGCATCTATATTTTAAAATGAACTATCGACGTTGTCGGTATACTTATTTGTTCCAATAAATACTGACTGATAAAATGGAGCGGTACAATTCGAATATGTTTGTTGGACGTTAATTCCGTCTTCGTGCAAGTAGATGTAGTATTTATACTATACTTATGAACGAAAAATAAATGAAAATAACTAAAATTTGTCACATTTGAGGCACTAGTGTTTATTAAAAACATTTCAGTCGACTCATATCAAGTATATATAATATTCCTGTGTGTCAGGGCAATATAGAAGGCCAACAAAGTGTCTGGTTGATTTATTTTCACAGCCCCCATTTTAACATAGGGACGCGTTACATATCAACGCAACACATATCATTTACAATCATACGAACCTCCATGTGTACATAGCAATTGTTATTAGTACTCATAATACAATAGATAGTATTTATAGTTATTAGTCGTCGTTAATATAATTATATGTAATTAATTAAGTTTTTTCTCCTTTGTTTACGATTAACCAATGTGATAAAAGGCAACATTCACTTTGTAGTAGTATCGTTACATTATTATCATCGGTCTATCAATATATTTCGTGATAGTAGTAATTTGCTTGCCGTTTAACGTTATTACACAAATAATGCAACATTGATGTATTGACGAATAACTTTCCAATTGTTTATCGGGATTTTAATAGATTTCGACTTTTTCCTTCACCACACGAAGACGGTTTACATGATCTTCGCTGGTGCCATTATCGAAAAGAAACGAAGAGTGCGTTGAAAAGCTACTTTCGCTAAGAATGTTCATTCTTTCTACGAACGATAAGTCGTAATTTCGCGTTTCAATCTAATTGCAAGTTAAAAGTGTTTCTCTTTATTTTTTTCTCAACTTTTTCGAAAGGTACCAACACGATAATCTTGTAAAAGTCCATCAAGCGATTCGCAAGAGATAACACGATAGTAAAATTTAGCAAATATTTCGAGGTCTACGAAGTCTTCCGTTTTGCAAGCCTTGTCGATGTGAGCGTCGCGTGTACAAAATACAAAAAAGTTCGAGCAGAGCTTGACTCCTCTTTAGACAGAAGTGAAGCATCTCTCGTAGCTTGTACTCCCGTCTACACCCGTCAAATTCTCAATTGGATCTGTTCAATTATTAAAAAGTAAAATCGATATACGATACTCGATGGCTGTTAACGCGATCGCTAACTGTTTGGTACAAATTAATTCGGTATCTAAGCGCAAATATCGTCGCACGAGTTGACCTATGTGACATGTAGATTCTTTAAAGGAGATCCAAATCTCTGTATACTTTTGCGTAGAAAACCTGTGCAAGGAACATTTATTGGATTACGGTGATATAGGCGCAATAATCATGGTATATGCCGTGCACTTAATAACTTGTTTTAATACTGTAAAACGATAGACACTTCTTATCAAATCGGGTTTCTTCGCTTGGACAATTGGTATACGCGATACAAGCTACCAGAATTTCTGTTCGAGCGTTTAAACTCAAAGCCTTTCGACGATCACGAAACCGTCGGAACGACGTTCTACAATTTACGGCTAGTGCTCACAACGACTTGGTCCAACGTGTTTACGAGATAATTACAGTCAAAGTTTGCGAATAGGCAGGAGCAATAATAACGAGTAATAAACCTACGACAGTCTACTTAGTTACTTGTTTTTTTCTTTTCTTCTCTCGACTTTTCCTTCGACGTTTACACGCAGCGCTGTTTCGTCTCATTTATTTTGTTCGCCGTTCTTTCAAAATTTAAAGTACCGCGGATTCTCAACGCGTTTACACGAACAGGGGCATCGTGTTAAACGAATTGAGAACCGTGCGATTAGTTCTTATTACCGTTATTTACAATAAGATGTGTCGCCGGGCATATCTATCGTCATTAATATTAATATTAATATTAGTATCATATAATATACATTTTTTTTCCTCTTCTATTTCGTAAATGCAAACACGCATAATTATTACAGAGACATACGGAGCAGCTGTGCGCGGATCGCGCACCAGGCGCTCTTTAAATATTACACATAGATAATAGTTAATGTTTACCCTGGTTTTATCAATTATTACAAGTATACGCATATATATGTAGGTACTTTTTTATATATATATATATATACACATACTCATATAACATTGCTCATAAATGTCGTACTCTTTATACAATCGTTGACTATTATCTTCTACAATGTTACGCAATATTGCAATAATTTCAGGTTGATTATTCAGTCGCATGCTTAGATAGTACGTAATCCATTTCTTTTTCTTCGCTCTTCCCTTATACGCAACTCATCGGCATCTTCAAAACTTTTAGTCGCGATAAACGAATATTACACGTTACTGTACTTCGATTGAGTTTAATTCGAGATCATGTCTATGTATCTTCGAAAGCTTATTTTTATTCTTCTTAAAAAAAAAAGAAAAAAAGAAAAAATTGCATATAGTCTACTTCGACGAGAGATATTATATCAGGCTGAAAACGAACGATTTTTTTTACGACACGGGAAAACAGGTTAGTATTCGTATATACATTCTTCCTCTTTCTTTACCTTTTTCTTTCATTCTTTATCTCGTAGTTACTTTATTTTTAAAGCTTCCTGCACTTCTTACATTTCTGCGTAAATTCTTCTCGTGTCTAAGATACTATTTTCCTGTCGAACCAATCTTATCGTCGATCGAACAAATTACCGCTATTTATCGTGACAAAAACGCGTATTTGAAAAATCTGATAAATGCCGCCTGTCGGTCCAATCAATTCGATATTTGCTCGATTCGTTTAATTAACATCTACTGTTAGATTTGTAACCTGGCTATTTCGGTTAATTAGAATGCGCGCTTTGTAATTAAAAACAGCCCTGCCTCTCAGCACGTTTGCAAGGAACTTCTACTTTTTATTGTACTATCTAGGTGAATGGTACGTTTTCCCGAAAAACCAAGAACAGATAGAAAACAGGAGAAAAATATGACTGTTCAATCGTCTATTTTTAGAAACTTTTAAAAAGAGAATATCAGATTTTTCCTATCGACGACCGTGATACTGATATGTTCTTTCCCTTATTTCCTCTTTTTTTTTTTTTTTTTTTTTTTTGTAAGGAAGAAGCTACGCAGTTCAACCTGATAAGCAACTAGCCCTACGTTCCCGTTTTAAGAATTGCAAAGTTTGATCTTTACTTCTTCTTTCTTTTTAGGAGTGGCAAATCTTTTTACCATTGTTAAAGTGTAAAGAATTTAGTCTGACTTTAGAGGAGCTACAGATATTTGAACCATTTTCTCGTCTCGTTTCGAATATATTTTCCACGAAATATAGTTGAACCGCACAATCGCCTTACCATAGCTTTCCGGAAGATAACGTTAGTCCGTTTTGGTCGGTTACTTAGGACAGGTAATTAACTTTAGTGACTAACACGATCGAGATGCTACGAGAAAAACTTACGTCGAACAATACACGGTTATCGTATCGAGTGTATGGATGTGTATAGACGTGTATCAGTATTTTTGCTCTACAGAATTCATTTTGCGTTCTATATTTTATCGTATATATTACAATCAGACGCGTTTCTACGTGCTCCGAGTAAAAATCGACGCTAAATATTTTCATCGTGTGTGTATGTCTGTTGTGTTTATCTGTTTATACCATGTAGACCACGTTTAAATGTATTATGCTAAAAGCACAGTTAGATATAGAGCAGAGAAGAAACACGTCGCGAATAAGACACGCGCTAAGTTACTTATTCCGAGTCCCAGGAAAGAATTCGTGGTTCGCTGAATTTGATGCAAAGATATAAAAAGGGACGTTTAGTTTGCTACTCCTCTACTTCCCCTAACGAATTTTCATCTATGGCTTGGCTTACACGAACGCGAGGCTCTTTTGATCAAATGTTTCGCGTTGACCGTTGCGGTCTTTATTTTTTTCTTTTTCTTTTCCTTTATTCTTTTCATATTTTATCTGTGGTTCGATCGAACGGTTGCTTTGATTGCGTGCTTAAGTGATAACAGGTACGTATTGTTGATGAAAGAGATATAGCAAGATCACAAAAAGCATATTTGACATAAAATTACAGAAGACATCGCGCGTATCATTGTTCAAATTTGAGATATTTTTAACGTTAGAGGGATATAATTTGGTCAAGAATGTCGGGAAGATCGCGATGAGGGTAACAAATAATGCGTAGTATAATCTGAGAAGCAATTTCTAGACACGCACAGTTTGCTATTTTTCACACGATCCGGATATTATATATAGAAAAATTTGATACGTGTCGACTCGCTAATGACTTCCACGGTTTGAGATTCAAAACCCTTCTACGAGATGCATATTGACATTGAACATAGACACCAACCTACATCAACCTATGTCGCTAATCGTTACTTTAATTTACAACCTCGTTATATCTCTCCCACCAAGTGTAATTATACATGTAATGGACTCTATTTTTCTCTTTCCAAAAGCTTTTCTTCGAAGCTGCGCGATATTACAAATGAGTCGTTGCGTACACAATATCGCTCATAAGTATTAGGACACTTTTTACTCTATTTACTTACTAATTTTATTAAAGTATACAAATTAACTCTTTACACTCCGTTGTCCGGACATCTGAGCGGACATCGTAAATGTAGCGAATAACTCGGATGTTTCTTCTAAGAGGACACAAAGAGATTACCGATGATTATATAGCAGAACCTTATACAAGGTCCGAGCTTTTTAAAGATACGATCATTTCCTTGAAGTTTTCAAAGATCATCTCCTTGAAGTTTCGTCTTCGCGTTGTACGAAAAAAGAAACAAGGAAATGAAAAATATGCTGAGTGCAAACGGTTAATACTGAGTTAGAGTAATTAGAAGCAACACTCACCGCCCATTTATGGAGTCACCGGGCGGTAAATTATTGTAGACTTCGCTGGAAACATTGGATTCTAGGAACTCATGCATTCAATATCATAATAAAAAGATTTGACGATCTCAAGCGTCAATTATATCACTGCGTATTGACTTCCAGAAATCAATTTGGTCGATTTATGATACGCTATTGCACGTAGCCGTGGTGATTATAACGAATTAAATCATCGTAGTACGGTTTTATAAATTTATGATTAAAGCATATAGATACTGTATATTAAAAATAATCAAGTATCTGAATACTTTTGAGCGGTAGAGTACAGTAGTTTGCCAATTTGAACGCCAACCACAATTTTGCTGAATATATATCGTGTTGTACGAAACTGTTTGATTAACGCTATATACATTTACAGATTCGTGCCAACTTTAATCGATATAATCGTGAAAATCGTGTTCTGCCACGGCGTTAATAAGATTTCAATATATTTCCTATAACATGCGTAATATGTTTGTAAAAGGTTTCTAGAAGTGTTCAAATACTTCCGGGAGCCACTGTATATCGTCCATTCTCTTTCTCTCCCTCGATTCTCTCGTTCGCGAGCTCATTGATCGATCTTGTTATGCCGTTATTATATCCTAACGATCTCTCGGTTAAATTTCTTTTGTAAAACCGACACGACGGAATCGCAATTTCTTCCTGCTGTAACGCCAGACACGCGTAGGTTGCGCCAGAAACTAAAGAATGCAGGAAGTTGAGAACCGGTAAAACTCCGATGCCCGCGTACGGCGTACAGACCGACCCTGCGACGTGCTCGCTCTTACACGTAAGGCAAGAACACGATGCTGCCGTTTCTGTTTTCGTATACCGTTCGCCGACGAAAGGGTAGAACAGATACGAAGGAATATCATAATGACAGCCCATTGATCGTCGATAGAACGTCGACGTTGCAATGGAATCAGGTTTGAGTCGCGGCCGTAGCGCGCGAAAAGCAAAGTAAAACGAAGAAACAAGGGTTTGAGACAAAGAGCGTTTGACAAAATAATACAGTCGTAAAAGGATAGCGAAAACTCGGTTGAAAAAGTGTCCGAGCGAATACACGGACATCTGTATTTATTAACCATTTAAAACATAGTGATGCCTGATACCGCTGTGTGTACTTTTCTCTTTCTTTCTCTGTCGTTTAATTGAAACGTTTTATTATTATCTTTTTTTCTTCTATGTATGTGTGTGTTTCTTTTCGTTTATTCGTTCCTTTCTTTTTATTTCTCTTGCACTCTTTTCCTTTTCGTTTGCTTTTTTAATCGTTCAGTTTGCATAATTCCTCGATTACACTTACGCGGCTTCGAAGAGCATCGAAGCTCTTATCGATCACCTTAAGCATTAGTCTTTAGTGTTTGATTATTATACTACAGTAATATACAGAAAATCGTGGTTCTTGACCCGGCGGCCTGTTCGTCCATCGAGTTACGTATTTCGTTTTTCCATGTTCGTTCCTTCTTTTAGTGTTATATTGCTCCTCCAATAAATTAATGACTCTATCGTACCGCTGGACGAGCAGCCCCCGGGACTTTCAATTAATATTCAATAATTACAATACACTAAATATAATCGGCCCGTGTATATTAAAATATAAATATCAAATAGACTTCTTGCCCCCAGGATGTATGCACCTAAATGCCGATGCGCGACTTAAAAAATTGAGAAACGTTCGTTAAGTAAGTCGTCACCGATTAGTTAAGACCCCTGTTGACGGAAGAACGCGGAGCTCGCTACTACCAAAACCTCGATAAAAATCGAAATAAACAGAAAAATATCAGTCGATTAATTTTTTTCCTCTTTTTCTTTTCTTTTCTTTCTCGATCGTAAGCAAAATGTTCACGACGATGTATGTATAACAGTTAGTAGTCGCGAGCTACGACGCGATGAGATTAGAATTTTTTTTTTTTTTTTTTTTTGGGTACCTAGATGATATAATGTTCCATGCGCTCCATTACAATATCGAGACGTCGTGTCGGTCGACAGTGACGAAGAAGGTTTCGAGAATCGTTTGACACGGTGCAATTTAAAGCCTAAGTACTTTTGATTTGTCTGCTGATTGATTCATGGTTGTCGTTCGTTTCCGTCGCCCTCTCCAATGAAGCGTTTATTGTCGGACATACGAAAGAGAAGCCAAAGAACGGGACTCGTCGCGGTCGGTCGACGCAACGCTGTAAAACCGTAACGCAGCGGTTCTTTCGCTCTATGCTAAACTCTGTTTTACTCCTCCGCTTTTTTTTTTTCTTTCTTTCTTTCTTTCTTTCTTTCTTTCATTCATTCATATTTTCTTGCCTTTCGTCTCTAGGATTTTTCTTTCTTTTTTTCGTTCGCCAGTACGTACAAAACATTTCTCGTTTCAACTTATTATTTATCAACCAATTTTCTAACATTCGGCGACGACGTTCGACTCGACTCCTATAGTTCGTATTCGTGCACAAACTATTTCCGAGACCAAACTAAACCTACGCTTTGTACTCTGGTCGACCTCTGAAATAATTCATCACACGCGCAAGCAATGGATATTCCAATTTTTTTCTCTGCTTTCTATTATACAATTTATACGTAATATATACGTACATATATATATATATATAATATGCATATGCATATATGTATATATCTAATAGATAAATGTATATTCATCCATCCATATATATAAGAGTGAAATGGTGTTCAGCGTGATACTGGAGTATAAGACGCGAGACGATCGAATCTAGCTACGAAAAAGAATTAGTCCGGTCGAAAAACGAAATCTAGAAAAGATCCTGCATGGATCGTCGATATATAAGGCACGCTCTACTAGTAAATAAATTTCACTGTCGACGAATGCTTCCACTCGAGTTTCGACACATCTTGGTTACTTTTCGTCATTTTACAGGCCACGCGTTGAGCTACGATCGTTCGAAATTATTATCATTATTTATAGTACGGTTTGGAGAACCACCGATTTCTACGTGTCCTTTGTAATGCCAAATGGCGAATATATCGTATATATTCATCTATTTTACAAACTCTATGGGTCGCGCACAGCGAGAACTGTTAGATTCGAATTGTCTCGAGGTTCCTATGCTCGGGTATATCGGTTGAACACCATTCTCGTTCGACGACTCCGCGACCGTGCGGCCGCTATTTTCCATACGCACGCGGCAAAGACAATCGGCGCAGCCTGAGAGTTTTAATACTTTAAGATAGACTTCCTGCGAAAGCTTAAAAAAACTTTTGTTTTCCTTTTCTTTCTTTGTGTGTATGCGTGTGTTCCTTTTCTTTTTTTACTTTTTGTTCGTTTATATTCACCTACGCTAAATACCGCCATTTAGAAACTTCACTTTACATTACGCCACGAAGGCGATCGATTGGGGTTACTATGTTGCTGGATGCATGGTCGTATGAAGGATCCACGCGTACTCGAATTTACAAACTTTAACGTTTATCCTTCTACTTTGTTTGTTCTAAATTTTATGTAATATCGCGTATCGGATTTAATTGATATTCGATTCGAGAAAATTGTTAGAAACGATCACGTTAAACGTCGTTAAATTCGAGCACACCTGGTAACGATAATTTATACATTTATACAGCTGTATCCGTTACGTATAGGATAAAGAAGTTTGGCAAACACTAATGTTAATCGACGGCACAAAGGACTTATCCTCTTAACGTGTGTTACGTTTGTATCTACTTTGCTGTGGTGTATGTGTATATGCTCTGATGTCGGTGTAATTATTATACATATCGATGTTAATGGTACCGCGATAAGGCAAGGCATCAAGAAGAAAGGAAAAGAACAGCTGAAATCGACTTAGCTTCGAGAATTCTGAAGGTATTTTTCATGGTAAAAGAGAAATTTGCGACCACAGAACGAAAAGACACTAAATCGCTATCGTCGTGGAAGATGAAGAAATTTACGCTCTATCTATTTTTCATCGAAATATTTCGATCCAAAGCTTACTATCAATTTAGATTGAAAACTATTAAGATTAGAAAATAGAACAGGTGTGTATCAGCCCGTGCGACGTGAATCAGATAACACAATTATTTATAATCATAACGATATTAAATCTGCCTATCAATAATAATAGTACAAATAGTGCTACTACTATCATAGTACAGTTAGAATACACAAAAGGCGCACATTTATAGGCGGTACAAATATATAGTATAGCCATATAGCGAATAGGATTATTCGTAACATTCCGAATTCGGCTTATTCGTACGATTGTATAAAGTTTCTAAATTATAAGGAGTTTACATAGACCTGTTTTTTTAGCTTCGTTACAATTCGTAATTATTTTTATCAAGCACTTATACCATTTTAACTACTTCAGAGTTACAAAAAGGTTATATAGAGTTAATTAAAATTACATTTCCGTACAACTGGAAACTCTTCGGAAAGATTCCCGAACTTTGAAAAATAAAGGAGAACCTTTGGAAAACGACGAATAATAAAGCAACCAGCATCTTTCAAACTAATCTATACATATAAAAAGACGAAAGCTCGTTCGAAAGCGATTTTTACCAAAAAACCGATCTGGCAAATAACCGGTCCAAAGTAGAATGTCCCGTGGCACGAACGAAAACGATAAGAACGGCTGCGCATTGTATACGAACAACAAAAGACGAAAAGTAGTAGAAGAGAACTACGAAAACGAAAAATATTCTAAACCGTACGAACATCGAAACACCAAATTTTCTACTTTCTTCCACAGCGAAGACTATCCAGCTATGCCACGGTATGCCCCTAATTATCGATCTGAATCCATCACCCTATTAAAGATGAGAAAAATCGTTAACGATAACAACGTTTTAGCAGCAGTGATGTGTTTACACAAGTGTTTTCCCCCATATTTTTTTTTTTTTCTTTTAAAAACTATGATTAATCCTTACTCGTATAATATTATGCATAAGTCTGACAAACGTATAATACAAGTACTACCGTTCATAATTATTTGCAATATTACCATAGTATAATAGTGAACATTAAGAACATCGAAGAACAGTCAGATGTGAATCATCGATTCTAGCCTAATTTACCCGCATGATCTATCGTTTACTTCTTGCTTCCCTAATCGGACTTCATTTACTCGCTATTACGATATACAGTTGGCTTAAAAAAAAAAAAAAAGAAAAAAAAACGGTAAAGTACCTTTTATCACGTGTGTCTTGATGGTTCGTCTCTCAATATCGAATCGTTCAGAGAAGTCAAGGTACGAATTAAATACTACAGACTATTCTGATTTCTCTTGCACGTATATAATCTACGAGATCGCGCGCGTACGTACCGAAGAGTACGTACACATGGATCGTGAGCAAAATTCTAGTGACATGTCGCGACGAACCGAAATTTAGAAATCGTACATACATAAGATATACACGTCGATAGCATATACGCCTCTTGAGTTATTTCTCTTTCTTTCGTTTGCTTTTAATAATTCTCGTTTCTACATGTAAATGTGGTCCGATCGTGATGAGCAATTCGACGATTAAAGACCAAGAACGTAAGAAGACAAACGTTTAAGAACTCACAGAGCACAATACAATATCAATCCTCTAGTAGTATAACTCCAAAAATATGTTATTCTCTCCTATACTTATAGTAGCTACGTTATCTATTCCTCGCAAAAAGTCAGTTGCTTTGTTTTACAATGATAATATATATATAATTTTATACGAACTATCCATACAACGCGATGAACATTAAATTCTAAGTCCACAAAGAAACGTAATTTTTATCCGCGGATGTCCCTTTGATTCCATTTTTTCTCTTTCATTCATTCTTTCGCTCCTTTTTTATTCATTTCTGGCCATTTCAACGCGAGTATCTGTTTATTAACAGTACTAGACTCGCTCGTCGAACGTTATTCGTTCCACGACTCCGGGTGCTTGTACGGAAAAGATCTATCAGCCTCGGAAAATGCCTCCCCTCTCGTCAAATCATCCTATTTTCTAATTTTATGGTCAAACATGCTCGAACGAAATTCGCGTTCCTCTTACAAGCACTCGGACTCGAACGTTAGAAATTCCACACTAAATAAATTTTCTATTGGACACAATCTCATTAACATTTTAGGCACTACACCTAGACACTAAGAAATCACTTCACTCCCCTCTGCCCTGATGCGATAAGAAATGTATGTACAAATTTAAAAATGATTAAAATAATTGTATCTCTATAGCTTCGAGTGTATCTGCATAAGTGTGCGCTCGAACGCGCACGTTATATATGATCCGTGTGTTATGTAGGTGTATTTTGTACATGTGTTCCTTTTTCTTTTTATTATGTTTATGTATCATCGTGTCACCCGAAAGGAAGAGGTAACTGTTACGCTCGCGCTCAACAATGTTGTGAAACATCACGATCTACGTTAAAAAGATCGCATTCTATTAACACAATTCTCCCCTTTGAAATGGCAAAGAAGTATGGAAGTAAAAATCTATCACAAACATGATTTGATGTGTCGTATCACTCGAAGCGAAATCCGTGAAAAATAAGGAAAGCCCATGAAGAAGAATGGCCGTGAAAGAATTGGAGCAAGTTAGACGATGAGCAGCTAAGGTAACGTGTCATATCACCCTATCGGAAGTAACAACCATATGACAATAATCTTCCTGGATTGTTAACGACAAAAAACACTATAGTATCTTCTCTATGCGTTACACATATGCGTTACGCGTCATGCGCGTGTTGGCCTTCTGAAAAGCCTGACCAAAATAACATCGCGTACACAAAATCTATATTAATAAAATATCACAACTAGAACCATCGTCACTGTTACGGTATGTTTCTAAAAGAAGAAAACAATCGTTCTCCTTTTTGCCCTCTCGTACAGTTTCCATGGTAGCCTATGATTAATTAGATACTCGTTTAATGACGTGCTTACTTATCTACTCGTACACTGCTTAAAAACGTGCTACTTAAAGTAACAATGACTGCGCTAACGTGACTCTGAGCTCGTACTGACTGACGATCTACACCTAAAAAGTGAAGAACTAACGTAGGACCATTGTGTAGTTTGCGTATACGTTCTAAACCCAAAGCTGTTAATTAGTAATAAACATCGACAACGATAATTCTATCTGTTAGACAATAATCGACATCCGACTCCACAAAGCTGACCACCTAAAATCTACCACCCAAATACTTTTGCATATTCGACGCTAATAACAACGTGAACATAATAAAATAACATACTTATACGTAGGATATTATCAGTGATTAATTCGAACGATCGAATCCACGATCGACAATTACAGTCTTATGCTAAACATTATAAATATTACATCGTCAGTCAAAACTTGCTCTTTGGATGCAAGAAAAAAAAAAAAAAAGAAAAAACAAGAAACAGAAACCTGACTGAAGTTCCCTTTGCTTATCTAGTGACACAGGTATCTAAATACGTTCGAATGTACAGAGGCAAAAAAAAAAAATAAAATGAAGCATGGTGATGATATGACTATGATGCTTAGAACTGTCGCGTGTACATCTCCTACGTGTGTGTTTGTGCATGTATCGATTTCTGCGACAAAAAAAAAAAGGCATGTTTCTATACATACACACGCGCAACAACAGTTTTCCCATTTTTCTTTTCTACGTAAAATGCGAAAGATCTAAGGATATGACTTTTGTTTTTTCACGACTTAAGAGAAGAAACGGTATGTTCTCTCCTACGCGATACAACTTCTATGGTTTATATGGAAGCATACATATATACATGTAGGCGCGCAAACGTGTTTGTATAATTATAATTGTATATTCGTACCGTGTGTGGTCGATAAAATACGTAACACTTACAAGCTGATTGTAACTTTTCTTTGTTTTCTGTTTTACTGCAACTTTCGCTATACACGTTTTTTTTTTTTTTAATGAGTTTACTCGTTTGCAGTAAATATAAATGTAAATATGATTAATTGTTAAACAGGCACATCGACTTGGTTACACAATTCTTTTTCTCTTTAATTTTTACATAGTATAATGCGCGTAAAGAAATATATCGACAAAGCCAATTCGCGCAATTGATAAACGTGATGCTTAAATTTGGAAAATTAATAAAAAGGAAAAAAAAGAAAGACAAACGAATGTTTAAGTAGACGTTTCGCGAATAAAACAGGAAATTAGCCAGGTTTTTATCATAGGTGCCCTTTGATATAAGTAGTATTAATTAATTTCTAAAAATATTAACAATTTCACGACTATTTATCCGATCGAAATTAATGGATTAGCAGCTTCACGTTATATTCATCTTTTAAGACATTGAAAAATGTTTTAGGATACTGGTAACATATCTAAAGTGTCATTTTATTATTTTCTCTAACACTGTTCTCTCGCTCTCTTCCTCTCATTATCAATCACGCTAATCACGCTAGTCACTCGTAATCATTCGTTTACTCATTTCGACTTGCTCACTCACATTCTCGCTCTAAGTGTAAAATACTTCTAATTAAACTCTGGACATGGTTTCACTCTAATCAACATACCACAGCTAATATCCCGTACATTATCATACAGCTATGTATATAAAATAATTAGCAAAACAATGCCTAAGCGTCATTCCATTAAAAACCACGATATACACGTCAGCACGCAGAAAAACGTTTTTGAAACTGTTTCACAAGTCGTAAAATCCATTCTTATATCTGTTCGAACGTTGAAATGTGGGAGGAGAACCACTCATGATAATTATACGTACAAATCGACATATGGGCATGCACATATACATCGAATGCAGTTTACTCAAGGAATTGCAATCATATACATTATACATGTATATATGATATATAGTTTTTCTCATTTTGTGAGATATTAGAAATTGCTTTCTTTATACTGACGTGGAGAAATGTGAGAAGGAAGAACATGATTCGACGAGGGAGAAAAAACGAATGGGAATTGTTAAAAACTTGCACTATTGACGCTCTCATCGGAATAGAAAGAATCGAATGTACGTTGAAGAAAATATGTGTGCAATCCGACATTATAACAGATATTTGCAACGAAGGCTTCTTTTTCGACAAAAGCGATTGAACTAAGAATCTCGCGAAGATTGAATATATGTATATTTCGTTTTGTTCCTTTTTCTTCAAACGCGAATTTGCGTTATTACTGTACACAGATCCTTTTGTTGTTGTTCATGCTAATCGTTGTGTACCGCAGATTTGTGCAATATATACTCAATACATACATTTTAAAACTACAATCCTCGGTGAAATGCAAAACATTGAAACGCAACAGATGAATGAAAAAGTTAATGTTAATATATTGTACGACGATCGTTCAATGCTGAAAAATGTTGCAGAAGGAAAAAATCTCATTTCAAACGAATCTAACGCAAATCTATCGCGAACGTGGTATCTACAAAAAAAAAAAAAAAATGACTACAAACTGCTACTGCAATTATCTTAAAGTCGGTGATGCCTATTTGCAATTAATAATAATAGTAGTAATGGTAATAGTAATAGTAATAATTATGATGAGAAGAATAGGATTAATTACGTAGTAAAAATAAATAATGAGGCTGCTGCGAGAAAACACAGCTTTTGTCAAATACAAATTTAACCATGCAATCAAATATACCCATAATGTATTCGAATCAAAACAGAAGAATTCAATTCTAAACTCAGACACACTTTACTTTCGTATAGCAACGTCATTGGAAAGAAGTGTTTGGTATTACACCAATATACCTATAAGACAGCTTGAAATAAATCTAGCGATAAAATCCAGAACACATTTTACAACAAATCAATGTGTCATGTTATGATTGTGTGTATGCGTGTAATTGATTAACTCGCTTTCAATTATTAGATACAAGAACGGGAATCTTCATCAACGTCGATGACCCGTTTAAAAGAGAACGCTTAGAATACATTAAAGCGTTGTCACGCTCGATAACAAAAATCTCAAGTCTGACGAAAATTCCATCGGCTACTAACCGTGGATTATACCGCGCTAAGATTAGCTTTGTTAACGAGTAGTAAAAACGTAATGTATATGATATATATCATATCATAAGGAAATGCAAATTTATTCCCGTTAACGTTGAACTTCAATAAAAGATAACTTCTTAACTGTTACACCGTAGAACAGTTTTGACAAATCACCGACACCCAACATGTTTCTCTTTATCTGCTTAAACTGCGCTTAATTTCAAATAATGCAGATTCAAACTTTACGATAAAATCGTCTGGTCTCCTCTTCTTTTTTCGTTCGTATAACCTCGTAAAAATTCTTTTTGACGCGGCAACACTATTTCTTCAGAATCATACAAAACATGTCAATTATATTATATACTATCACGTATATAACATAAGCGCCATCTAAGTCGGACAAAATTGTACATCGATCGTCAAATAATATTTGGAAGAATAATACAAATACAAATCATCAAAGCAATGGTTCACTGAGGAAACGATTGCGCAACGAGAAGCATCAGAAAGCTTCTTTTCTCTATCGTTCTGCTTTTTTTTTTTCCTTCTCAGTTCGTTACTTTCCCTTGCTTTTTCGTTTCGAATACGATGTTCACATCGTCGAACGAAAGGAAAAAGACAACACGTTTCACGATGAGAATGTGATAAATACGCTAATGAAATCATTAGGACACGACGTAAACGCGATCAGTCTATCGACGTTCGAAGCCGTATTATTTATTTCCTTGTCAATCGAAATCATGCTTAGAGCTTTGATAATCTTTTTCGTAATAGCACAGACAGGCAGTTCGAAGGGGGCGATCGCTTTTTAAGGACGGATTGTCAAAAAGTTGAGTTGAAGAACGACTTCGGTCTTGTCTTGAGACTCCGTCGACTCTTTACAGTCGTGATTTCTTTATTCCTTTCGTAACAATACAAGCCTAGTTTTTTTTACTCTGTGTTTTCAATAGCTGATAATAGTATCGCGAAGAGACCCCTTCGTTCGCTAGTAAAAAAACACGTTCGCGAGGAATGAACTCGATAGGGATGATGGGTTCTCTTTTTCCTTTCGTACGGTTATCTTTGATGCGATCGGTTATTTCTCGACCTTGTAAAATTTCGTTAAAAAAAAAAAAAAGAAGCGGCGAAAACTAGTGCTCGCACGCTGTTTGATTTTTTCTTCTGAAACCAGACAGAGGAATAATTTACTCGGTGAACCACAAACCAGAAGGTTGATACTGATGTTTGGCCGGTGAAAGTGGGGCCAATCCATAAACGGCTGTTGGCTGCATATGTGCAGGCAGTGGATGCGCTGCATGACTTGCTAGCAACGGTCTGGCCGAGCTGTGATGAGCTGGTGGTGGCAACGCTCGACTAGAATCATACAACGTTAATGGAGACGAGCTGTAAAAAACGGGATAATGAACGTTAGAAAGTCTCCGTAATGCTCTAAAAAGGGAAATGAAACATTTGTTTTATAAAGATCATTTCTTCGTTCCACACGCATACGGTTTTATATGTAGATAACATTATATATACGTATATATCATACATTTAAGATAATCGAGTAATCGACAAATTTCTTTTTTTTCTCTTTCTTTTTTTTTTTTTCTTTACATATAATACATCGTTCGTTAATGCTTACGAAACGTTTCTTTATCTTTGTGCAATTGTCTAAGCAGGCAATCAATGGTCTACTTTGTACAAAATAAGTGTACAATCGAGCGAAAAATATGTATTGTATAATAAGTGTATCTATTACATTTTGATAAGAAAAAAGATAACAATACTAATAAAAAATAAAAAATAAAACATAAAAACAACGTTCAGGTCGTTTTTAGAGAAGAATATCGATTATCCGACCGAATTATATAAATACATCACACGATCTTTTACAACGTTACATGCCATTGAGAACGAGATAAAACGGTTGCACGGGAACGCACTATATTGCAACAATTACTACTACAGTACGATCACAAATATAACAACATACGATGAACTATCACTAGAACGAAAATATAATAAATGGTACACACATGCATGCATCAACTAGGTGTCTAGGTACCCACCCGGGTGTGAATCCCTGATAGGTGGGCACTTGTTGCTGCTGGATAGCAGTGGGAGCCTGAGAAGGCGCGGCGGTTACGTATACCGGGGGTGGCACGGCATGGGCTCTTGAACGCACATGGGCGTACTCCTGGTACAGGGGCTGTCCCAGATGCTGGGCACTTCCTATTACAGGCCCCCCTGCAGGACTTCTGCCCCCGCCACCGCCCCCAGGACTGAGGTGGGCCGGATGCCCATGGTGACTGTGGGTATGACCCGGATGGGCTGCCGAACCCACCACCTGGCTCTGCCTACAAAACCCAAAACAAAGTCCATCCCTTTGTTATGCAATTCCCATGCGCTCTTTACTTACTGTAAGAAGTATCTCTAAGAGGACAGAGACCAAACCGACAGAGAATCAAGGGATCGATTCATTCCGAGATCCTTTCTGATTCACTTTTACTCTCGGTCTTTTACTTTCCGCAAATAACATAGAAATTCATGCTGTTTACTTGCCCGATCATGATATTCAGCCCGTCTGTTGTCTCGACAACGTATACACGAGCTGCCTGTCATCGGTTTGGTCATTTCTCATTCAAAGAGAAAACCTACATGCGTTCAATAACTACGTGCATATAAATCTCGCTTAACTATGCTATTCTATGTATTTACCTGCTAGATTTTTCTAAATCTATCTGTGTATGATATATTACATGCTTTGAGTGTCGTGTAAATCAAACATTGTAACATGCAGCGCGATGCTTACCTATACTGATGCACAGTATTCGCTACCGCCCATTTCTGATGGTCTCTGGAATGAGCAGCCGGTGGTTGAACGTACTCGTGTTTGTATTCAGCTCTCTTTCCAGGCCATGATACCCGCTTGTCCGTGCCAGTCGTATACACAATGTGTTGCTCTTGAAGGTGCGGATGCGCGCTACTCGTGGTCACATACTGCAAGAAGTAGTCATGCATGTCATAGGCATCATCCTAGAAAAACATTTCCAAAAGAAAGATTACTAAGACAGGGGAAGGGGGTATCCCAGCGAATGCAGATCAGGATCGTCGTGCTTGTTCCTCGATACTCCCAGAAACTTTCGGTTGGAAATTTAAATCAATTATAAAAAAAAAGGGGGGGGGGGGGAATAGCGAAAAAGAAAGAAAAAATAAAGAAAAATTCCATAAAATAGGATAACATAGAAAACGGAGAGAAAAGATCGAGAAACGAAAGAAAGGATTGTAATTTGAATTAAAATTTAACCTGATAGGTCGGTGGCTCTTTACAGGCTGGCGCGTGACACGGATGTGGTGCAAGGTACTCAACGCCGGGCTCCGGTTTTGTCGCAACATTCACCATATTGCATTCGGACTGTACTTTGGCCAATAAACGTTTCTTTTGCGATTGAGACGAATATCCAGAACTGCTACTGCAATCAACAACACATTGGCTTCATACACAACTGTCTCCAATGATATTATAAACCTTGATCGTTGATATAATTACCTGCTGACGTGATGTTGCTGTTGGGGTTCGTGTTTAATTAACTGCGTAGTTTGTTGATGCTGAGGATGTTGCGGTAAATGTTGGTATAGATGATTATGCGCTCGACTTGGACTAGCTTCGCCATCGCTGTCACCGACAGTTACACAACTGATAATATTTTTTCGTTGCGATCTTTGAGATGTACTATGCGTTGTTACGTGGCCGTTAGTATGCGACTGACTACTTGAATGGGTTTGCTGTATTGGTTGAACCACGCGTGGTGTTGACTGCGTGCTAGAAGTAAAAAACATATGCGGTGAGTTACACATGAAACAGTCAGGGAGAACAGATATCCCCATACAATTCAAAATACGTTAACACTCAGCATGAAAAAATGGCATTAAACGCTAGAGCTGTAAATCAGAGTGTTGTTAGTCCGTCGAGACAATTGACACTTCAAGCGCTACAACCGTGTTTCTAGATTGCCTTTATTATATACAATTTTTAGTCCTGCAAATTATGTATTTGTACAGGTGCAGTAACATGAAATACGTTAACTGTTTTACAACATTAATTTCTCAATGTGTTATGAAGCTTCGTGTTATACTATGTTCTTAGCGATTATTAACCATTAATCGATGCTATGGTGTGTGATTGCGTGATACTACGTTACATTCATATACCTTCGAATGACTTCCTCGCGGACTGGACGTCCATCGCCAGACAGGCGAGTTGCCAAATTTTGACAGGCTCCACATTGTCGATCTCCACAGCTGTGATACACAATGATATTCATGCATGATTCCACTACTTTCTATTCTAATAAGTTACTAATAAATATGTTTCACGGTGGAAACATCTATGATTAGAACTTATCGACAAAGTTCGATAAACAATAATACAACATTACAAAATCATAGACACTTGTAAACGAGACACTGGATAATCATATTTTTAAATTCAAAAAGCTACAGAAAAAAAACTTTTAACGAAGCAAGATAATAACAAAGTAATAAAAATAATAAAAATTCAAAATGGCTGTAACATTTTCGATACGGTACCCATAAAACAGCAGTTCTCTTCTAACCTTATAATTGCGGACAATAATTTCTAACTACTTTCTAATATTCTATGAAAATAATTAAATTAACTCACCACTTGCCCGGTATTTCGTCATCGCTGTCACTTATCGTGATAACAGAAACTGCTGGTGATGGTGTATCGTGAATTGTAATAGTTTGCTGCCGACCAGATGTAACTTGATGGTGTTCTACATTATGACTACTGCTGTGTTTGCTGCTGTGATGGTGTTGCTGCATGGGTTGTTGTTGCCAATGACCGCTGGAAGGTGAATGCCGTCTCATGTTGCTCGGTGGAGTACTTTCTTTTACCCTCTTTTTCACTGGACTTAACTGCTGGGTTTCCTTTTTATGCTCGTGCCTATGTTGAGACTGCTGAGGTACAGTCACATGGTGTTGATGATGTTTCGTAACACTACGCTTGCCCCAACCTTGAGGAGGATGCTCAACAAGGGCACTAGTATTGTATACTTCTGTGACAGGAAATACTGGCCTCTGATCCTTCCCCAAAACAAGGGAGATTAGTTACAAACCTATCCGATCAATTTATTAAAGTAACCATTATGTAAGGCAATAACGTTTACCTGCAGAATAGCAGAACTATCGACAATAAGAGGTCTTCCCCAATCTCCGGCATCACTCAGTAATGGCTGCTGTATGGCTGCATGTTGCGGTGGTAACTGCTGCCAAGATGGTACGATAGCAGCCATTTGACGACTTCCAGCAGGCCAAGATGTTTGTACAGCGTTCTGTGATCCAAGGATAAAATATAATTGGCCATTTATAATTCATAAACGTTTTGACATTTGTTCGTTTTAAGAATACTTACGGTTAGTAACATTTGTCGTCCAGTTTCCACCATAGATACGGGAACCGCTGCGTACTGTTGTTGAGCAGCTGCAGCTGCAGCAGCAACAGCTTGCTGCGATATAATCGATGGTTGGATTTGTAACGGACCTTGTTGCGCTTGTGGAGGCTGTAGAACGTGCACAGTGCAATTAAACGATCACGAATTTTTTTTGAAACATTTGATTATATACAATGTGATTATATGTAACTAAGTTAAAACAAAAAGTGTCTTATTTACTTGAGCAACAACTACGTGTTTTGCAGGACTTGGCATCGTCTGATAACTGGGTGGATGACAAAGTAGACCAGGCACCAATTGATGTGGAAAGTCGTGCACTCCACTTCGTCCGCTATTTGATCCACTTGACGAGCTACTGTACTGAGTCGCACGACGACTACTATTACTGTATATTTGATACTAAAAGAAAGAATATACCGTGATAGAAAATATATAAAATATACAATATGAAGGAACATAAACAACAAACAATAAAACTAGAATGCGAAAGTGAAAGGTCAAAACTGAATTTTCAAATAACACGATATCAAACATTGCGTCGATTAAGGATACCGAGAAAAATTATGAACAAACCAGATTATCATATCCTGTTTGCGCAGTCCGATGTTCCCTAACCAATCGCTGTACTTGATTGGTCAACTGGTTGTTGAAGGTGAAAGTTACGGCACTACCATTTGTCGTCGGCACGAAATTAGCTACCAATGATGTTGGTGGTGGTGGTTGAGGCGCTGGAGGAGCTTGATGATGCGCTGGACTTGCAGTAAAGTCACCGGCTCGTCGGCAAACCTCCATCATTTGGACGGAAGCCTTAACATTGTTACAATGTGCATAATCGACTAAATGGGCCAGCGTAACAAAGGCATGGTTCAGAGCCTCCCCAGGTGTTATGCGGCGCTCCTACAAATAATAAGTATACGCGATGGATAAGGAATGACTCTCGCCTATTCTAGAAATTAGCCATTGTCTTCCGATCGCTGTATGGAATCAAAACATGAACTAGATATTACTACCTGGTCCATTGTGAGCATCCTCTTCAAGAGGTCAATGAACTCTCTTCTATCTGCTTTTTCTGCCAAAAGTTGACCACCTTCCAAATCAGTCGGGACATTAACTTGACCAATATCATCGAGACAGTTAAAAATATACTTCCTCGCTTCCTTTGATTTGATACCAGTTTCAGCCTCATGCTCTTCCGGTGTTTTTAATCGCCAAAATGGATATGTACCTGTAATTCATTTAACGTTATCTGTACCTGTTCTTCAAGAGTATCAATTTCGAAATGGTTATGAAGTACAATACTTACTGTCCATGTCTCTGTAAAAGAATTTTGTTGTTTTACTGGCATTGTTTAACATGTGTTCCGTTGGTAGGCCTTGTGTCTGACTTATGTATCGAATCTGATCGTATTCTGAACTACCAGGGTACAGAGGCCATCCTAAAAACAATTCCGCAACCACACAGCCGAGCGACCACATATCTATTGCTTCACAATATGGAAGTCCAAGTATAATTTCAGGTGCACGGTAGTATCGCGATTGTAAATACGTGTTGCAGACAGCTTTAGATACATGGGAAGCTGACCCAAAATCAATAACTTTTACACGATAAGGCTGACGAACTGGATCCACCAACATAATGTTTTCCGGCTTAAGGTCTGCGTGAATTAACCCCAATTGCTAAAAAAAAAAAAAAATTCGTAAGGTTATTCGGTGATCCATAAAAAAATTAACACGAAATTGTCTCAGCACGTAAGTACATAAACGCAATTCACCTTAAGTTTCAAAAGAGCAGTGAGTACTTGTTGAAGAATCGGTCTGATATATTTGAGGGGTAGGGGTGAAAATTTATTCTGTTTCAGGAAATCATACAGATTCTGTTCTAGCATCTCAAAGACCAAGCAGGTATGGGATTTGTGCTGAAAGCACTCATAAGCGCGCACAAAGTTGAACTCATCCGCATTTTCCTGACTGAGTCGAGACAGGATGGAGACCTATACAGGATAAAAATTGCATTTAGTCATAACTTAAGAATAAAACTGACTAATCATTCATATCCTAACTCACCTCAATCTGCCCTTGGCGCGCATACGATGGATGGTTCTTTAAAATTTTGATGGCAACTATTTCATTGGTTCCCTTTTTCCAGCATTTTACGACCTAGGGACAAAACAAAGGCGAAATGTCGTTTAGTTTCTATGAACAGCTAGAAATAGCACAGTTTATACGAGAGGGTCAAAAAAAAAAAAAAAAGACCTTTACCTGTCCAAAAGTACCTCTGCCCAAAAACTCGAGGACTTCATATTGATTAGTCATAGAATAGAGAACCTCGTGCTGTACCAACTGGTAATCTCCATCTCCTTGGGGGTTGCTGCCACCGCCTCCATTGGCAGCGTTGGTTACTTGCTTGCTATGTGCCGTCATGCCTGTCTGCTTGTGTTGTTGTTGTTGTTGCTGCTGCTGTTGTTGTTGCAGCTGCTGTTGCTGTTGATTATGATGTTGCGACACTACAGTACTACCCACTGCGTTCGTCGCGTTGGCGGAGTGGACTGCCAGGCCGTCACCATTACCCTCCCTCGACCAAGTTTTTCTCTGTAGGAGGAATACACCTTATACAAAAATTTTTGGACGTTAAGAGATCGTAGGTAGTCTTTGACAGCTTTAGTTGGGTAGGGACGATAACGACGAACACACGCAGGACGAAACTTTGATGAATCCAAGCCGAGGCAACACAAATCCAAAACACAATCCATAAGAATCGATGTAATATGAATAACATGACTCTCGTCTGTTAAATAGATACACACATACACACAGATATTCGCGTGTTATTAAAAATTAGTTTCAAACACGTACGGGATGTGTAGTCAGTAGAATATGAAGGAAAATTTAGTTATTAACATTCTGCGTAATAGTTTTTTGCATACACATCGATTTACGTCGTTTTGATGATGATCTTCGACATTGAGATTTAGCAAGCATTAAAAAACTTCGAACACTATAGCGGAAATACATCACGATGGCCGGTCATGAAATATGAAATGAAAGCCTTGACGGCAATCGATATCTAACTACGCCACATGGAAAAATTTCTGAGAAACGCTCGTACATCTGTACTTGCTTACAATATCTTCACGATCGAACGATCCACGAAAATCAATTATATCTCTAATTATCCGTCAGAATAGCGTCGTATCGACTTGCGAAGCATTTAATACGATATATACGCAAAGACAAAAATCGTTTACGGCTCTGTATGTCCGTGCGGAACGAAGCTACCTTTGTGAAAGTTGGCTCATGACAGGTATTAGACGATATTAATCCGTAGCTGTCGAACGCCGACGATTATCATTCCGCGGATACTACGTTCTCTCTTTCTCTCTCTCTCTCTCTCTCTCTCTCTCTCTCTTAGTAAAACTCTCCTCGCTCCTTTTTTTTCTTTTGCCAAACGATTCGACGAATCGCTATCGTCGAAAGCCACTACTTACTTCTGTGAAACAGCCAACGTGGCCAGATGACAAAGTCGATTTTCGAACGGTCATGGAAAAAAAAATGGCGAACACGATGACCGTTCGCTCGCGAAAGGAAAGAACGCGCCACTATTTTTAGCGATCGTAACGAGTTGTATCATGAACGATTACGGAAACCAGCATGGTGAAAAATAATCAGAGACAAATACCGCCGGTAGACGCAAGTTTTCTTATCAGACAAAACCAACTGGATGACGAAATAAAGTATATACACGGATAAAGAACGGATTAATTCTGTCGCTAGCTGGTAGTAGAAATCGCTGTTTCGAACCAAACTGGACGAGACAGGACGCGATGTTAAGAAAACGAGAAACAACGATAGGAAGGATACGTCCCTATGATTTCAGGATGTCGACATGCCCCTTGAACGATGTAACGAACGCTTGAAACAAAACCGAGGCTATTTTATTTCATGATAACATTCATAAATATCATGCAGAAGGACTCTGTTTCCTATCGGGACACGTCCCGTCGCACGATTGCGCGTTACAAAACCGTGGAAGAAAGTCTTCTTCGGGTTGTTTTTAGGTGAGGAGAATGGCTTCACCGTTAATACTTATTTATAGCGATTTCAAGCGGTAAGCGGCGTCTCATCGAGCGTATCAATAGCAAGGAAGAATAAAATATAGGAACAGAAGCGAGATTCGATAGATATAAACGGCAAGAATTCGTTTAAAAATACATTATTCTCGATTGTAAATTTGTGATCTAAGCGTTACGAATGTACGACCGTTCGAGCGTTCGTAATTCTACGATGATGGAAGCACGAACGCCAAAGCTGACGAGCAACAAGACCAACAGAAAGAGGGATCGAGAAGAGGATAAGTCGACTTTCCTCGACGCGATCACGCGGGTCAGAAGAGAATTATCGGTAAGAGAAAATCGGAGGAAGTGGCACCAACCTTCTGGCCACAGCGTTGGTACGTGTCTAAGAGCTTGATCGTCGAGGCTCGTACCAGGGTCTGTTGGTTCGGGCTACTCTTCTGCAGCGCATTATTGTTGTGCAGCGAGCTAAATGCGGTATTAGCACCGTTCACGGAGTACCGTTGTTGCAGACCGGTATTGTCTAATTGGTAGTCGCCGGTCGATTGAACCAATGCGTGTTGGATCACCGGCTGACTCACGTTGTACTCCAACTTGCGTTTCTTGCTGTGGTGGTGAACGGTGTTGTTACTGCTGCTGCTGCTGCTGCTGCTGCTGCCGTTGACGCTACTCGTCTGCTGTGTTTGGATGAACATGTCACACATTCCCTGCAATGACAAAGGGAACACGATCGTTACTATTTCACACGATCGCTCTTCGCGAGATAAAGACGCTATCGAACGTTCGAATGTTGGAACGTTTCTCGAATCGGAAAAAGTCTGACAGAGAGCGGTTCTGATCGCCAGTTTGATCGAGTGAGATGCGCGAAACTCGTTCCTACGATCTACAATTGTGTCTCTCTAATCGTACAATAAGTCAGCTAACAAGCGATATACCGCTGTTTCCGGTTCGACAGCAAATATTAAATAACGGGAAAGCGTCGGCAAAACTAAAAATAAAATGAAAATGAACAAAGCTACGGCAAATGGAGGATAGAGAATAGAAGAGGATGGAAAACGGCAAGAGTTTCCGTATATTCGTGGATGGATTTTATTCCGAGGCATGTTTGTTGCGAGCAGTGGGAGATCGAGCCAGAGAAAAGAGGGGACCCATCGTGCGTCGTTCTGATTTAGGCGAACCGAGAGAGGAGCCCACGGCTCGCCATTGCGACGAGGCGACGCGCGATATATAAAAACGTACGCAACTAACAGCCGACCACGACGACTATGAATATTTTAGAATCTCCTTCACGTACATGTGCCTTTGTATGGTTCCACGCTGATTCGGGCCAGCGGCTCTCAAAAGGCATCTACCGAATATCAGGTTTCTGCGCGTTGACACTCCGAGTAGCTGCAACAGGGCAAACATATTGGGTTGGTCTCTCTCGAGCTAACGCTTCTACATGCTCCGTTATTAATCGTGAAATTCTCCTACGTGAAAATCGCATCTGTTTCACCAGATCCAGCTATAGAAATCAAATTTCCCATAATTTCCAGAAAATCCCGGATATACTTCCAGGAAATAGAGAATATAATGCGATCGATTTCTGCGGCGTCCGTTTCTAGCGTCGGTAAACTTGCACTTATGAAATTAAACTTTAGATAAGATAACGCTCGTGCCTTTCTTTCCTCTTATCGATCGC
Source organism: Bombus haemorrhoidalis (assembly GCA_014825975.1). Taxonomy (NCBI): domain Eukaryota; kingdom Metazoa; phylum Arthropoda; class Insecta; order Hymenoptera; family Apidae; genus Bombus; species Bombus haemorrhoidalis. The sequence goes on along the minus strand of CM026162.1, from coordinate 11,719,241 downwards.
GAAAGAAAGCTTCGCGAGTGCACGCGCAAGAATCGACGTTACACGTCGCAAAGTAAAACTCGAGAGTAGCATAATACGTAGGTGTATGCCGGCGTGGAAAAGGAAAACGAAACATGACAAAGAAATACCGTGGCTCGGTCGACCGCGTCCCGGATCGATCGGCACGTGACGAATGTTTTGGAAACTTTCGTTAGCTCCGATTCGGTTCTCGCCCCCGCGGCACCTCCACACGCGTTAACACATGTCCACGATCTTTTCTTTCTCTTTCCCTCTTCCGGCTATTCCTCTTCATCCGCGTGCACGACGTGCTCTAATTATAGTGCTACTTGTCAGAAATAGTGTTGCTCCGTATTATGAACGATCTACGGTACCACCAAGTACAGTTACGTTTATGTTAACTGTCTCGTTACTCGGTGAGAGAGAGAGTTCTGTTTAATTGGTGCACCAGAGACAACGCGATATTCAATCATATATTGTATATTGTACACTATAATCCAGAAGTACTTGAGCATCTGACGTTTTCTACTCCAATCGACCAATATTTAGCGAAATTTTACAAATCGTAAGTTACAACAAGTTCGCTTATGCAACGATAACAAATTACTAAAAGGAATTAAATTTTGCAACTGAATTATACAAATGATTAGTTATCCGATTAATATACGTGAAGTAGAGTTGCAGAAGAGAAGTGTACAACTTGTAACTTGTCAAATTGCTAATATTATTAGCTGGTAAATTATTTTACAGGGAGACCTTTGTGTAATTCGATCAAGAAGTTGTGATTTTCGTTGTATTGTAAAAGTTATGGGTGAGTTTTCTCTACTAAAGTTTCTCTACTATCAACTCTTCATAATTGTGCCTAAGAATCAGGACCAAACGTTCTGCTAAAATTAAACTGAAATAAACAATATACCGACGTGACTCAAAAAAATCCATTACCGTCTCTAATAAATATCTGACACTTCGTAGAATCTACATAAATTTTTAGAATATGGCCAAACACATGTTCCAGTTGTTCTAAGATCTTAACATTCAATAGAGATGTTTAAAGCCTTCATTCAGATATCTCCGCAGGAACGCTGTTATCGTTTATGTCATTTTTACGATTAATGAATTTATGAAAGTAGATCACTTGGTTTCTGAGAATTGAACGTTAATGAACGTAATTGAACGTACGACTGGATAATGAAATCGAGTAATTGATAAAGAATGGTATTGATAATTTTGCCTATTGAAAGGCTAGCGCGTCGACAGATTACGTGTGGTGTCGATAGATCACGAATCTATTCTTCGTTGAAATCTTCTCAACATATCACGTCTGTCGCGGCGCTTGGCTAAAAATTAATTACAAGCTATGTACAAAACTACTGGAAAGCTACTACGAATTCGCGACTCGTTGGTCGTGAGCTAAGTTTGAACGCGAATCGCCTTGTCACCGTCGCGTCGTCTTTGTGCCAAACTATTCTCTCCCTGTACGCTTTTCTCGACGATCGTCAAGTTTATAAGATGAAATCAGTGGAGAAGAGTAAGTAGCAGGGCTAGAAAGTTTCGTCTCACGGTATCTCGTCACGCCAGGTAAGAGAACGAAGGAAAGAAGAACGATCGTAAATGTGGGTCGTAGTATAATTCCAGCGGATGGCCGGTTGGCGAGAAGGTGAAAAAAGCCGGTTGCTAGCTCGACGACGAATTTCGGTAGTACACCTTGGATCAGGCGAAAAACAGGGCTGGTGAAAACGAAGAAAAATGTGAATAGACGTCTTTTCTCTGACTAGTGGTGTTTGAAGAACGAAGCGCCGTCCGAAGTACGTCGTAATAAGAGTAGCAACTTTACGTAATAGCTGAACGTAGCAGATAGCGGATCGAAGGAGTTTCAGCTTACTATTCGTGATCAGTCGATTTTTATATATTATCATGTCGATTGGTTATTGCAAAGTTCAGCAACGGACCCAACTTTTCAGACAATTACGTAGCCATCAATTAAAAAGAACGAAGAAAGAATAAATAAAAGGCAATAGTGTTGGCTCGTGAGACCGTAATAAACATGATGCATCGAACACAACGGACGATCTTTGCATTGCAAAGTCGCGTTGTCGAGTCGCGCGTCGTCGTTGATCTCTCTCGACTTATCTACGAACGTATAATCGTTTCGTAGCGACGGCACACAATAACGGAAAAAAGCGAGTAGGCGCCGACCAGCAAACAACGCGATTAGCGTACCTAATCTATCGCGATTTTTCGTGATCGACGAGTAGTTGAGATTTGTGAAACAATCCACTCTCATGGCACAGCCGTGACTCTCCGAACGTGGACAGCTATTGTTTCTATCGCGATATAGACTGGCGACTGGCGATGAGTCATTCTCTCTCTCTCTCTCTCTCTCTCTCTCTCTCTCTCTCTCTCGCTCGCTCTCTTGTCTATCCGTGCAAGTTGCACGAACCAACGAAACGAAAGTCCGACTTCGCCGAGTTTGCGCTTGCTTGCAATGGTACCCGCGCGTTCCACCAAGCCGCAGTCCACGACGCTACCCTTGCATAGGCTACGAATAATCGCGCGCAACGTCTAGCCTACTGCATGCAATCATCGTGGTGACTCAAGCTGATCGCTAGATAAACGGGAAACCCGAAAAGACCCGAAACTGACCTAACTTTCGTAGAAACTTTTGTTGCAGCGTCGAGTCACCACCGATCGAACAATGAACCGTGCAGATGAATCACGAAGATATTGTGACTTCCCGAACCGGAAAGATAAAAGTCAACTCATTTTCAGCGCGGATGCAACGAGAATGCGAGATGTTTGATGCGAGCACGTTAGAAACGTGTCGAGACATCGATTCCGTCGGCTATCAATTGACCAATTCTTTGTATCTGACGCGTGAATAACGATCGTTCAAGGGGATATTCTCAGAGCTGCGACGAATGCAAGGAAACGATCGAGGATGCCATACACCAGGCGTATGTGCGTCGTTTCACTACTTTCTCGATTTAGATAACGGATTGTTGTCGTCGATCAATCGCGGTATTCGTCGCTTGGGCGATTGATAACGCGAGGAATATGACTCGAAACAACTTGGATAACACAAGTTTCTACTTTTCGCTGCAGAGTCGTACTTCGAGATACAGACACGCGACAATAAATCGAATCTTACTGGACCGTATACCAAATTGTATTGAGTTGAAACACTGCCCGATTAAGAAATACGCGCTCGCAAACTCGCGTTGCTTCTCCTCGAGAGAGACAGCGAACAGTTCGAGCCCGTCCGTTGTCGTAAATTAACCGTCTAGTATCGCGATCATAAACGTCTGCTGTTACGTCTTGTATTTATAACCTGCAATCGCGCGCACAAAAGTTCGCCGACAAATTGGATGATCATGCGTTAGACTCTTCGTTTCTACTCTAGCAAGTTTTCACGCCGCTGTTAACAATCGTTGGAATAGGATAGCGGTAAAGTCATATTTGCAAGTAATCCACGGTTATGTACATGGCGTTTGCAAATCGAGTACGAGTCGAAAGGATTGCTGCAATTATTAGCAAATTGTTATTAAAGCAAGCTTCAATTATCACTGAAACGAATGTTTCGACGAGAACATATTTGAAGAGGTTGTTGCAGTAAGTGCTTTCCCCAGTGTTGCGAACAAACCAACGAAAACCAACTCAACATCAAATCACTTTTCCAAACGTGTTACAAATTCATAGACGATTAATGTTTGCACTAATAAAGTAAGGCATTTTTGGATATGGAACTTACATTTTTCTTTCTCCCGCAGTCAGTTCAATTTAAATATGGGTGCTGCTTCCTTACTGCTGCAAACTCTTCATTTTCTTTTTTTTACGTTTTCGATCTGTTTCCCCGAGAAGAAGCATCACAATTTATTCCTCTACGCAATTTCGTCCTTGACAACGTTTCGTAACTCGTTACCCTTCGCTCGAAAGCAATTTCCAACGAAAGTCTTGAATCTGACTCCTCATTTTCTTCTACGTTAGACGAGAGACATTCGCGTTTTTCAAACACTCTGATTCGGTTATAAATCAATAATGGTAAGTGGATATTATCGTAACGAAGCATGCAATTATATAATTGAAGAGCACACAGGAAAAATGTGAGATGCTGTATCGTCGTTGAATTTTTATTTCAATGTCACTTAGTGGCTAATATATACAACTGAACATCGCAGGAAGAAAACATGATAACTACATATCTGTTGATTATCTAATATTAACGTCAGTTTTGATTAAGCAGAAGCATTTTAATACGACGATTGAAAAACAAGGTATGAAGGCAAGGAATATTTTAGTACCTTCGATATTTTGAAGAGAGCGGAGAAAATAAAAGAACGATTTTGGTGATACAACATTTTTTAAAAATCAATTCAGTTTTAAAATTGGTATCGTAGTCTTCAATTGAAAAGGAAACGACTTGTCCAAACACATAAAACTGCCTCATAAAAATTAGTGGCAAAACTATAAAATTTTGTAGGCAATATGGAAAGGTCGTGTTTGAAACGTTCAGTAAAATACAAAAATACATATTTAACATCGCAATCAAATAAAGGGACAACCTTGGTAAGGAATTAAGTAATAAAATAAAATTGGTTATATGGGATTTAAAAATTGCTTATCCCGTTCTTTATCTACGGTGTTCGATTCTTACGTGAATCAACGACGCACGTCAGGAAAACAACAAATCGTTGCTCAATATTATGTAAGAGGCTATTTGGGCCGGTTGAGCAGGTACCGTTTTTCACGGTATCGTAGAAACTTCGTCGGTCGATTGTTAAAATTACTACACAATAAACACATTATACGCTCCTTCTTCCCTTGTAAAATTCCACGCTTTCCTCGCCGACCAGCCGCACGCAAGATAACGGTTCCTTCGACAACGGAATTTTCCGATTAAACTGTTCTATATCACGTTTACACCCTTCTAGACTTATGTCTCTCGTCCGAAACGCGTATCCTTCCGCAATACGAGTCCTATGATATTTACGTGTGTAAATCGAGACGCTATTTGTCTGCGACATTCCTTGCTATGCGTCATATCGAAGATCAACTCGTTCATATTCGAATTTTCTACCGGCGATGTGAATGGCAAAATTGTGCGACCAACATCGGATCTTAAGCGCAATTTATTAAAAGTATTTACGAATTTCTATCGAACTACCCAACACAACCTTTTAAGACATCGTTTCTTTCATCAGCTAACTACGAACAAGTGTTTCGAAAATACAACGCGGAATTCAAAACGATGATTCATTAGAAATTCTAGTTTGGTTTCATGCCGAAGAAAGCTCGGAAGGGAAGATAATAAACCTTATTTTTATATATCAGATGAAGAGATAGTTCCGATATAGGATTAGTTTATAACGAACTTTGAATCTTAACATTCTTTTACTATAACTTCCGAATGTTGATCCTATTTCATACCGAAGAAACGAACGATTTTTCGGCACGAAACGCGTAAGAATAAAAGTCGAAGTACAGTATCGTCGATTGGAGGAGCATCTTTATCCCATTCGTTCCAAGGAACACTGTAACAAGATTCCACAGTGTTTCTATCGATCAAACAGTGTAACAGACGTTTGATGGGTCTTGTGTGTCGCGTTCTATTTGTGTTTGCAAAAACCTACGCCAAACTAAATCGAATTGGAAGCGTGTCAGAGATGGTTTCGAGTGGAATCGTGGTTTACGACCGACGAAATAACCAGATCTA